>JAMPIT010000409.1:442500-692763 GCA_026261815.1 Monarcha castaneiventris obscurior
CTCAAGGTTAGCTCTGTTAAAAATCAGGTTTGGGCTTGGAACATGTCTGTGCTCCTGCACTTTGAGATGAGCTTTAATTAAGAGGTAAAATTATTAAAGCTGCAAGTTATTATAGCCTGAGGACCCCGGCCCAGTGATATGAAGCAGATGGTCCCGGGGCAAGCAAAAGCCCTTTAATAAAGAAGCTTTTGCAATTCATGAGCATTAATTATGTCCACTTCTCTCATTTTAAAATGTTCTGCTTGTCAGCCCTGGTATTGTGTGCAGAGCAAGCATGATGAATTAGGCAAACCCCTTCTGGTTCAAGACATATTCTTTGTGTGGCGAAAATTAAAAGTATTATCTCCCAGAAGATGGAGTGATTGGAATATTGAAGCACTTGGGGATCCCCACCCTTGCTCCCCACTGCCCTAGCTCCCCTGTTCGGGTTTGGGAGGGCCCTTCTGGGATCTGGCCATCCCAGGAGGCAGCAAGGGAAGCATCACTGCAGCCCTGGGATGCCGACTGGGGGCACTGGGGTGCTCCAGAGAGCTGCTGAAGGGGACACCAGTGCCACCCTGGGCAGCCACTTCCTTCGTGCTTCACCCCTGGCACCCCTCCATTACCCACAGTAACACCAGAGACCAGGAAACAAAGGAGGAGGGAAAGGCTGGGTCCCACTGAATTCCCGGCTCTGCTGCAGTTTGCCATCGTCAAAGCTGAGCGAATGCTCAGCCACAAAGTTGCTGCTTTAAACCAAAATTCCTCCTGCCTGTGAATCCTTACATGAAATGAGCAAACCCAAGCGCCCGGGTTTGTCTTCATTCAGCCAGCCCAGTGGAGAAAGAGGAGGAGGAGGATGCTCTGGGTGCTTGCTCAGGGCAGGGGTGACTCGGTCTCTGACTGCTCCAGCGCCTGGCTCGGCCTCCTGACACCTCTGTGTCCCATCGGGGATCCCAGGGACGCGGCCAGCCCGGGATGCTCCGCTCCGCTCCCAGGCACTCAGCGCAGGAGATGACCGCGCTGCAGGGACCTACCGCCCTCTCCTGCACGTTCCCGGCCACGGGGATTCGCTCTGTTTGCCTCTCAGCTCCACGGGGGGTTACTTTTGCTTCACGATTTAATTTGGCCGTTATTTATTTATAGCCACGCTCATAAAAGATGCAGCCCCTCCTGCAGCCCGAGTGCACCGAGCGCTCGCAGGGGCTGAAGTGGCTGCCCCGGGCGCTCAGGGCAGCCCCGAGGCGGCACTGCCCGGCTGCTGCGGGGCTGGAAACCTCCTCCCCCGGAGCAGGACATTCAGCCAGGCTGCCCTCCAGTATTACCAGCAAATTTCCCTTCCCTGGCCAAGCCCGGAGCTCGGGTCCCTCCGTGCCCGGGACGCGCAGCTGAGCTCGGAGCCCTGGGACGCTGCTGGTGCCGCATGAAGAGGTTTGGGCTCGGTGACGGCGCTCCCGAGGGCCCCGGGGCTGCCTCTGAGACCTCTCGGGAGGAGGAGCAGCGAACCCCGCCGTGGGTAGCGAATCCCAAATGTTGTGGGTGCCCCAGGGGATCCAGGCCGGCCTTAGGGGTAGGGGAGGGACGCAGAAATAATTTCTTGCATGGGTGTGGTGTGATTTGCGTATGCAAATGTCCCTTGACTGGCCTTGAGCCTGCCAGGCCACGAGGTGCTGCCTTCCCAGCATGACACAGGCCCAGAGGAGCCTCAAATTCCCCTCACACCCCCAGAATCCCTGCCTCGACCTTCCCTGACCACATAAACACCAGCGCAGCTCATGCTGGGTCCTCGAGGGCTGGATGGGGCACACAAAGGGCTGGGTGGGCTTTCGGGAACCCCCTTGAGGAGCTGTCACGGGGTCAGGGCCCTGGAAAGCCCCATCTTTTGGAACTGCCCACCCTGGATCTGTCACAGCCCTGGGACACTGGGAGAGCCCATCCTGGATCTGTCACAGCCCCGGGACACTGGGACAGCCCATCCTGGATCTGTCACAGGCCTGGGACACTGGGACAGCCCACCCTGCAGGGCTCAGGAGCCTCCTGCTCCACCTGCTCCTGGGCTGGGACGGGACAGGAGCAGCTCCACGTCCCCCAGCACGGCCCCCAGGGCTCTGGGCGGTGCTGGGACACCCCTGGGCTCAGGGGGTCTCTCATTAAGGGGGAATAAGAGGGAAGAAGAAGTAGAATTAGATGCTGAACACGAGGAAGGGGAGGTGGAAGGTAATTCATTATCCCAGCCTTCCTCAGCCTATTAAACCCCCCCATCCCCTTGGAATGGGGACTCCTGCCCTGCACAGGGCAGATGAGATCCCCCCAAGCCACCCCCAGGTGCTTCACGGTCAATTAGAGGCGAGTGGAGCAAGGGACAGGGGTTAAAGATTACGCCAAGGGCCAGGCCAGGGACACAGCGGGAGCTCCTCTGCTCATCTATATCATAGACACTAATTTGGTTTAATTTACTTCAAAGGCGTTCCTGGGGGCTGTGGCGCACGCAGGGCTGGGATCCATTTCTCTCAAAAGAGGTTTGAAAGTTGGCAGGGGCCTTTCTCTTGAAAGCAGCCCAGGGACAGAGCTTTGGGGTTTGATTTTCCTTTTTTTTACATTTTTTTACAAGGGCTGCCTCCAAAGGCAGATAAGAGGGAGCCTTGGGAAATGAAAGCTGAAAAAGTAGACATGAAAGGAGACATGACCGACAAAGACTGTAATGAAGCAGTTAAAGGACTTTAAAATAAAGCCTCTCCCCACCCAGTGCCTGTAGAGGAGCAATAAAACCATCCTGCAAAGCGCCAGCCAAAGATTCCCCAGGAAAGCTCACCCTTGGGGAAAGCTAAACATGTTGAATTATCCCCCAGGAAGCAAATAAACCAGGGACAGCGCGGGGCTTTTATCCTTTCATCAGCCTGGGGGAAGTGGCTTGTTAATGCTGGAGCTTAGGGAGGACAGAGGGCCAGGGAGCAGCCCTGGCTGAGGGATGAGGGCAGAGGATGGACGGATCCAGAGCACACTCATGACCTGCTCCCTCCTGGCCTGCGGACGGGCCTGGGGGCTCTGCTGGCTCCCAGCCCAGCCCTGAGCTCCTCCAGGCAGCCACGGCTCCCTCTGCCCATGCCGGGGCACGGAAGGGGCAGGGAAGGGGCACGCACGGCCCAGAGCTGCTCCAGTCCAGCCCTGGCACAAACCACGCGTGGCAGATCAGGATCAGAGCCCTGCCCACTGCCGGTGCCCCTGCAGCACCTGAGGCCCCCCTGGGTGGGCAGGACACCAGCACTGCCACACCCCGGGAATGATGCGGCAGCCCCTGCCCAGCCCTGCCTTGCCCCGCGAGGGGATGAGGGACCCGCGGCCAGGAAACGCTCCATAAATCACTGCCCAAAGAGCCCTGGGCACGGAAGCATCAATAATCCTGTTAAATAATTACAGGGGAAAGTTGACCAAGTGAGAATAGGAGGGCTGGGGGTCAGAGCCCGAGGGCAGAGACGGGAGGATGAGGGTGGGAGAGGGATGGGGGGCTCAGGGATGGGGATGAGTGCAGAGGAGATGCTGAAAGCAGCCTGAGACCATGCCAGCCAAGTCCTGAAGGGATCTAAATATGCCAAATACATAAAAAATATACTAAATTCTATATTATATACTATTATAGTGTATATATACACTCTATGTACTATACAATACTATACTGCTATACTAGAATACACTAAATATTCTCAATATCCATTCATTCCTCATCCATATGCAAGCTCAAACCTATCCAGGGAAATGCAGCCCTCACACCCCTGTGCTTGGGGGAGTTCGGCACTGCACCAGAGCCCTCCCTGGCTGAGCCCCTTGCAGACCTGATTCATTCACTGGGACAGGCTAAAGCCTCTGGCTGCTTGTCAGCCACTCTGGGCTGCTCAGAGAAACCTTCCCTTGAGGTAATGACCAAAGTCAGGCCACAACTGACTGATGAGCTGGTTCTTGGAGGTGGCTGCAGCAGCTGGGCTGCCCAAGTGCCAGCACCGGCCGTGCTGGGCTCAGGGGCTGCAGAGCTGCGGGCAAAGGGCAGCAGTGGCCACTGTGCCCTGGAGCCCAGCCCGGCTCCAGAGCAGAGGGGCTCCAGCCCTCGGAGCATCTCCGGGGCCTCCTCTGTTCTCTCTCCAGCAGCTCCACGTCCTCCCTGTGCTGGCCCCAGGGCTGGGGCAGCTCTGCAGGTGGGGTCTCACCTGAGCACAGGGGCAGAGGGAGCCCTTTCGCCCAGGCTTGGCTGCTCCTGCCTGCGCTGGGGCCGAGCCGGGTCCCGTCCCTATCCCGTGTCCCCATCCCATGTCCCCTGTCCCATATCCCGTGTCCCTATCCCGTGCCCCCATCCCGTGCCCCCATCCCCTGTCCCATATTCCGTGTCCCCATCCCGTGTCCCGGGTCCCTGGGGGCAGGCCCGGACCCGCCGCGGTCCCCGCCCGTCCCGGAGCGCTCCCGTTCCGCGGGCCGGGGCTGCCCCCGCCCGGCCGCCGCCGGGACCCGCCGGGAGCGGAGCCGGAGCTGGAGCTGGAGCCGGCAGCTCTGCCCGGGCACCCGCGGGTTTAATTCCCACCGTAATTTTTCAATTTACAAGGCAGTAAATGGAAGAGGGAGATGAGATTTGCTCAGCGCATTTTGCGGCAGTATTTACTGCTGAGAACGCTGCAAAAGCCATTTAAACAATTGCTTTTATGACACAACACACATTAAAGAAACTTCCCTAATATTTTTTTCACCCCTCTGCCATTTCGTGCCGTGCTGCTGCTGTTGTGTTCGGCTCGCTGCTTTATGGGCTGTTCGGATTTTAATTGGGCTATAGCCCCAGGGAGCACTGAAATTTGGAGACTCATTTAGCTCTGAGAGTGCTCACAGCTGATCAGGCAGAAAGGCTGGGTCCTGCTTTAATGCCTTCCCTCACTTTGGGAGCTGGAAGAGCCGCATGGGGAGCAGGGCTCATGGGGTGGGGATGTGGGTCCGGTCTGGCTGCTGGTGGTCCCCACATCCCCTGTGGAGAGAGACCCCTGGGCTGGGGTTAGAGGATGGATACCGTGGCCATCGGAGGCAGTGAGGGCTGGGATGTTTAGGAAAGGTTTTTTGTCCTAGGAGGGGAGTGCTGGGGACTCTCCACACTTGGAGGTTTTCAAGGTTTGGTGAAACAAAGCCCGGTCCAGCCTGGAGCTGGTGACAGTCCCATCCAAGTGGGTGAATAGAGCATCTGGAGCATCTTGTGGCTTCATTATAAACTTTAACTCTTTAACACCTTAACTGAGCCATTGCCAATGGGCAGTAGGTGATGCCTGTGGAGGGGAGCCAGCTCTCCCCACTGCTAAACACAGCCTGGGAGCTGCATCCCATCTCCCACCCCCTGACCACAGGGACAGCAGCCTGTGGGGCCAGGCTGAGAGAGCTGGGGGTGTTCACCTGGAGAAGGGAAGGCTCTGGGGAGAGCTCAGAGCCCCTTCCAGGGCCTAAAGGGGCTCCAGGAAAGCTGGAGAGGGACTGGGGACAAGGCACAGAGCAACAGGACAAGAGGGAAAGGCTGCGAGTTGCAGAGGGCAGATTTAGATTGGATATCAGGAAGAACATTGTTCCCTGTGAGGGTGCCAGGCCCTGGCACAGGGTGCCCAGAGCAGCTGTGGCTGCCCCTGGATCCCTGGCAGTGCCCAAGGCTGGGTTGGACGGAGCTTGGAGCAGCCTGGGATAGCGGAAGGTGTCCCTGCAAAGGGGTGGAACGAGGTGAGCTGCAAGGCCCGTCCAACCCAAACCTCTGTGGGGTTCAGGAGCTCCGACAGGGGCCGCTGGCAGCCCGGGGCCGCCCATCCCCGCTGCTCCCGGCGCTGCCGCCGCTCCGCCCGCGGCCACCGGAGGGCGCCCGCGCCCCGCGCCCGGCCAGGCTGAGCCCGAGCGGCAGCGCCGGGAACGGGGCGGGGCTAACGGGGGGATAAACGGGGAATAACGGGGGGATAACGGGGAATAAACGGGGAATAACGGGGGAATAACGGGGAATAACGGGGGAATAACGAGGGAATAAACGGGGAATAACGGGGGAATGACGGGGGGATAACGGGGAATAAACGGGGGAATAACGGAGAATAAACAGGGGAAAAGGGCAAAGGAGGAGCCAAGGGGCCTGGCGCACGGTGTCACTCAGCAGCTCCCATCCCCACTGAGCTGTGGGGCGTTTGTGGCCACGGTGGAGAGCCAGGGAAACCGGGTTTGGTATCAGCCAACCCACCCGAGTCAGCCCGAACGAGAGAGTTCCACGAGAGAAGAGAGAATATCCTGAGCTGGAAGGACCCACAGGGATCACCCAGTGCAGCTCCTGGCCCTGCACAGACACCTGGAGAACCTGTTCAGTGCCCCACCACCCTCTGGGGCAAGAACCTTTCCCTGGTGTGCAGCCCAAACCTCCCCTGACACTGCTCCATGCCAGTCTGGGGCACAGGATGCAAACTCTGCTGCAAATCAGTGGCTGTTCCCCTTCAGACTCTTTCCAAAACGTTTTCAGCCCTTCACCTTGTTTCCCCTTTGAAAAGTCCTTCTGCTGCACGCACTCCCAGAACTGCATCCTCGACACAGAGCAGCTCTGCAAGCCCGAGGTGTCGGCCTGACTGATGCCACTCACTCGTTTGTGAATGGCCAAAGAGCAGGGGCAAAACCGAAGCACTCAGCTTTCCTCTGCCTTCTGAGATGTTGATCCAGAGTGAAGAATAATATCTTTAATTCCCCCACAAGAGGGAAAAACCCACTTGTGATCTTACCTGCTCCTCAGAAGGGAAAGGTTTGTGCCCCTTTGTCCCTGCCCATGGCAGGGGTGGGACTGGATGGGCTTTAAGGTCCCTTCCAACACACATCACTCTGTGAGTCCAGGATTCCATGGGACGGCTGTGCAGGTAGGCTGGTGGAGCGCAGTCCACCTCTAACCCCCCAAAACCCCAAAACGCAGAAGCACCTGAGTTATTCTGATTTTTATTTCATTGCTTCTTAGTCCACACAGTCGGTATAAAATCAGAAAAGCAAAGCAAAAAAAAAAAAAGTAGAACCCCAAAAAAACCCCAAAATTAACCAAAAACAGCAACAGTGTCTGGAGTCCTCAGAGGCAGCTCGGGGTCTGTGCTGGTGCCTGTTCCATTCATGGCCAGACTCGTTGCTGACAGACAGAGGACTCACATCTCGCTCCGGTGCCAGAGCCCCACAGGCCCCAGCCAGAGCTGCTTCTGTTCCTCTGCACCACAGAGGGGAAAAAGGAATCTTGGTTATAAATGCTTTATTAAAAATAATAGTAAGAGCAAATCTAAGTACAAAAGCAGTTATAGCTCATTTATATTACACAGAATTATTTCTCATTTCTAGCTTGGTTGTTTACCTCAAGGTCGTTAACTGAATTTCCAGTGGCTAAGGTTAAATGGCTTAGCAGGATAAGGAATGGTAAATAGATAGCACCATTTCATACATCTGATATTGGGTTTCAGGGACAGGCTGGGTCGGCTTCTTTCTCAGGGCAGTTTAGCTCCACGGCAAGGACAGGGCACGTCCCAGGCTGGGAGCAGCAGCTCCCAGTGCTCGGCTCAGCACAGCCCAGCCCTGCAGCCCGAGCCAAGGAGCACGGCCCGGGCTGGATTGCAGCACAACCTAAGTGATTTAAAAGCCCAAATTCCCAGCGGGTGTGGTGGCAAGGCAGTGGGACTTAGGCACATAAGTCATTTAGGCACTTGGGGCAATCAAAGCCTTTGCTCCGAAATCCTTCAAACCTTTTGGAAGCGTCTCCCGTCAGATCTGGATGTGCCCTTTGGATCACAGCATGTGGCAGGAGCAGGGCCCAGCCCCCTGGCTGTGGAACCAGGCGTGACTCTGATCCATGCCAGCCTAAAACCAGTCAGGGCTGGGGGCTCTGATGCTTCAGCACGGGCTGGGACAGGGCAGGAGAGTTCAGCTCAGAGAGGATTTTGCATGAGAGAGAAATCACTGCGCTCTTGTTACACTGTTAGGAGTGAGAGTTCCTTAGGCACTTGCTTTAGGCTTTAAAACAGCGCATGGTCAACAAAAGCAAACAAGACTATGTACATATATGTAAAAAGTGTTATAAATAGGTTTTTTAAACCATAGATACTATATACATCTTCAATTAACAAGGAACCCTTTGAGTGTTTCCTTTGGGGGTCGGTTGAGTTTGGTTTGGATGGGAGGGTTTATTCCTTTTTTTTTTTTGGTTTTTTGGTTAATTTTCTTTTCCGTTTTCTCGTCTCTTCTCCCCCGCCTCCATCTCCTCCGAGGACGTCACGAGTGCCCCTGTCACGCCAGGCCACGTCCCGCGGCGTCACTCGCGCTTCCGTAGGATGACGTAGATGATGCCGCTGGCCAGGGCCAGGGGGAAGGCCAGCCACGCCAGGATGTAGGCAAAGCCGTAGGAAGTGTTTTCCGAGGCTTGGTGCCAGTCCGTGTGCCTCACTGTGAAGATGGCAGCGCCACTCATCACACACAGCCCTGCAGGGAAGCACAGGGAGCGTCAGTGAGGCCACGCAGGGACATTCCCTGCTGGGAACCTGCAGTCACACAGGACAGCGCCCAACACCAGCACGGGAACTGGTTTTGTTACTGCCCCCTTGGATCCCGGCTCCTGGAAAACTGGGAGTCTCCTGATTTGGGGAGGGGATGCTGTGGGCTCTGGCCTGGCTGGAGGTGAGCAGGGACATCTCTGCCGTGCTCAGCAAGCACAGCCAGAGGCTCTGGAGCATGGCCTGGGCTAACCCATCCCTCAGGCAGCCCCCGCTCCCCTGGTGCCCTCCTTAAAACCCTGGCCTGAGCCACCTCCTTGTGGTGCTGCAGGAGGTCAGACCTGGGCTTTCAAAGCAAGAACGTTTCTGTATCACCTCTCCAGGTGATAAAACCCACAAACACAGCTGGGCCTGAGGATGCTCTGGCTGTGATCCCCCATCCTACACAGCTGCACCAGGAGCTCAGCTGCAAACCCCATTCCCAGCAAACCCTGTTCCTTTAAAACCCCATTCCCTGCAAACCCTGTTCCTTGAAAACCCCATTCCTAGCAAACCCTGTTCCTTGAAAACCCCATTCCCTGCAAACCCTGTTCCTTGAAAACCTCATTCCTTGAAAACCCAGCTCCCTGCAAACCCTTCTGTGCCCATGGCTCATCCCTCTTCCCTGGCACCCCCTGGCCAGCCAGGGCCCGTGCAGGTCCCAGGGGTGTCCCGGGGCCAGGCCCAGCCCCGGTGGGCAGCGTTTAAGCTTCTCCCCCCATGAGGGGTGGGCACCGCCCGGGCCTCACACAAAGCCACCTCTATTCCTGCCCCAGACAAGCTCTTTTAGTCAATCCCAGCAGTTTTATTATACAGTCGTGGGGCTGTTGTTGGAGCTGAGTTCCAAATCCCCTGTCCTGACCTCAGGACCACCTACATCTCAGCACCGTGATATTTGAGCTGTAATTCCACTTGACACTGCTCCTTTTGTTCGGGGAAAGTGCACAAGTGGGAATTCACTTCATTAAGGCGCCGCTGGAGCAGTTTCCATTCTCCAGGCACGGGAGCCAACTCCCACTGCCCGGCCCATGCACAGTGAGCACAGCCATTGTCTGGGGCACGGGGGACAGGCCTGTGGCCACCCAGTCACCTACAGAGCGCGGGATACAGCGGCGATTGTCCGCAGCAGGGCCGGGGCCACTGCTGCGCTGGGCAGGGAGGGAGGCCCAGCTGCAGCCACAGCATCCCCCTGTGCAGCCTGGCCTGGGGAACGCACTCCGGTCTTGCTGTGGCAGGTCAGGAGGGCAAACGCTTCCTGACATTTGTTCCCGGGGCTTGTTCCTGCTGGAGCCGCCCCAGCCCTGCAGAGAAACCCGGCTGGGGCTGTGCGAGCTCCAGGGCAGCTCTCCAAGCCAGGGGTTTGCAAACAGCTGTGGGATGTGGGCAGGCGCAGCCCTCGAGGCTGAGCCCACCCTCTGCACCCCACGGGGCAGCAGCTCTGGGTGAGAGGGATGGGAGAGAAGGGATAAAAGTGATGGTGAGAGGGAGAGAGGGATGCAAAAGTTGGGTCAGACCCCCAGAGGCCCCAAACCAACTGTGGTCTCTGCCATGCTGGGCTATGAGGAGCTACCAATGGATGTGATGGACCCACCAAGGACGGAGGGCAGCCTTTGAAGGCCTCTTGATGCCCTTGATCCCATCAGGACAAGTCCAGCCAGGCTCTGGGGGTGATTCCAAGCTGTGTGGAGGGGATCCTGGGGATGATCCTGTCTGGCTGCTGCACCACAGACCAAAGTGGCCTCGCACTTCTGTTCCTGCCCTTCCTGCACTCCCCAGTGTCTCCGAGCTGCAGCTGCAGTGGGCAGCAGCCCCTGCCCTCCTCCCTGGCTCTCAGGGCAGCACTGCCCAGCTCTGCCACCCACCAGAGCCCAGCACTCCTGCCCTGGCTTCCCACAAGCAGCTGCAAGGAGCCCGGAACAGGCTCAGCTCCTGTGACCGAAGCTGTCCCTGCCTCCAGGTGGGATCCCCTGGCAGTGCTGGCACAGCCATGTCCTGTTCCTACGAACAACCCCGAGATTCAGGGTCACAAAGATCAAAACTGACCTGAGCTACCTCCTCCAGAGGTGCCCACCTCTGCATGGTCCCCCTGGAGCCAGACCTCGGCCTACAGGTCCCCCTGGCCACAGGGGAGCTTGATGGGATGAGGACGCTTTTTCTGTCCTTCACAGTGGCTGGGCACGGCTTTGACCCAGGGCTCAAGCCCAACACGGAAAGAGTCTGTGGGTCTGTGGTCTGACCCTGCATCCCCTCAGGATGCCCAGCATGCACAGAGGGCTGCAATCCCATTTTCTCTTCCTCTGCCAATGAGGATTCACCAGAATCACTCAGGAGAGAGAAGCCTTCTGCTCCCAGGTCTGCTAGAGAGCTCTCAGGCAGGTAAATGCATTATTAATGCCCATTTCCCCTCCTTAGCTCCATGGCTCTAATGGGTTTCCATACATTTCTTTCTCCAGAGATGCTGAACTGATCTAAGCTCCACCTGCACTGTGGCCAAGCAGATCCACTCATCATGGATCTCATGCCAATAAAGGTTAGTTCTGGACTTCTCCAGGGTTTGGGAAGGCCAATTGTTTAGAGGATGCCCAGAAAGTTTGTCTAAACTCAGTGAATGAGTTTTTACACTGAAAAAATGACAGGACCTCGGGTGGCTTCTAGTTTAACACCTAATGCTCTAGGAAAGAATCAGTCTCCTTCTCAGACACTCTGTCCTAATGCAGCCAGTACCTCGAAGCACAATTACATTTTTTAGCCTGAACACTTGAAAATCCTCTGCACTGGTTTCATACATAGAAACATAAACAGAGCCAGGGGCTTTACAGCATCAGTACTTGGGGAGCTGCAGTGTAGGACATGAACTGTGGCTCCCTTCCAGCCCTGAGTTCTCAAAGAGTTAAAAATAGCAGCTGGCAGTCCAAGCCAGAGCTCACCCTTCAGCTCCAGGGCTCTGTGTTCATGGGGAAAGCACCAGACCCCCTCATGGCAAGTTTATAAATAATCACCGAGTCCTCTTCTGCCAAAACAGGATCGTCACGACTTTCCCCACCCCACCAGCAGCTGTGGAAGCCTCACCCAGCCTGGAGAAGGTGGGTCCCAGAGCCAGCACAGCACCTTGGACACCCAACATCGCACCCCGAGCTCTGGGGAACGGGCAGAGCCCTCGTTCCAGCAGCCCCCGTGATCTGCTGCCCCCAGCTCTGCCCCAGTGGCTCCGGCCCCCTGTCCTGCAGAGCCTCCCCGGCTGGGGCAGAAACCCTTAGGCACCTTCCCTGTGCAAGGGCAGGAGAGCCTGGGTGCACCGTGGCCCGGGGGCCAGATCCCATCCCGGGCGTGTGAGACCTCAACCTCCCCGAATTCCTCATCCTCATCCTCATCCTCATCCTCATCCTCATCCTCATCCTCATCCTCATCCTCATCCTTCCCTTCCCTCCCCTCCCCTCCCCAGGCTGGCAGCAGCCCCCAGCCCCCCGGATGAGCCCCAGGAGCTGCTGGCCCCCTCCAGCCCAGCTCAGCCCAGCCCAGCCCTGCCCTGCCCTGCCCTGCCCGGCCCCAGGTGCCGGTGCCACCCCCCAGCCCCGCTCACCCGCCAGGATCTGGAAGACGCCGGTGATGTAAAACCTGCCACCCTTGGTGAGCGTGAAGAGCTGGCAGAAGAACAAGAACAGGGACAGGACGCTGAAGATGACGGAGAGGATCATCATGGCTTGGACAGACTGCAGCCATTCTGGGGACAGACAGACAGACAGACAGGCGGACACCTCAGTGTGGGCACCGTGCTGTGCCCACGACCTCGCCACCAGCCCCGGACCCCCACCCCACCCTGGCTGCCCCGGGGTTTGGGAGCGGCCGGGGACACATCCAAGGCTGCCCCAGCTGCGGGGATCCCCGGGCTGGGCACGGTGCTCCCGGGACTTCGGGTGCCCCGTGGGCACAGGGCTGGGCACTGCCCCGGGAGCATCCACCGTAACACAGAGCAGAGACCCGACCCCGACCCGCAAAACCCCGACCGAGCCTCTCCCAGCCCCGTGCCAGGCCCTGGCTGCTCAGCCACGCTGCGAGCACCGCAGCCGAGCGCAGCCAGCCCTGGGACACCGCGCTGGCCGAGCTCCCAGGGCAAATAAACACGCGGGGAACGAAAACTCCCTCTGCCCCTGCGGAGCTGAGCCTTTGGGAAGAACCTTCCTCGGCTGCCAAACGCAGCTGCGTCCCAGAGCGGAGCAGCTAAACCAGCCCCGGTGAGTCACTGCTCAGCTATTTCCAGGCTCAGTGGGTGTGTAACTCCCCACGTAAAAAAAAATATAAATAAACAAGCAAAATGCAGCTCCGTGCCATGGGCTGCTGCCGCCTGACAGAAAGAGGCAGTGCTCACAAATACCTCTGCCTGCCCCCTTCCTTATAAAGTTTGAAATCAAAATGCAGACTTGCACCTTCCTTGAGAGGTTTTTGAGGACGCAACATCCATTAATTCACCGTGAAAGGCAGACAGGACTCAGTACAGGCAAACTGAGGCACAGTCTCAGTGAAAGGCAGAAAAGTCCTGCTTGGGGCTGGATCCTCGGGTGGGATCAGGCAGCACCGAAGCCTCAGGCTCAGTACCACGTTCCTGCCGCAGTTTCACTCCCACCGATTTCAGTCCCCTGCCTGCAGAATCGGCTTCAGGCAGCAAATGGCTGAAACGGAGCAAAATTCCCCATAAAGCTGTCCTTCAGCTCAGCCACCTCCGACCCTGGGGCAGCAAACGAGGCCTTTGGGACTGTCCAGCGTCTGTCCCCGGGAAGGGACCACAGGTCCCCAGCACATCCCTGCGAGCGGCATCAGGGCGGAGTTTAGAGTGGAGAGTGAGGCACAGCCTGCGGCTGGGATGGCAGCGCTGATCCCTGGGCACTGCCAGCACATCCGCGGCTGCAGGGAACATCCTGTGCCGCTCGGTCACGTCTGCTGCCTTTGGCTTTGGACCAGGATTTCTACCCCTTGTCTTTGCCTCTAGGTGTTCAGGCTCTGGAGCAGACGCGGTCCCTGCTCCCAAAGCTCGGGAAGCACCGGAGCAGCCCCTGCCCCTCACAGCCAGCCGGGTCCTTCCCCTCCCTGTAGCACTTCCCATCCCAGGCTGCTCCCCAGCATCAGGGAGCTGCTGCCCTTCCGTCACTCCAGTGCGCCGGCTTCTTCTGCACCAGGCTGCCATTCCTTAGGACGGAGCAGCTACTGCTGCTTCCAGGAAATCCCAGTGTGGATTTCACTGCAATGAGCACACAAAATGTCCAAGGTATTTCCCCTGCCTCAGGTAGCCGGGCAGAGAAAGCCCCCCTGCCTCAGCCCCTTCAGTTCTGGCCATGATCCACCAGCGGGAAATGGGATGGGGCAGCTCCAGCACCACTAAAATCACCACAAATCCTTGCTCAGATCAGACCAGAGAAATGGTTGGAGGATGTGCAGCTGCTGAACTGCATCTCCTTCCCTTCCTCAGCACAGACAGGGCTCCCATCGCAGCTCTGGGAAGCTGAGCTCTCCTCTCACCCCTTCCCAAGCTCCGAAGCCGTGTCCAGCTCCGTGCACCAGCTGAACCAAAGCCAAGCCCTGCAGTTTCATCCAGGACCCAGAAAGCCAAGCCTTTTGTGACTGCAAAGGCCGCGGGATCCGGCCCAAGAGGAGCCCTTTCTGCTGGGAGGTGGATGCTCCCACTGCCGGTTATTTTAGGAGAAGGCTGTCTAGACGGAAAGCCGAGCTCAGCTGAGCTGCCCTTTAATTGCATCCGCCTCCCCTGCCTGGGTTTTGGTTCTGAATGCAAATGATTGACTGGGGCTTTGCAAAATCCCATTGTCATAAAGAGCCATGTCAGAGGAAAAGGCAGCGCCAAGGGGGGAGCCCACCGAGGCCGGAGGGTTTGGGCAGCCAGCCTGGGAGCAGGGAAATCGGGAGATGATCCCACAGACCAGAGCTCTGAGCCCGCTCACATCCAGCCCTTTGCTGACTTTTGCTGGCCTCCTTTGCGAAAACAAAGGGCAGGATCCCAGCCCAGGACTGAGACCCACAGGAGCGAGTTCCAGAACTCCATTAACTCCAAGGCAGCTGCCCACAGACTTCAGCTGTATTGGGACAGCTGACTGCCTTTAAAGCATTTAAAATCACCCCTGTAACTGCAGGTAGGGTTTTTACCTCCTCAGCCCCACGTGCCTTTAACCCCCTTGCTGCTGGTGCTGTGTCCAGCCCTTAGGGTTTCAAAAGCAGAGCGAGTTTCCCGGAGGGAGGCCGGGCCGGAGCTGCAGCCGGGCTGTCAGCACTGTTTACTCCCAGGCTGTTATTTGTGGTTTCCCCTGGGCAGTGAGCTCGTTATCCCATTTTTCCCCTGCATCTCTTCAGCTCTGTGTTTATATCTTTGTTCTTCAGGAGGAAGAAGAAAAGGAAACAGCGTGGAAAGGACAGATAACACCCTGCCCGCCGCTTCCGGAGACGAGCCGGGGGTTTAGAGCCCTTTCAGGCAGCCACAGACAAAGCAAGAAGTTTTTACAAAACTAATTTGAATTTCCCCTTAAGTTCTGCAAGCACTCACAGCACTGCTTAAACAGCAGGGAAAAGACTTCAGCCTGGCATGATGAAGATTTTAGGGCAGTATTTCACTGCCCTAAAATCCAGCACGAAAGAAAGAAACCCAGAGCAGAAATTGGAACCTGGAGCAGAAATTGCAGTTGAATCTCCCAGAGAGACAGCAGCCAAGCCAGCCCCTTCTAGCAGAGCCCCAGGCCTGCTGCAGGAAGGTTTTATGCCCAGACAGGACTGACAGGGCAGGGAAAAAGGTGCCCTTGGCCAGGAGCAGAAGCCCTGAAGGAGAGGCACTGCCTCCCCAGGGTTTAATTCACACCCCCCACACCCTCTTTGGACCCAGCCAATGAGAAAAAGCAAAGTGCAAACTGAAGACACTTATTTGAGCACTCAGCTCATCCACTGCTGTAAGACATCCCTAAATTAGTGCTGTGCATTAAGAACCCCGCAGTGCTGGGATCTGCAGCTGATGGGAACGTTTTGCAGCTGGAGTTTTCCCTTTGCCAAGTGTGTGCGCTCTGTACATTCAGAAAGCAACCACTTCTGCAGGAGAAAACATCCATTAAGGAGGTAACTGTGGCATATAATTCAGACAAAGCTGGAGGGAGGGCAAATTCATGCCCACGACTGTAAAACCTGCTGCTTCCGTGCTGGAAGGTAAATCTCAGCAGGGTCAGGAAAGCACAGGCACAAAGGTACCAGCCCAGGGCTGCCAGGAAAAGCCACATTTTCTGAGCAGGGTTTTTCCCGAGCAGACCCCGAGGTGTCGAGGCCTGACCAAGAACCTGAGCCCAGCTCAAATCCTCCCCCCTGAAGTGGCCGGGCCGCAGCAAAGCGCTGGGACTTGCAGGGGTTTTGGCATTCAGACACCCCAGAGGGGCCTGGAAAGGGGTGAAGGGGAGATGCAGAAGCAGCAGCTGAGCTGCAGCACTCACTGGGCTGCGCTGCAGAGGCCCCTCAGAGCTCTCAGGGTCAGAGGAGCTCAGGGCCTGTGGTGCTGCTCTGCTCAGCCCAGACTGCCCCAGGGCTGCAGGGAGCCCCTCTCCCGTGGGGACAACTTCCCCACACTCAGTCCAGCTGAGCCACTGTGTTGTCCCAGGGAAAAGCCAGGGAACATCCAGCTCCATTGCAGCTTTCTCCTGCTGTGGCCCAACCTCCCACCAGCACCGAGTCAGACATTCCAGAGGCATTCCTGGAAATCCCACTGGGAATTCCCTCCTTTTCCTCTCGGCTCTCCTCCCTTTTCTTCTCCTTGAAGCTCCATCCAAGAAGTCCATGAGGCCAGGACATCCAGAGCTACCACACTGGGACATCCCATCGGAGTTCACATCCCGCAGAGGCTGCTCCTGATGCAGCTGAGGCAGCAGAGAGCTGCTGGCACCACGGAAAACTCCTTCCGACAGCTCCACAAAGCCCAAGGCAGCTCCTTTCCCAGGCCCTCAGCGTGGTGGCTCTGACCTCCTGCCGGCCTGTGTTGAGGGGGCAGATCCATCATTCCAAGGATCCTCCCAAGGACTCCGGTACCAGCTCCCAGTGAGTTCCAGCGCAGGCAGCAGGAGCAGGGTGCCTTGGCCCACAGAGCTGGTGCAGGGTCCCTCAGCCTGCACCCACAGGGACATCCGAGGGTCTCATCAAGGCCAAGAGAACGTTGGTGGAAGGATTTTCCAGCACTGCACTCTGCAGGGACTCCCCCACCCTTTCCTCTGGTTTGACAGTCATCATTTGCCCACACGTTGCCTTCTTCCTGCCATTCCTCTGTGGGCCAGAGCACAAATATGGCAGGGAAGGTTGTCTGACCCCACCTTTCACAGAAAAAATGGGAGCCAAAGACACCTGGAGCAGCTGAGAAAAAACCAGCACCAGTTCCCAACCTCTCCTTATCAGATGCTCTTTGTAAGAACAACAAGCAACAATCAAAAACTGGTTTTAAGCGAAGAAAATCCCTTTTCTATTGAAGGCAAGAAAGTTATGGGACAAACTGGTCTGAAATATGAAATATAAAATATTCTCTTGGAATAAGAGATTTTTAGATGTTAAGAATAAATTCCTTACTCAGAGAGAGGTGAGGCCCTGGCACAGGGTGCCCAGAGCAGCTGTGGCTGCCCCTGGATCCCTGGCAGTGCCCAAGGCCAGGCTGGACACTGGGGCTTGGAGCAGCCTGGGGCAGTGGGAGGTGTCCCTGCCATGGCAGGGTTTGGAACTGGGTGGGCTTTAAGGTCCCTTCCAGCCAGGCAGAAAAATCTTCTTGCCTGCATAAAACATTCAGTTGCAGAAAGAAAAGGCCATTTTTGGTGGAAAAAATATCCCTGTCTGGAAATTGGGATGGCATCTCCTTGGGAGCACTTGCTGGGCCCGGCCACGTGCCCCGAGCCGGGGTTGGCACACAGCCCTGCCGACCCACAGTCCCGGGATTCAGAACTGAATTCCTCAGATAAGTCTTTTCCAGGAATGTCTGACAGCGCAAACGAAGCAAAGATTGCAACATTTTTTCCATAGTTCTCGGCCTCTTGAAAAAAAAAAAGCATTATCTAACAGCAGTGCAAAAACCACGGCAACAAGCGGGCGGTTGTGCACGGACAAGGAGCGGGAATGTGCCCTCGGCTCCCGCCGGGATGGATCAGCCCTCGCACACACAGAGGGGCTGAGGCCTGCCAAGAGCAATTCAGGAGGTGGGAGCTCAGCCCCCACCGAGGCCCAGCCTGTACCCAGGGTCTGCTGCTGTCCCAGGAATCCTCACCTGGGCAGCGCTGAGCTCAGCCCTGGCGCTGCTTTGCTGCCTGGTCCATCCCTGTGGGATGTTCTGGAGGGTGAGGGGCCCAGCCCAGAACCTGCCCCAGAGTGCAAGGAAAGCAAATCCCGCTGGCAGCTGGATTTAAAAGCTGTGCTTCTCATTGGGCATCCACACAAAGGTCACCTTTGCAAAGGGTCCCTGTGTGACAGGACAGGGAGGTTCTGCTGGCACCAGGGGCCATCACAGCACCAGCACCCCCAAAGTCCCCCTCCGGGAGGAGCACAGGTGACCCGGCACCATCTAATTCCCAAATTCTGCTTACTGAGTCCCACTCCTTTTTGAAAAGAGAAGAAGAAATAACCACACCCCAGAGGTCACTGTGAGGGCCAGAGCAACAACTGCCCCTGTGTAAAGACTGAAAATTCTGCCAAAATTCCCAGCGAGGATTCCTTGCTCTTTCCCCAGAGCACCTTGGCACTCCAGGATTAACCATTCAGTGCCACCCTTGGCACAGGGAAATGAATTTTTATGGCTGTCTGTCTGCTCTGGTAGCTGTAACCGAGGCTGGTTTGTGGTGTTTGTGTGGGAACGTTCCTAATTTTGAAAATAAGCAAATTCCTAGGAAAGGGCTGTGAGGATGAGGCAGAAGAGAAGCGTGAGCCTTGAGGTGGCTCTGCTGCAGCATCCTTGCCCCGTGACCTCACTGCTGCCCCAAAGAGTGGCCAACAGCAGCTCTCTGCAGCGGCGACAGGGCACAGAGGGAGCAGGACCCGCTGGAAAGGAGACCATGGGGCATTCTTGTTGTTTGACCTTAAAAGCCTTACGCAAGCCCAGGAAACATCCTTTGGTTTTGTGTTCCTACAGCAGTGGTGGGCTCTGGACCCTGCATCAAGGGTCCCACAGGAGGAAGACAGGTCCTCAGCAGCACCGCTCCCACACCCCTGCCACAGGCTGGATGCGGCACAAGCTTTTGTCCAAGCAAAACCCCTTTTCCTGATGCCAGAGCAGAGCCAAGTGAGCCTTGACTCACTTGGGTGAGTGGGAGCTGTCAGAGCTGTTTAAGCCTTGAGCACAAGAAGAGCAGCTCACTGGGGCACTTTATCCTGGAATGCCAGAATGGTTTGGGTTGGAAGGGACCTTAAAGATCATCTCACTCCACCCACCTGCCATGGGGAGGGACCCCGTCCACTGAATCGGGGCTCTCAACCCAGCTCAGCTGCATTTTCAACTTTTTCATCTTGACCATAGTCCCTTTAATGATGAAAACCCAGCACTGGAGAGGCTCCAGCAGCTCTGGGAACAGGCACTGGACACTCCCACTCGCTCAGGAGTGTGGGAAACCACCCAGGCACAGCGTGGAGCAGCCCCTCTCAGCACCGACAGCCCCGACAGAGCCCCCTGTAAACATCCAGAAAAAGCGGTGCAGGTTTGAAAAGCAAAAGATTTGGGGAGGCTTTAGAGCCCTCGTCTCTGGGACTCCTGGGGGCAAGCGCTGCCTTTCATTGCAAAGCCGAGGCTCAGCAGTTTCGGAGCTCGCATGACTGGCCCCGAAGCGGGGCTGCCGACGCTGCAATAGCCGGCCCAGCCAACTGCTGATGAGGGACGCGGCTCCAGAAGGCTCCCGGCCTGGGATGGGATCCAGCCGCTTCCCGGCTGGCCCAGACACCACCAGGAGTCAGCAGAGACCCGCGCTGGGAGCGTCACTCCCAGCGGAACCAGAGCCCAGGCGCGGCGGGGACGGTGAAGGACAGAGCAGTGGCATCCCCTCCCCGAGTGGGCAGCGCGAGTGGCTGCTCCCAAGGCTGCCGAGTCTGCTCGGAATTGCCAAAAGCCCTCTCACAGCCTCCCCTCTCTGAGGGACGCTCCGGGAGCATTCAGTGCTCTGGGGGGACTGCCCCCTCACCGAGGCCGCACGGCATCGCTGTGCCCCTGGCCGGGCACAGGGTCACTGTCCCGGTGACAGCGGCCTGAGCCACGGCTGGCGGCACTGCGGGTCACCCCGGCAGAATCTGTTTCCACAGGAAAGCACGAACCAGGCTGGCAAACCAAACGCTGGCCACAGCACCGCTGGCACCAGCGCTTTCTTCCAGGAAACTGAGGCATGGGCTTGCCCCACTCTCTGAGCACGGATTTTGTGTTGCTGGTGCCATTGGCCACCCTGGAAACTGCGGGTCACGGTGTCTCAGCACACCCCGCCCCTGCTGACCCCGGCACACAGCTCAGGGCTGGTGTCACCGGTGTGACATGAGCCTTGCCCCAGCTCGGTCCCGCCGCGGCTGTTCAGCCCCAGGGATGAGGAGCCCGAGCGCTCAGCACATGCACGCGGTGCTCCACGGCAAACCCCAGGGCTGCGCCCGAAAATTCAGCCTGTCCCCTCGGCAAAACGCAGGACAGATTTCTAGATAGGGGACGGGTGTCCTCTGGAGACAGAGCGTCCTCAGGGCCCCGTGGGCATCTTTCAGACCCCTCACAAGCAGAGCGAGAGGGAGCTGTGACAAAAAGAACCCCTCAGCTCCCAGCAGGGTGACAGGGGCCCAGCGGCCCTGCCCAAAGGACCGGCCCGTGTTTGTACACTCAAGTGCAAAAACGTGCTAAAAACAGGAGAGCCCCCCGAAAGGGCTCGAGCTGCAGTGCAGCTGAGGGTGTCACCCTGCCCTGGCGCTGCCGGGAGCTGCCCCTCAGCCCGAGGGCAGCCGGGCACAGCGGTGGGCAGCGGCTCCGGTTCTGCTGCTAAGCCCCAGCACAACTTCAGGGACCGGGAGGGAAGGGGGGAACAATCGGGCCAGCCCCGAGTGCCCGCCCCGGGACACAGCCGAGCCGTGCTCCTCCAGCTGGGGACAGAGCAGAGGAGGAGAGGAGATGGGGCGGGAGGGAGCAGCTCCGGGGATGCGGGAAAATCCAAGAAGGAATCACAAATAACCCACACAGGCAAATCCCCCTCGACTGCATAGGTCCGGGAGGAGAACACAGGCGGCGGGCGGGAGCAACCCTGCTGCCAGGGGCACTCACTCACCGTTGGAGGAGGACGCCAGGCACTGGAAGGGGCTTCCGGAGGTGCAGTTCTGCCACAGGTCTGCCGTGCGCTCGCTGCTCACCAGCCATTGCTGCGGGAGAGACACAGCCCGTGAGCGGGGCCCGGGAGGAGCAGCCACCCGTGTCCCTGTCCGTGTCCCTGTCCCTCTTCGTGTCTGTGTCCCTGTCCGTGTCCCTGTCCCTCTCCGTGTCCCCCCCAGGCTGCGGCCCCGAGCAGCCCCAGCCCCACACGCGCCTGCCCGGCCGGGCGCTCACAGGGACGCGCTTTTCCTTAGAGAGGGCTTTGGGAAGTGAATCCCGAGATTCGTTTTCGGCTGCGTTCGCCCCAGCGGCCCGAGAACAGAAGCTCTTTATGCCCTTTAAACACGGAGCGGGTCCTGCGGGGCCGCGCTTCCCTCCCCTCGCCGGCCTCGCCCGCTGCCTGGCCGGGATATTTGAATGTTTCCACGTGATTCCTAACGGCTCGGAAGATTTTTGTAACGTTTTCCACTACTATGACCGCAAAAAAAAAAAAAAAAAAAAAAAAACCCACACCAAAAAAAAGCCCTCCCCCCTCCCCAAAAGAAAAAAACCGGGAAAGAAACCCCTGGTGAAGCAAGCTTGGAAGTCACCAGCTCCACAGAGCAGCTGCCTTAAAGCCAACTCAAACCTCTCCCCGAGTAGCTGACGTGTTCACTGGGCTGCAGCCCCAGCACAGTGCTGGGAAGCCGCTGCTCTGCATCCAGCCCTCGGGCTGGCCGCTGCTCACAAAGATCCAGCCTTGGAAGTCGGGTTAGGAAAAAGAGGCTGTGCCTTATTTCCAGCTCCAAGGGAGGAGAGCCGGGGAGCAGAACTGCTGTGCTGAGGGGTCAGTGCCCAGCCAGCCCCGTTTCGAGGGGCTTTGCTCAGACCGGCTGTTCTGGTCCTGTGCCTGAAGCCCATTAGCAGGTGGAGCTCCTTATGAAAGGGGAGAGCAGCATCACCCCAAAGGAGGGGATTTGGGGCGCTCCGAGGCTGCTCCTTGATGTGAACCATCGGAGATGGTTTCCGACAGCCCTTGTGTCTCTGTACCAGCGGGGAAGCCCCGAGCACCCAGCACAGCACACGCGTCCCACCAGGTTCACCTGACAGCACAAACTCCCAAATCCCAAAATCCCACTGTTAGTGAGGCCAGCAACCAGCCAGTTAAGGCTTCCTGCTAAAAGCCAGGCTGTAAAAACGGCCAGAAATAAAAATACCACCTTCTGCTCTCGCCACGCCACGTCCCTGCCCCGTGGAGCCCCGAGCGGGGAAAATCCGTACTCACACTGACGATGGTGGAGACGAAGAGCAGCACCAGCACGGTGACGTGGAGCACGATGATCCCCAGCAGCAGCAGCAGCATCTTGGCGGTGGTGAAGGGCAGAGCTGCAGCGGGACAGGGATGATGCTGAGTGTGTGTCTGGCTGTCCGTGCGTCTGTCCGGGGGCAGCAGCAACGCTCCGCTCCGCCCCACCCGGCTCGGGGGATGCTGCTGGGGCAGTGCCCTGCACCCGGGTTCTGTTCCTCGGGCCCCGCCGGCGGAGAGGGGTCCGAGCCCTCTGCCCGGTCCCCGATATCCCCCGGGGGTCCCCCGAGCTCTTCCCCCGAGCCCTTCCCCCGAGCCTGTTCTCCCTCTCCCACCGAGGGGGCTCCTCCCAGCCCCTTTCCCGGGGACCTTCAAAGGGGGGCGGTTCCCCAAGGAGGCTCCCCCAGCCCCTCTCCCCGAGGGGTTCCGATCCCCTCTCCCAAGGGAATGCGCTCCTCGCCCCCGGCGGGAGGGCTCCATCCCGGCGCATCGCACCCGAGGGGGAAAGGGGGGCGGGGGTCCCTTGCCCACCCACCCATGGGACCGGTGTGGGTGATTCTGTCAGACCCCAACCCCAGGGGGAATTTCCCGGGCTCATCTGCCCTGGCGACCCCCGCGAAGAGGGCGGGGGGGGGGGAGCGGGGGGCGTCAACCCCTGTCGCTTTCAGCCCGCCGGGCTCCCTCGGCCCCTCTCCCCTTGGCTCCCCCGGCAGAGGCTCTCCTGGACCCTCTCCCGAGCTGGGGGGAATTTCCCCAGCCCATCTCCCCGGCCGGTGAAAAGGGGAGGGCACTGCCCCGGCCCCTGTGGCTAGAGACCCCTCAGAGCTAGAGACCCCTGTGTGCAGCCGTGTCCCCTCGGTGCGGCCGTGCCGGGGCCCGGCCCGGGCCGTACTCACATCGCGGCGGAGCGGAGCGCGCTGGCGGCGGAGCGGGCGCGGAGCGGAGCGGGCGGCGGCGCTGTCAAGTTTCCCCTTTAACCGGGGCCACCGCCCCGTTTGCGTCTGCGGCTCGGGGAGGGCTCAGCCGCCGCCCGCCGCCCTCCTATAAACGGGGCAGCGCCTGGCCCGGCCCCGGCCCCGCCGCCTCCCCCCGGACACGGCCGGGAGCCGCTCCCTGCCCCGGCCGCAGCACGGCCGCTCCCGCCCGGCAGCCGGGAGATTTGAGGGGGAACAAGGGACGGCTCCTCCCGTTCTCCGGAGACCCCGCTGCCCAGGCAGCCCTGGAGGAGGGCGGGGGAGAGGTGGCCGTGCAGCCCCCGGGGGTGGGGGGTGTCCCTGAGCATGGGCGCTGCAGCCCCGGGATGTCCGAGCGGGAGCGGCCGGTGCCCGGAGAGGACAGAGCTCCCCACATCGGGGGTCCCCTCACCCCGGCCCAGGGGGTTTGTGCAGCCCTGGACAGGATCCGAGGCACAGGATTTGGGAAATGAGCATCTGGCTGAGCTGAAGGGATTCTAGCGCTTGGAGTCGATCTTTTTTAGCGCTTGAGAGCCAAATTAGCTGGAACTGAACAACTTTTCACCAGATGTAGGGTGCGATTTTCCACAGCTCGGGAGGACACTCAGAGAGTTAGGGCTGTTCTGCTGGAGAAGGCTCTGGGGAGAGCTTAGAGCCCTTCCAGTGCCTAAAGGGGCTCCAGGAGAGCCGGGGAGGGACTTGGGACAAGGGTCTGGATTGACAGGACACAGGGAATGGCTTTCCACTGCCAGAGGGCAGGATTAGATGGGATATTGGGAGAAATTCTTCCCTGTGAGGGTGGGGAGGCTCTGGCACAGGGTGCCCAGAACAGCTGTGGCTGCCCCTGGATCCCTGGCAGTGTCCAAGGCCCGGCTGGACACTGGGGCTTGGAGCATCCTGGGACAGTGGAAGGTGTCCCTGCCCAGTCTGGGATCTCTGACTCAGGTGCTCGGGAAGGAAGGGGTGGCTGCGCTGCCGCCCTCGCTCATTCCTCAAGCACAGCCAATCTGTTCAAACAACCCCCCCACACACAGAGCCCACCCCCAGCTCCCAAACAATCCCGCCAAGAGCCCTGCACACCCCTGGGAGTGCTGAGCATTGACACCAATCCCCATCACCTCCCCTCTCCACGCACCAGCTCCAGACTCGTCCCGCACTGTTGCACAAACGAGGGAATTCGGCATCCAGCCACCGGGACTGTAAATCTTGGGAGAAAGGAGGTCGGGAAGCGTGCTTGGCTCCTCTCTCCTGGCAAGCAGAGGCGTGTTCCTGCAGCACGGGCTCCTCACACTCACGTAAGGGGTCCCGGCACAGCCATCGGCCAGAGAGTGGGAGTGGAGCTGAGAGCACCCGGGGGGCTCGGGGGAGAGAGGCCAGCGGCTGAAACGAGATTCCAAAGGACGCAATTTCCCTTCCCCTCCAAAAAGTCCCGCCGATTCCTTTGCCGCCACCGTCCCTCTGCGCCCCGAGGCGCCCGTCAGTGCCAGGGCTGCAAAGCCCAGAGGGCTGAAACATCTCCGCCACCACCGGCACATTCCTGGCTAATGGGGCTGACCGGGGCTGTCCTGCCCCGCGGGCCCGGTGCCTGAGGGAGCCCCCACGCTCGGGGCTCAGAGAGAAAGGTCTCGTCCCCAAGGGCTGCGATCCAGGCTCTGCTAGAGAGCATTCTCTGGTTTGGGTTTGCAGGGGTCTCGGCTGCTGTTCCTGGATGAAATATCCAACCTGGAGCAGAGTGGGATGCGCAGTGGGGGAAGGCACTGGGACGTGTGGGGGTCACAGAGCTCCCCAGCTCCTCCGGGAGTATGGGACAGCAAAGCCGCCCCAGCTCCGGCTCTGAGTAAGGTGCCAACAGCAGCTTTTTAGGCACGGGAGAAATACCAGAAACTCAAACGCGGGAGAAGAGCAGCGTGTGGGTAACAAAGGCTGTTCTGGCTGAGAGCCGTGGGGTGGAAGCGGTGGAGAAAGCCCACGGAGAAGAGCACATCCCTCCCCTGCTGCTGGGACACTTCTTTGGGAAAGGTGCAGTGCTGGAACCGAGCAGGGCTGTGACAGAGCTCTGGGGCCGGCGCTGGGGCAAAGCTCCTCTCCGCGTCCTCCGCCAGCCGGAGATGCTGGAGGGAGCCCGGCCAGGGAGGCGAGGATGGTCACGGCAGAGCCCTCGGGGCTTTGCCGGAGAGACACCGTCCCACCCCAGGGCGGGCTGAGGCTCTCTCGGGGCTCGGGAGCTGCTCCGGCTCGGGGTGGGGGGGGCTGGCAGTGCCACCCCCGCCTGAATCAAAGCAGGCGCCACAATTAATTGGAAAAATGTTTTGTGTACAAACAAGATTCGCCACAGGCTGTGCTGGGAATACTAGAAGATTGACGAGTTGTACAAACCCTGGGTAAAAAAATGTGGATTTCTCACTTTGAATCTATTCCATGGGGCTACTTTCAATATGATGCTTCGGCTTGAAATTCTAGAATAAAATTACGAGAATTCAGGAAAGAAAGTGGTGTTTCTATCAATTTACAGGGCTCAGATGCTAATCTGACAAGGCGGGGATGGACTGAAAGGGATCTCAGGCTCATTTGACTGTGTGGCATCAATGAACCATCGGGGCTCTGCTCATCCCTGTCCTCGGGCCAGGTGAACGGAACCCCTCTTAAGACAATTACACAAAAAGACATTTCCTCTCTATGTCTTTGTGAGGATGAACATTTTTAACCCCACATTTTGCTCTCTCATCACAATTTTAGGGACTCGCTTCCTGTTCCCTACCCTGGCGATTGAGGCCATCAGCGAGGAGGGTTTGAAATGCAAAGGGCAGGGGCCGAAATCTGCGCTGCCATCAGCAAACCCCTCCTGCCGTTCACTGGGGGCTGGGAAGGGAACTGGGCGGGGAAAATCCTGTTTTCGATCTACTGTGCCACTAAGAAAAGCAGGAGGGCGGGATATGGTTTGACTGCACTTTGTGGAGGATCCATCGCGCTCCCTCAGAGGAGACACATGCAGATATACAGGTATTTATATATTTCTAGATATATTTGTAAATATATAAATACATTCACACCGCTGGAATGGGTATTGGAAAAAATATTTCAGCCAGAAAGAAATGTAAGGGGAGACTTTATACTCAGCAGACTTCAGTAACAAAAGGTCTGATGTATCTTGGAGACATTGACTTATTTTTCCTGATTTGTTTTCTACCAATGCAAGAAATTATAAAACACTTTAGTCCTGTCTGCTTTCATGCCCCCAAGCCAACTTCATCCAACTTTTTGCTTTCCACTCCAAGCCACCCATCAGCACTGATAGAGCTAGGCTGAAATCACTGGAGAAAATCCCATTGACTTCAGGGAAACCAAAATTTACCCACTGACCCCCAAACCCTCAAAAAATCAACTCAGCTTCCCAGCTGGGACTCTGAACATTCTCGGATCCTTCCTGAGCTGCTGGTTCGTGCTCATCTCCTGCCAGCACAGACAGACCCTACAGAGGACACAGGGATAAACCAGCTTTGAGCCACATTTTTGCCCAAACCATGGGGTTTTACACTTTTGGCTCCAGCAGTGCCAGGTCTGGCCCCTTTTTCAGTCCCCCCAGGGTCCCTGGAGTGGCCACTGCTGCCCTGAGGGTGCGGACGCTCCGTGCCCTGCGGATCCCTGCTCAGGGACACCGCGGATGCTGTGCGGGCTCCAAGAGCAACTGCAACAGGAGCACGTGAAACAAATCCATTGGGGGATATTAAACGCAAGGACAGCCCTGTCAGCTCAGGAAGTCCTTGGGATACTCATTGCTGGAAGCTGGGAAAGTGGACTGGGAGAATCTCACAGAGTTCCTGCCGCCTTCTGGTGCTTTTATCTCAGCATCTCCCATTGGCTCTTGCAGAGGCTGCACCAGAGGCTGCGCTTCGGTCTGAGCCAGCACAAGCATTTCTGTGATCCTACACTGCCCAAATTTTCCTTCAGCATTTTGCCAAAGTTTTCTCCCTTTTTTTCCATAATAGCAATGAGTTTAGGGTCGGGTTTTTTTCTGTCTGCTGATGCTGTTTGGGGAATTCTCTCTCCCTTGAGCACAATAATCTGCACTAGTTATGCAATACATTGTTAACATGGGTTTTGGCAAGCTTTGACTTTGCCCAGATTCATGTCAAACCCTTCCAGGACATTCAAGGATTTTTGTTTTCTTAAACAACAGAACCTCCTTTCTGAGAAGTGTCTCACCAGCCCTGCCTGGAGTGTTCACCTGGATCCAGGACTGACACGAAGCAACAGCGTCCTGGCTTTATTAGTTTTTTGTCTTTCCTCCAGTCAGTAAGCAATTAATTTACACACCCAACTCTGCAGCAGTGATGCAAAAGGAATGATGCAAAAGGGTGGGAAGATGGCTCTAAGATGCAAAGGAATTTCCACAAAGTAACTTTCTCAGCAACTTGGCTGATAGAGGCAGCAATAAACCAGCAATAAATAGCAATAAAAGCAGACACGTCGTTCCTCAGAGTGGAGAAAGGAGACATCCCATCCGTGCAGAAAGGTGGATGATGGCCCTGGGCCGTGATTTAGAAGTGATCTCTGAAAGGAAATAATTTAATGGCACGGCAGAAAAGGCATCCCAGCCATCAGCAGGAGGAGGCAGGGCTGTTGTTTCATCTCCTGGAACACATCAAAGGCTGCTCAAATCCCAAACACAGCCCTGTGGGGATTAAATGGAGCAGCTTCACTCAGCAGCAGCTCTGTCATGGAAAGCAAATACATCCCTGCGCAGGAGACCCGGCCACGAGCCACGTGTTCATTGGAATTGCACCCAAAGCCTGTCCCTGGAGACCTCATTTTACAGGAGTTTGTGCAGGGTGGGCTCCCCTCAGGGGAACCAAGGGACTCACTCTGAAGCACACATGGGATGCCCTGAGCAAAGGGTCTGGGGGGAGCTGCCAGGAGTAACAGCCGTACTGACAACTTATGGAAAACTGGCGTGGAGAGAACGAAACCCCAGAGGGACCTGGGAATTCTCTAACGTCTGGGAAACTGCTGCGGGAAAGTGGAAAGTATTTGTGAAAGAAATTAGAGGAGCTGAAAATGAAATTCCTCTGGTCACGGCTCAAACAGAGGAAAGAAACTCTTTGGCAGAGTTGTGGAAAGGAGCATCGAGAGGGCAGGGCAGCAAGAGAAAATGGAGCTGGGTAATTGCAGCACCACATAAATGCTGGCAATTAGGAGAAAGCCCTAAAGGAGCAGGGCCAGTGGGAAAGATCAGTGTTTGGGGAGCTCTGAAAGCAAAACTGGAGAAAAGTGGAGACTGATCCTGGTGTGCCCTCGCCGTAAAACAGAGCCCAGATATTTCTGACATGACTCAAAACCAAAGGTGGAAGTGAAACGTAGGCAAAGCTGTCGCTGGTGCCAGGACTTGGCTCCGGGTGCTCCAAGGCTGGAGCTTTCCAGGAAGGGGCTGTGGGTGCCTCTGCTGCCCCACACTCAGCTGGGGACAAACTCACGGGGCCCAAAAGCCTGGAAATATCTGGAGTTGGGCTGCAGACAGGCGGAGCAGCCAAAATCACCGGGGGCTGGGGAAGGCTTCGGGAAAGGAGCACAGGCAGAGAACAGCCCAGAGCAGCCCGAGGGGGCCCTTTGGGGGGCAGGGAAGTGGAGAAAGGGAAGGTGTGATCAGCTGGGCAGCTTTTCCTGCTCGCAGTTGTCCCTTTCCTTTGGAAAGGGTGGCTGCTGTCTCCGACGGACTCCGGCCCCAAGACACACACAAAGCAGAGGAAATCTATTTTTAGTCTTGACAGAAATGCTAGTAAAGAAAAAAAAGGTTAGAAAGACAATTGCTTCCTGTTTAGGGCTGGTGCTGGGAGGGAGATCCTGCCGAGACACTGAGGAGGGTGGGGAGGGCAGAGGGGTCTGTGGGATGAGGAGGAGTCATCTGGGGATGGGGACAAGGAAAGTGCTCCCAGCTCCTGAGAGTCCCCACGCCGGGCTGGTGGTCCCTGCCCCAAATTCCTGAGGGAGGAAGGGACTTGAGCTTCTGCTCCTTTGGGATTCCTGGTGCCCACCAGCTTTAGGCTGAGCTCGATTGCTGAGGTTAAAAGGAGAGAAACTGCAAAGTGACTTTCACACTCAGCCTCAGATTGATTGAAGACTTATCCCTCTGAAAATTCCAATACTTGGTAAAATCAGTCAGATTTACAGCAAGAGAAGGTTCCCTGGCAGCCAGAGGGGCTTAAACACCGATTAATCTCTTTATCTTCAAAGTGCTTTGGTGCTCCCACTAACAAACCACACTTGAGAGGTTAAATTAGGAACCCAAAATTAAACCCACAGCATTTTCTTCAATGAACTTTCTTCAAGTCGAATCTACTTCCTCTTTTTAAGACACTGACATTTTTGATGGCATTTAACATTTTTCAAAAGCAAGACAATTATCATTAGAAATCAGCTTAAAATGCACATTTTTCTATTTTAGGAACAGCACAAACTGCAACTCTTTCCGGGACAGTTTGTGTTTCTTCTGCTGCATCATTAAAAATCCATCATGGATGTCAGCAGCTCATTATTCTGACAAGTGGCTTTACTTCCCCTTGTGCCTTTTCCACATCACACACACTCAAAAGGAGGAAGATGCAACAGTTTTTCTCCCGAAAACACAGACTGGAAGTGCAGGGATGGGTCCCTGTGGGTGGGTTCGGTGACATACAGATTATTTTCAGCTCCTTCCTGGCACACGGTGAAAGAGAAAATACAAAGGAGAAGGATTATCCTGGTAACCCAACAAACAAAACACTCATTTAATTCCTGCCCGGAGTTTACATCGGCAAATGAAATCCGAACACATTTGTGAAATTGCAACAATCTATTGGCAAAGAAGCGGAGGGAAGTGGGAAGGCGCCATGCCCTGCGCTCAGGTGAGCCCTGCGGAGACGTAGCCCAGGATCTGCACCGTGCTGGGGTAGCTCTTGCGCATCCCCATGCAGCGCTCCTGGTCAATGAACAGTGAGTTGTTCTTGACCACCAGGTCGTGCTCCAGGACCCCCTTGGAGCGCACCAGCATCTGCAGCATGTCCTCGGAGGCCCGCAGGCACTGGTGCAGGTTCCGCAGCGTCTCGTTGATCTCGTTGACCTCTTGGACAAGGCTGGAAAGCAGCGGGACCCCGTCAGCGCCCCACCACGGGCACAGGACTTCCCCCATCAGCACACCCAGGCTGATTCCAGTGCCCCATTCCTGCGATGGGAAAGCCAAGGGCAGAGCTCCTCCCAACCTCCAGGGGGAGGAATGGAGAAGTTTGTTCCAAAGCTCTGGATTTGTTCAGCCACGTCTGCCAGAGCAGCTCGTGACACCGGGAACACCACAGAGCAGCTGTGGTTTCCAGTTTCTGTTTGGGTTTGTGGCTCTGTTGGTTCCCCTGCTGGATTTCCCGTGCAGGGGTCCTGCACAGGATGCACACACAGCCAGTGAGGGGCTTATCCCTCAAAACCGAGCACATCCAGCTGCCTGGAGGAGGCAGGAGAGAAGATGAGGTTTACCCAAGTGGGAAAATTCCAGCCCCTCATGGAGTGGCATCAGGCTGGACCAGCCATGGTGTCCATCCTCCGTCACGGGTGCAGAGCTCTCCCAGCGCCCAAAGGCTGGGACACCTGCTCAGTGCTTTAGATTCTACCAGGGCACATATGGAAGGAATATTTAGGGGAAAAAGGCAATTTTGTCATGCAGAGATGCTCCTGAGTGACTCCCCGAGCCCTGGCAGCCCTGCAGCCCGGCCATACCGGATCTGGGCAGCGTCCCGGCACAGCTCCACGTTGGGTCTCCTCGTGCGCTCATCCAGCCGGGTCTGAGCCACCTTTAACTGAACCTCCTTGTCCCTTATGGTCTTCTGGATGACTTGGATCTTCGTCTCGATCTGGAAGATTTCCTGCCGTGTCTGGGGTGAAATAGAAACATGGGTACTGATGAAAAAACATCATCTCAAGTGATCCCCTCATTCCCTTTTCTCCTGTTTGTGCAGAAAAACCCCAAGTTCAACAAGCAGCCCCTGGGCTCAGGCCGCCGTTGCTCTGCCACATCAAGGCACAGATCCAGCAGAGTTTTCAGGCAAAATCTCTTCACTCTTGCTGTCACATGAGAGGAGATTTAGGAGCAGAGGAGGTTTAGGAGCAGTGATGGATGTGCTGAATTACCAGCTTCCCAAAATTGCTGCTTGCAAGAACTGATCATCCATCAGCAAACAGAGGGAAAGGTTTTAATGGCTCCTCATTTAAGGATGTGGCATCAGCCCCCAGTGCTGCACAGTCAACCGGTCTGAGCCCTTTCCAGGGAGCTTCCCGTGAGTGCCACTGGTCCGAGGCAGGTGCCACCGCTGATCTGGCAGAGCAGGGCAGGGAGCCCATGGATACCCGACCATCCCTCGGGAGGAAGCGGCAGCACGAGGCAGGGCCGGGTACCTTGGCCAGGTGCGTCTGGATCTTGCTCTTGGCGTTGGCGGTCTCGGTGATGCGGCTGGTGAAGGCGTCGTTGACCTTGCTGAACTGGCGCCACATCTCGTCGGCTGTGCCCATGAGGAGGCTCTCGGTGCTGGCGCGCAGCTTGGCCGAGGCGGCGCGCGCGCTCTGCGAGCGGAAGATGTTGTTGTCTGTGAACCGGGCCCACGTCTCCGGCACCGAGACCCTGTGGGGAGAGAGCACAGGCCCTTGGCAAACCCGCGCGGCTGAGCCTGGGTGGAGACTCGTGCAAGTGAAATCTGTGCTCTTAATCAAATTACAAGGAAGTGAAACATCTGGACCCCGTTTGTTTGATGGTATTTATCAAACGAGGGCATGTTCACAAAGACAGCTTGTGAAAGCTCAGACAAACAAGAGATTCTCCCATAAAAAACAGAGATTCCAGTCAGAGCTCCTATTTACACCTTCGAGGCTTTAAGTGCCAAGGAGTTCCCAGCCTCTCGAGGACACACAGATACAATTCAGTCAATTCCTTTTGCTCACAGCCCATCTCAGTCTCCCACTAAACCAAATGAGCTTTAGCTCCCACTCCATTCCCTGTCTGTGCATTTGGGATGAAGCTCCTGCCTGTGCAGTAGTCCAGAACAAGGTCAACAAAAGACTTAAATACCACATAAGCTCCATTTAAAACCTGCTGATTCTCGGCACATTTTACCCCCCTCTGAATTTTAGCCTCAATCCTTTGCAATCCATTTGCCTGTCTAAATATGTCTGAGCTCTACTATGAATAATTATTCAAACTTTTTAAAAAATTATATCAATCTGTGCCTTTCCATAAACTTCATGCATGTGTGTGAGCAGATTTATTCTCTCAGCCCTCTGCCACTTAGGGCATCTCTCTGTGAGTGCTGGGTTTGGTCACTGCTCATTTACTGCAGAGCCAAAGCGGAATTCCTGGCACTCAAAGGCAGCTGAACCCTCTCCCAGGACCACGCTCTCATTTCTTTATTTTCTGGGTCATTTCGGCTCCCTGCCAGGCCCTCTCCATGCAGGGGTGAGCCCCCAGACTTTCCATCAGTGAGGAGCACTCAGGCAAGCACTGACACATCTTTGAAAGTATGCATGAACTTAATGAGCTGTGTAGAGGTGCTGGGCTGAATTCGTTTGCAGGCTGAGCTCTGAGCCCTGATCTAATGTTTAATTAGCTCGGGCTCGCTTTCGCCCGCCAGGCGTTCGGCATCCTGCTGAAAGCAGAGGGTTCTTCTCCCCCTGGAGAGACCGGAGGGAAACGAGCCCTGGAGGTGGGTGTCTCCAGGAGGGATGGATGTGCCTTCGGAGTGGGCTGGGAAATCCCAGCTCCCTGCCCGGGACAGGCTCTGTGCCCGCCAGGGCCCCCAGCGCTCACGTGGCATCGACCCTCTCCACGCCTTTGTAGTAGTGGATGCCTCTGGAGGTGTTCTTCAGCTGGTAGCACTTGCTGTCGATGTGGTGGCCCATCTGCTTGTCAGCCAGGTCCTTCTCCAGCTCCTGCCGGGCCTCCTTGTTGCACCTGGAACACACACAGGGCCGGGCCTCAGTCGGAATGGAGGCGTGGGATGGTTTCCTGCCCACCCCGCTCCCCTGCGGCTCCTGGAGCATCCCTGCCTGCCTCCTGTGGAGCCTGCAGGGCTTTAACCTGCAGGGAGCGGGGGCAGTAGGGATCTGCTGGGGGCTGCTGTGCATCAGCCCTGTAGCAAGGCCCGGAGCCCTCCTTACATGAGCTGGCAATTCACTGTGTCCAGGCACTGCTGTAACCTCTCCCGGCAGGACCTGATGGTCTTGATTTCCTGGGCGAAGGCAGAACAGACCCCATCAGCCTCGGTGCTCAGACACCCAGGGCATGGCTCCCCTCGGGCCTCTGCAGCCTCACTCACAGCGAGGGCTCCCCCTTCCCCCCCAGCCCCAGTGCGCTCTGAGCCATGGCCAGGGTCCAGCAGGGGACAGGAGGAGGCTGTGGCCATGGCCAGGGACAGGGAAGGGACAGGAGGGGGCTGTGGCCACGGCCAGGGTCTCTGAAATCACTTTCAGGGTGGGTGCCCAAATTTTCATCTTGATTTCTATGGCCAGGGCTGCTTGGTTCCATCACAGGAAGAGAGCCACATCCTGACCTGACACAGGGGTACCCTGGGCCAGCAGTGCCAGGCACCACTATCCCCAGTACCAGGGCATTTTCCTCCCCACAAGAAAACCCATCCATATGGGACAAGAGGACTTTGGTGTAAATCCCCAGTCGGTTTTAGGCAGGGCTCAGCTCCCCTGCAGGAAGGCTCGTGCTGCTCTCGGCTCCCTTGACTCCAGCACAAGCCTATTGCCCCCGTGAAGGTTTCCAGAGGCTGCTGATCAGCGCTCCAAACCCAGGGATTTTCAATCTTCCTGCCTGCAGGAGCCAGCTGAAAGCACAGCCTAAATGCATCCCAAGCACTTAAAAACCCAAATGGCATTATGGAGATGCCAGGTCTGATAATTTTCCTAAACCCTCAGGACTTTTAAACTAATCATTTAAATTTTCAGGGCCTGACTCATAACAAAAAACCTTCTAAGAGCACAGTGGCTTCACAGGCCCAGGGGCTGCAATTTCCTCCCCAGTTTTGTGAGGCTTTTGCAGTGATTCTATTTCGCTGTACCCTGCATTAGGATCCCATTTGCTGTGCCAGCTCTCCTCATGTTTGCTTTTAATTCATGATTTAAAGCAGCTTAGATAAAGGCAGGCAGGAGTGCAGGTTTTTATGATTTCTATCAAATCCATTGCCTGAGCACACAGAGCAACAGTCCTGCGGCAGCCACACTGCCCTGAGCAAAGCAGAGCTGGGGGAAGTGGAATTAATGTCTTTTATTAGCCCAGCTAATATAGCTGGGGAAAGCAGACAAGCTGTGGGGCACACCCTGCCCTCCCCATCTGTGTGTGTAATACATAGAATGTGCTATAGATACAGAGACAGAGCAGATAAACAGAGATCTGCACTGGCAGGACTCTGGAAGGCAGGACCATCTCACAGACTCCTCAAAGAGGGAGAGAGGACCCTGATAAGCCACACAAACCCGGCTGGTTTCCATCTCTTCCTTCCTCTCCTGTGGACACGCTGCTGGGTGGGAGCACCAGCCCCTGCCCCAGCAGGTTTGGAGAGTTGGAGAATTTAGCACCTCACCAACGCTGAAGAGCCAGTGAGGGAACAGGGCTGCCAAACTTGTTTAGGGGACTTTAGGTAAAAATAACTTTGACACATGATGTGTGCTGCCAAACTCACTGTGATGAGCTGTTTCTCCACGTCATCATTGACCAGGTCAATGCCCATCCTCTTCTCCCGATTGAGCAAACACTTGTGAGCGACCTGGGGGGGACATGTCGTGACATCAGTGCTGGCTGCAGGGGCAGGGCTCCCCGCAGGGACAGCGCCCACATCAGGGAATGCAGGGAAAGGAAACCCAGGTGGGCACAGGGATGGCAGCCTGGGAAAAACTGCCAAGGGTGAGCTGACAGCAGCAGCCGAGTGCAACCTCAGCATGGAATCAGCGGGAGGGAGCCCGTGTGTCCCTGGGCCACTATGGCCGAGTGCAGGGACCCATGTCAGGCTCGGTGGTGACCTCCCCAGAGCCTCGTAGTGAGACATGGGCTTTGTGTCCCAGCCTGGGATTTTGGACAGAGAAACACTCAGTTAAACAAACACTGCAGTGACGTGCTCAGCATGTGCCGAGGGGGATGCAGCAGATGCAGGGGATTTGTTTATCACTGACTCAACTAATGGGCTCTCCATGAAAACTTTCCAGTGTTACAGAGCTGCGATGAACTTTATGAGAGGTTTGAGTGGCTGCAGATGTTTGGGCTGGGGGCTGCAGGGTCCCAACCTGGAAGGGGCCCTCGGTGTCAGCCAAGGCTCTCTCCAGCCGTTTCTGCATGTCCGTCAGGGAATTGGTCTCCCTGATCATGGCATCCAGCTCGATGCAGAGCTCGGACTTCCAGTACTCGATGTCATTGACGCGCTCTCCCAGGTTCTTGGTGCTCTCCCCTTGAGTCCTCTTGGCCTGCTGGTAGACGTCCTTGATGGTGCGGGTCAGGTCTGCCCGCAGGCGCTCCGCGTTGTGCCGCGTGGTCTCCGACTCCTTGTAGTTGGTCATGTTGGAGCGGTGCCAGTCATCCAGCGAGTGCCGGCTGAAGACGCCATTGGGTCTCTCGGAAATAAAAGGAACTATCTTGGTGGGGGGAATCCCCGGGAAGCTTTCGGTGAGGGGAGACAAGGTCGGGTTGAGGGCAGCTGCTTTGTAGTAGGAGTCGGGCATCCATGGCATGCTGAAGCTCTCGGGGTGATAGGGAATGCGGTTCTTGTAGCTGGCGGTCGTGGTGCTGGTGGCCGGCAGAACCTTGGGGGGTGGTGGCCGTGGCTGGTTAAACTTGGCTTTCAGGGGATAGCCGTAGAGTTCCATCCTGGAATGCTGCTGGTGTGGGTCCTGCACAGACGAGGCAAAGGAAAACCTCGCTCAGAACGTTCCTGTCCTTGTGGTACCTCTTACAGCAACACCCAGCTTGTGATGGGACCAGCCTTGCCCGGGGCACCCACACAGCCCCTAAATCTCCTGAACGTAAATCCGCCCCCGACAGCAGCCCAAGCATTTGGATAGGGAGGGATTCGATACCAGCTTTGCTCTTGGTATCTTGTGTCAGGTCTTGAAATGAGGAGAGAAACAAACCATGGCTGCCAAAGAGGATGACAGATCTTATACCTTTGTTCTCCTTATTCCGTAATTCCTTACTTCTTATTATTCCTTCATTTTCCCTGTCAATCTAATGACCTCCCCTGGGAGGGTGCCAGGCCCTGACACAGGGTGCCCAGAGCAGCTGTGGCTGCCCCTGGATCCCTGGCAGTGCCCAAGGCTGGGTTGGACACTGGGGTTTGGAGTAGCCTGGGGCAGTGGGATGTGTCCCTGCCCATGGCAGGGGTGGTCCCTTCCAGCCCAGGCCAGTGAATCTCATCCCAGGATCCAGCCTGGCCAAAGGCTTTGGGGTGGGACACTCACAGCCTCAAATTCAGCACAAAATTTCACAGCTGTGACTGGCTCAGAGTCGGTTTGGCAGAACCGAGGATGAGATGTCCATGCTCAGCTTCAGCAGACCCCGCTGCGAGTGCTGCTGCCTCAAACCCATCCCTGTGGCCCTTTTGTCCCTGCTGGGGACAGGTCACTGCCATTCCCTGCCTCCATTCTGCTCACTGATACCTGGGCAGGAGCATCTGGAGAGGGGGAGATGCTTCCCCTGGCTCCCACCCCTGCGAATAAATCCTTCCCCTTCAGACGCTGACAGACAAGTGTTTAAGAGAGAAAAAACCTTGGGAATGGACTGGATTACTTTTCCACACATTTCCAACTGAAATAAAAGCCCTTGCGTCCCCCTTCGGATAAGCCACGCCAGGATGAGAGTTTCCACCCCAGGAGCTGCTGACCACCCTGTCTGGGATATTTGGGGGATGGTTTGGGGCTGAGGACGGTACCGGCTGTGCAGGTCCTCCCTCCCCGTGAGGCACAGCTCCCCCCTGGCTGCAAGTGTGGGGCGAGCTCAGGGCTGGGGGTGCCTGGGGGTGCTGCTGCTCATCACTGGGAGCTGTGGTGGTGCTGGCACTGCCCGGCTCTGCCTGGCCCCGGCTGCCTGCACTGGCACCGGGCCCCGTTGCTATGGACGGGGGTTCCGTGGCCAGTGACCGCGGTCTGAGAGGTTCTGTGACAGTGCCCGGGCTCTGTGACCTGTCCTGGCTATTGACCCACCCTGTGATGGCCACAGCAATGGCTGCTGGGCAACACAGTGTGCTGGGTGGGCAACCTGGGGCCAGCAAACACCTCCCAGGGCATCCCAGTTCCTGCCCTGACCCTCCTGCCCTGCTGGGCAGCTTTGCGCAGCCCCTGGGCCAGCAGGGGCAGGTGCTGTGTGGCTGGGTAATGCTTGTGGCCACCTGATTTGGGTGCAGGAACCCTTATGGGTCCCTTCCAACCTGGGATATTTTATGGTCCTTTGAACTCAGGGCCCTCAGTGGATAGCCCAGTGCCACCCTGGGCAACCCAGCGTCCTCACTGGTGCTCCTGGGCCGGCCAGCACCTCGCTGGGTGCGTGGGTGCCCCAGAGTGGGGGTGCTGGCACCCCAGTGAGATGTCCCCAGCACCAGGGTGACACTGGGCACCCAGTGACACTGGGAACACTTCTGGGAATGCTTTCCTGGTTATCTCTGGCTCTAGCCTGGGAACAGGCAGACAGAAGGAGCTGGGTAGGGATGCTGGGGGTGAGCCCAGGCACTCCAGCTCATCCAAGGGGGTCTCTCCCCAGCTTTTGGGAACACCATTCAGCTCTGCTGTGGCAGTTTCCATGTCTCACTTTCTCCAGAGGACTGTTTTCATTTTCCTCATTTCGCAGCTGTGTCCACGGCTCATCGAGCACCCAGGCTGGGGTTTCTGCCCTCTCTCAGCCACCTCAGTCTCTCCTGATTCTCCCAACTCCTGCAGCTGCAGACTGGGACTACACCGAGGGATTTCCCAGGTCCTGGTGATGCAGTGAGCCCCTGGCCACCCCTCCTGGGCTGGGCTCCCCGGACAGCTCTGCCCCTTGCCAAGGAGTGACGGAAAATGGAGCCCAGAGTGCTTCGTGTGCACAGAGAGCAGCACATCTTCATTTCACCTGAAGCACACGTCCTGCTTCAACCGGGGGAGGAATCAGCTCCATCCACCTGAAGCAAAACCTCCAGCACGTAAATTGGTTTTTCTACAGCCAAACCAGATAAAAAATTGCAGTGAAAGCCAGCCAAGCCCTGTCCCCCAGCAGGACACCCACCCACCCCGGGACCAGCCCAGCCCTCTGCTCCCTGCACGCTCCCAGCTCCAGCTGGGCTCTCACGCCCTGCCCGTGGCTAATTCTGTTCAGATGAATCACTGCCCGCCCAGGGACACCCCTGATTGTGGGAGGCAACCACAGGGCTTTGAAGCAATTGCAAAATGAGGCAATAATAATTCAATAATGCTGTAAATGCCCCACAGTGAAGCCCAAGCAGGACCTTCCGGGGCAGTGCCACAAGCAGAGGGACAGGGGGGACGTTGCAGTGGGCCCAGCCTTGGTCCCACCAGAATCACAGAATGGCTTGAGCTGGAAGGGACCCACAGGATCACCCAGTGCAGCTCCCGGCCCTGCATAGACACCCCAACAACCCCACCCTGGGCATCCCTGGCAGCGCTGTCCAAACGCTCCTGGAGCTCTGTCAGCCTCGGGGCCGTGCCCATTCCCTGGGGAGCCTGGGCAGTGCCCAGCACCCTCTGGGGGAGGAACCTATCCCTAAAATCCAACCTAGACCTCCTCTCACACATCCTAAAAGCTGCAAAGATGAGGAGGAGAATTGGCACAGGTAAAACAGTCAAATACCACAAGTGACTCTCAAGTAGCAGCCAAGTGCACACAGTCTGTGGTCCCAAAATCCCAAATCTCTGAATGCCCCAGCAAATTAAACAGGCTCTTTACACCACCACCATTTATTCGAGCAATTAAACCTGGTTCCTTAATTCTGACCACGACTCCAACAGCTGCAGCATCACTAAAATCACAAACTGTCCCCACCCAGCTGTGCTGGGGCACATCCAGTTTGGGCGGACACGTGAGGACACAGCTTGTGCTGAAGCCTCAGCCAGTTTAGCTCAGAATAAAGGAACAAAACCAGGGTGAACCCGTGAGGCTGGTGGGAAGCAGAGGTGTCAGCTCTCAGCACGGCAGCCCAGGCTGGCCAGGCTGACCAAACTGGAATTTCAAGGGATACATTTGGATACCCGAGTACAAAATCTACTGCCAAGAGCTGTCAATCTTTGTGTCAGGGCTCTACATTCTGGCTGTCTATTAATACAGCATTACAGTGGGTCAGGAGCTGCCCTGCTGAAAATACCCAGATCCAGATCCTTTACAGCATCCCCTGTGAGCCTGCACGTACCTGGGACAGCCCAGACGCAGTTCCACTCACGTTTGAGCATCCCTCTGTCTCCCATAAATGCTGCCCCTGCCTGAAAGGGTTCAACTGTTTATTCATGGAACCACAGAACCCCAGAGTGGGTTGGGTTGGAAGGGAGCTTGGAGCAGCCTGGGACAGTGGAAGATGTCCCTGCCCATGGCAGGGGCGGGATGAGATGGGCTTTAGGTTTCCTCCCAACCCAAACCATTCCATGATTCTCTGAGATGATTTTCACCTCTGAAATGAGGCTCTTAACAGAGAGAAAAAGCAATGAAGAGATAAAAAGTAACCCAAAAGTAGACCAAAAGTAGACTGGCAGCTGAATTATTCAGTCTACCCAGAGCAGCATTTGACTGAGCTTTCCAAACAATAAATATGGCATGAATAAATCATCACAAATCCCCCCTGGGCTCTCGTGATGAGTCACAACCACCAAGCCACAGATGCTCAGGGCAGGCTCTGCTCATCGCCAAGGTTAGGCCTGGGATCACTCCTGTAATTACAGCACTGATGACCTCAGAAAATGTCATCATTTACTGGTGATGTTCTCAGCAGTGCCCAGGAACCATTAGAAATAAAAAACTGAGTTCAGGAAGAGCCTCCCTGCAGCCTCCTCAATCCCCCTGGGCTGAGGGAGCTCCGGGCTTTGCTCTCTGCCTTGGTGGCACTGCACAGTCCAGGGCAGCGGGGAAGGCATGCTCTGAACTGCATCCAACAAACAAAGGGGCTCTCACACCCTAAAACTCCGCAGCTGCACAAACCTGTGTGGGAGCAGGAGGCAGCTCCGTGCAGCCCTGGACTCACAGCCACACAGAAGGTGCAGATGTTGGCCCAGAGGTGAACACAAGCCCAGAGCAGAGGGTGCAGAGCAGCCCCCACAGCGCTGCCCCCGGGGTCTGACAGGGGAGAGCCTGGGGGAGCTTGGCCCTTCCAGCCAAGCTCACACAAGGTCACAGTTTGGGGTCACCTCCTTGGCACACAGAAAAGGCCCCGTGAAACCATCCCCAGCTATTTTCCTTTGTAGGTCCCACCTTGCTGCAGCCCTTGCTCACCAAACCTTCCACCCACCCTGACTCCTTCCCAAGGGCAGGCAGAAACTGCTCCAGTAACTGATGGAGGAGAAAAAGGGAAATGAACCCAGTTTCTCTACATTTACCTTGAAATATCCCACCTGTGAAAGCGTTTAACCGTGTGCTGTTTATTAACATCAGCCCCATTATTTCAGGGCAGTTTAAACACAGAATTTAAAACTGAGCCCCAGCATCCGAGGTCTCTGGATGGCTCTGGTGATTGATGCTGCACACACGCTTTTGTGCTCGGCTGCAGTGAGTTATTGGTGGCCTTTCCTTGCCTTACACACTCCTCATTTCAGAGCCAGATGTGAAAGCAATTAACACACTGAGAGGGCTCTCTTTAAGTCTGTGGGGCTTTTTATAGGTTACTGTTTATTTCTGGACCTCTTTTCTTGAGGTGAGTTTTGGCAGACAGCCCCAGGGCTGGTTTATGTCATGACTGGCCATTGTTTAAAGTTTTTTATTGCCTTGGCAAAGGGCTTGCATTGGAAAAGGGAGGCAGAGTTACTCTATTTTTTTTCCTGTCATCGTACTCAGGCTGTGATTCCACAGACAGCAAAAGGATCAAAATGTCTGCAGAGCCGATAGGAACAACCTCAGCCCCTGCTCCTCAGGAAATAGTGAGGGCTGAACACAATCCTGGTGTGGAAGGGCCCAGAAAGCTCCTCTGGAAAAAGCCCAAACCGGCATTCATGGAAATTGCTTTAAAAAGAAAGAAAAATTCACAGAATGGTTTGAGTTGGAAGGGACCATAAAGATCCCCTAGTGCCAACCCCCAAAATCTCTCCCCTCACTTTTCAGCTCCCCATGAGCACTGCCAAGGTGCTCCCTCCATGGCCATCCCAACACCCTTCCCCAGGCAGGGCATTTGGGAGGGGGGATATGCCCTCCCTGTCCCCTGGCACAAGCAGGGGATGCTCCACGTCCCTTTGGTGGCACTCAGGACAGGCATCCCCAAGGCACAGGGTGGAGCTGGGTGAGCTCTGAGCTCCCTCCCAACCCAGCTCTTTCTGGGAATCTGTGATGTTCCCCAGGGGGACCTCAGAGGCTGCAGCCAAAACACAACAATTTAAATTCCAGCTGCTTTTATTTCAACTTCCCAAAATCCAGGTGGCCTCGGGTGGTTTGTCCCTCACAGCAAACCAAGTGCTTGTGAGCACAGTTGGTTTAGGGCCCCACCCAGGCTGTGCTTGCCTGATGTGAGCCCCTCTGCAGAGGGATCTCCTATGGAGCTGCTGCTGCTACCAATGAAGCCGTAATTCCACATTGCAGTATCACTCATTATTTGGGGTCACTTAAGGGATTGTCTAACTCCAGACAGCACTTCCTTTGATCAGATTTGGCCCTGAGAACTCTGATAAGCCCAAAGTCTGTGTATATAAGAGATGTTTTGATTTGATATACGAAAAACTCCAACTACCCTTAGCTGCTGAATAAGGACAGCAAAGCAGCCGGGCTCACCTGGCCAAATACTCGGCTGCAATGAGAACCTGGATCTGAGCCATCCTTTCCTTTTGGAGAATTTGCTTTTCTTCCCACGGTGGGTGCCTGGCCCCTGTGGCTGCCCCAGCCCCAGCCAGGATGCTCCAGGCTGAATGCTCCATGGGAATGGGGCTGGAACCTCCATGGGAATGGGGCTGGATGCTCCATGGGAATGGGGCTGGAGCCTCCATGGAAATGGGGCTGGATGCTCTGTGGAAATGGGGCTGGATGCTCCATGGGAATGGGGCTGGATGCTCCATGGGAATGGGGCTGGAGCCTCCATGGAAATGGGGCTGGATGCTCTGTGGAAATGGGGCTGGATGCTCCATGGGAATGGGGCTGGATGCTCCATGGGAATGGGGCTGGAGCCTCCATGGAAATGGGGCTGGATGCTCTGTGGAAATGGGGCTGGATGCTCCATGGGAATGGGGCTGGATGCTCCATGGGAATGGGGCTGGAGCCTCCATGGAAATGGGGCTGGATGCTCTGTGGAAATGGGGCTGGATGCTCCATGGGAATGGGGCTGGATGCTCCACGGGAATGGGGACTGGATCCTCCATGGAAATGGGGCTGGATGCTCCATGGGAATGGGGCTGGATGCTCCATGGAAATGGGGCTGGATGCTCCATGGGAATGGGGCTGGATCCTCCATGGGAATGGGGCTGGATGCTCTATGGAAATGGGGCTGGATGCTCCATGGCAATGGCGCTGGATGCTCCATGGGAATGGGGCTGGATCTTCCATGGGAATGGGGCTGGATCCTCCATGGGAATGGGGCTGGATGCTCCATGGGAATGGGGCTGGATGCTCCATGGGAATGGGGCTGGATGCTCCATGGGGATGGGGCTGGATCCTCCAGGGGAATGGGGCTGGAGCCTCCATGGGAATGGGGCTGGATGCTCCAGGGGAATGGGGCTGGATGCTCCATGGGAATGGGGCTGGATGCTCCATGGGGATGGGGCTGGATGTTCCATAGGAATGGGTCTGGATGCTCCAGGGGAAGGGGGCTGGAGCCTCCATGGGAATGGGGCTGGATGCTCCGTGGGAATGGGGCTGGATGCTCCGTGGGAATGGATGCTCCATGGGGATGGGGCTGGATGCTCCAGGGGAATGGGGCTGGATTGGATGCTCCATGGGGATGGGGCTGGATGCTCCATGGGAATGGGGCTGGATTGGATGCTCCATGGGGATGAGGCTGGATGCTCCAGGGCAATGGGGCTGGATTGGATGCTCCATGGGGATGGGGCTGGCTCTGGCTGCACTCCCAGCCCTGAGGCCGCGGGACTCGGGGCAGAGGCACTCTCTGCTTTCCGAGCGGCAGCAGCCGCCGGGCTGAGGAGCACAGAGGATGTTTATCCTCCAAAACAAAGGGAAACCATTCCCATCTCGAGCTGAAAAATAATTAAGACAGCTGCGATCAGATCAGATCCTGCAAATGTCTCGGTATCGTTTGTCAGGTTTTTTTGCTCGAAAGGGCAGATCAGATTTCCCAATAAAGGCCCTTTTCCTCCCACTGCCAGCGCCGTTCCTGTGCATCTGTCCCTCCCTGGGACACTCCAGCAGGAGGAGAGGCTCTTTTCTGCCCTGCCCTGCCACAGACCTTTACAAGGATGGCTAACATTTCATTACATAAATATTTTGCTGATACTTTCTCTCATATTACACGACATTTTTATCCCTGGAGTCCTGTGCCCACTCAGCCAGATGGAGCACGCGGTGCCTGCTCATGGAAACGGAAAGCAGGGATGAAGCCACGGGCTTCTTCCCCTGGAAGTGACAAATATTTTCATGGAGTTTAAGCAAAGGATGTTTTCTGATTGTATCCTGAGCTGCCTGCAGGAAAAGGTTAATTCTAGCACGTTTTGGAGAGATGGATGTCACTCAGACTAACAGGAGAGGATGAAAATCATTGAGGTCTCTCCTTCATAAAGGTTTGCTCCAATCTTCAGGTTTGAGCTGGAATTATCACCTGCATCCCCAAAAGCGATGTGCCAGCCTCTCAGTTTTAATCCAAATCCCATGGCTTCTTCCTAAATTTTGTGTAAATTCCTTACACAATCACAATCCAAAGCACAGACACTGCATGGAGGGGGGTGAGGAGCACCAGGCTGGGCTTTCCCAGTGCCACAGGCCTGGCAAAGAAGGAGCTGCACAGGGGTGTCCTGCACCCAGAAATTCATCCCACAAAGGAGCCTCAGGGTGGGCAGGGGGGCCCTGGAACGTGATCCACCTTCAGCCATCAGTGCACAGAGCAAAACAAACCACCCTGCCTGCGCCTTGGAACAATGAGGGCAGATAAAACCCGATAAAGACAGTGCAGCAAATAATGACCAGAAGACGTTGGCAATGTATCACAAAAGCAGGAAAAGCACACCAGGAAATCTGCATTTTCCCACAGTTTTCAGAGAAATTATTTTCATGATCTGCTTGCCCTGATCATCTTCAATCACCAGCAGTTCTGGAATCATGGAATGATTTGGGTTGGAAGGGACCTTAAAGCCCATCCCATTCCCATCCCTGCCATGGCAGGGACACCTTCCACTATCCCAGGCTGCTCCAAACCCTGTCCAGCCTGGCCTTGGGCACTGCCAGGGATCCAGGGGCAGCCACAGCTTCTCTGGGCACCCTGTGCCAAGGCCTGCCCACCCTCCCAGGGAACAATTCCTTCCCTATATCCCATCCATCCCTGCCCTCTGGCAGTGGGAAGCCATTCCCTGTGTCCTGTCCCTCCAGCCCTTGTCCCCAGTCCCTCTCCAGCTCTCCCAGAACCTCTTTAGGCACTGGAGGGACTCAGTAAACGGTGTGGACTCACAGAGGTGTGCCTGAATCCTTATCCCATGGGAAGTGTTTTTCCTCGTGTCTCTGTGGAGGGTTTATCCCTTGGAAAGTGCAAGAAGCAGGACGGAGCCGAGTGGGCTGGCCCAGCCCTTCCCACACTGCAGCTCCAGCCTGAGCCCCCCTCCTTGGCTTGGTTTGCCACAAACAAGCACCAGAAGGTTTCAAGCTTGTGGCTTGGTGGAGCTCACGTTTTCCCACCTGATTATTTTCTCCTCTTTCCGGAGCATGAGGTTCAGCTCCTGGGGCTGCTCAGGGGTTGGCTGAGGGACTTTTCAGATTTGGGGGTTTGTGGTTTCGTTACACCCACCTGGAGTTTTATTTGAGAGGGGCCCAAAGCACAAAGTGAGTAATTGGCCAAGCCCAGTGGGTTTTGCCTGGTTTTAGACCAACATTTTTCCGAATATATAAATCATCTCAGTTGTAAATCTGGGCTACAAAACAGAGCCAGTTCATTCACTTGCTTATACATTTAATATCATCGTGGCAGGGAGTGATTCTGCCCCAAAATTTCCTCTTTCTGCCCCCTGAGAGCTGAGGGAATCACTACAGCCAGCTCCCACAGGGACACTTTCCCGATGGACACGGACTGGGACAAATGCCACCCTCCACCAGGCACATGCAGCACTCAAAATGCTGTTTTCAAACTAAAGATGCAATTTGGTGCAGCCAAAACCAGGATATTTGAGGTCTGGCACATGCTCATGAAAAGCTTGGGCTGATGTTATTTAGTGCAGAGCATCTCCAGAACCCGGTTACAGATTCTGGAGAAAGCTCAGCCCAAATGTGACACTAAAGCTGCACAGAAAAGGCTTCCAAAAGCTCTGGAGGGATGTACCAGGAACAGACAGAAGCTGTAGGAACTGGGAAGGTGCAGCTGGAACCTCCAGGAGGTGCTGAGCTCTCGGCTTCTGAGGGTGTTTATAAGTTGGGAAATTGAAATTCCACTGCCAGCTCCTATGGGAAGGAAATGGGGTGGAAGGAGCTGCCCCTGCTGTCAGGTTTTATTGTTTCATCGGGACTTCCATGGAAATTCGTGGTTTTCTTAAAGCCACAACTCTGGGGTCATGGAGCTGTTTGAGAAACTCATCTCTCATGCCAAGATTCCTCTCTGAAGCTCCCACCTGCACAGAAAAGGTGACCCCAAAAGGGGAATATCCAAGGCAAAAGTGTTCAAATGGTGCAAAACTGAACTTTCTAGGGAAAAGGGATGGGAATGCAGACTCCATCCCTCCCATCTCTTGCTGAACTCCGTGGAGCCTGAGGTACCTCAGCACTGCACTTTTCAAACTGGAAGAGATGGGAATAAGAGATTCCCTACCCAGACAAATCCCTCCAGCCTGGCAGCTCTGGATCCAGGGTAACTCCCCCGGAAGAGAGGTCACTGCCCAACCTCACTATTCCCAAGGGATGCCTGTGCTGCTCTCCACGGGCACACGGAGCCTGCCTGGAGCACGGGCCCGCGGGGCTGGGCTGCGCTGGCACAGGGGCAAGGACAGCAGGGCCAGCAGGTCCCCATGGAACAGCCCCATCCACCCCGGGAGCCCCCAGCCCCAGGAGCGGCTCCGAGCCACCTCTGCGGGGTTGGAAGCTCCAGGGACAGACCCCACGGGCAAAGCTAAACCCCATCACTTCCCAGTTCCAGCCTATTTAGGGAAAGCACCTTGTTTCCCCCAACCCCTTTTCCTCCTGGCAGCATCCTGCCCTGCCGTGGGGAAGGGCTATTCTTAGGGACGTCTATTTTGGGTTGGAATGCTGGAATTAAGATCCTTCCTTCCTTTAAAGAAAATACACCCGATGATATTTAAAAGCTTCAGCCCAGCTCGAAGGCTCAGCTCCGGCTGCTGAGTGAAGCAGATTTATTTGTTAGTTTAACATTTACCGGAGGCTGGGATGATCCCAGCTCCACCAGGACCACCCAAACACCCTCCAGAGGCTCTGGGAAGTCTGGGATATTCCCTTTAATGTGCCGAGGAGCAGCTTCGCGGGCTTTACTCATTCCCTCTCTTTTGGCACAGCTTTGAATCAGTTGCAAACAGATTTAGTAAAATATTTTCCATCAAAACACTTTTTGACAGAAAATGGCTTTTGGACACAATGGAAACTTTTGTCAAGAAGAAAAATGAAAATAAAGCCTGCTCAGCTGATGCTGGAGGCCTTTATTAGAAACAGAAAGTTGTTTTCCTCCTTGAAAGGTTTTTGGGAAGGTGCTGCTGCTGCTTTTTTGAGGTGAACACAAGTTTGTTGTGGAATTGTCCGAAAACTCTCATGCCATTGTCACTCCTGGAGCAGGGATCAGAACCATCCCTCCCGGTGCTGGGAGGTGCCTGGAGATGGATCCTGGGCTCCTCCCCGGGCTCTGAGCATCCCTCTGCTCCCAGCAGCCCAGGGGTGAATGACTGAGAGCAGGGGCGTTATCCCAGCTTCCCTCCGAGTTATCTCCTGCTACATCTGACTCCAGGGAACAATTAACACAGACAACATCCTGGCTGGGAGCTGCAATTTCCATTGCCTGGGAAATCCTGACGTGAAGGGAGAGATTGATTCTGACTCCTCACAAAAAGCTGGAATTCTCGTGTTTGCCAAGGAACAACACTTCCTCCCAGCCAGCGCTTTAGGGCCATTAGAGTGTTTAATTTCAGCGACTCCTCCCATTATTCCTGTCCCTCCTGTGCCTCTCCCAAACCCCACTGCACGTGTGTGGAGTGATACAATCTAGAAAGACAATAACATATTAAAATTTACACTCTACATTACATGAAATTAATTTAATGACAGAACAGAAACATTCTGCTTCTGCTGAACTTTCTGTACTGTCCAAACAAAATATTTCCACTTTTTTTTTTTTTTTTTTTTCGCTGCTGGAAAATGTTGTTGGAATCAGCACATTTCTACTGCATGGCTCAGGTTCAATTAACCTGCTGGTTCATATGGAAAAGTTATCCTGAGAATCATTTTTTAGTGGCTTTAATATCTGAGATACTCCCATCCTACTCATCCCCACAACACTCCCACCCATCTTTTATCTGCTGCAGTTAAAATGCTGTGCCACAGGTAAGCAGCAAAGACAGAGACTGAGACCACGTTTTTCCAACCCCATATTCCTGAAAGTTGGCACAAAAAAAGGCTCAGAGCAATTCCATTCCCCTTTGCTTCTCCAAGGGCTCCTCAGGATTAAATAACCAACTCCTGCTGGGTCTGACAGGCCAAGTCTCCGTTTCTCTGTAGCAACAAAACACGGATTTGGCCTTTTGTGTGGCCTGACGGTGCAGGATGCAATGGGATGAGAAACGGGAATGTGTGGATACAGACACACACACCTCGAAGTCCTTGGAGCACTTTGATTGCACAGGGCGATGCGGAGGCCATTTCCCCCTAGCACAAAGGCTCCTTTTTCCCAGCAGTGGTGCTGGGGGATCCCAACCGGCTGCTCCGGGGGAAGGCAGAGCTCCTGGCTGTGGGATGCCCGAGCCACAGCTGTACCCGCTGTGACCGATCCCCCCAGGGCCGCAGAGCAGGGGGACAGGCACAGGGACCTGCCCAAATGTGCTGGAACAGAGATAAGGGAGCCTCGCTGCTTCAGCAAAAATCCCAGAGAGAGAAAAGGAAGAGCAGGAACGCTGCTGACTCACCAGGGAGCCTGGCAAATGGGACAGCAGCACAGGGCTGGGAGCACGGGGAGCTTCAGCTCAGGAAAACCTCCTGGAATTCCAGTGGCATCACTCGAGGTACACCTGAGCTAGAGCTCTGTGCTTGGATAGAGGAGGAGGAGGAGGAGGAGGAGGAGGAGGAGGAGGAGGAGAAGGAAATGCTTTCTTCCAGGCCACTTCTTGGCATCCCCGAATGTGCCTTTTGAGGAGAACGGGAGGAAAGATAAATGTGAGCCCTGGCAAATCTGCAGGAGCTGTGTGGGGCACAGGGCAGGACTGGGAGCATCCCAGGGGGGATTTATGGCCCCATTTAGGAAAAAAAATTAAACTGCCCTTCTATAAAACAGCTCTGATTTTTCTGTAATTAACAATGTTATTCTGAGAGGCTGAATTGAACTGCAGCAATCCCACCCCACCAGCACACACCATCCCCGGGATCAGCGCCCCAAAGCCAGGAGAACTCTCCCAGACAGAACGGGGGGCAGTAATTGCAGTCCTATCTTTTGTTATCAGCCTTGCGCAAGCGATTTATTGGGATAATCCAAGCCGGAGCCTGGGCACGACTCCCAGCCCCTCCTGTGTCACCAGGACAGTGCTCCCGTGGCACTCCTGGCACAAGCCAAGGGCAGGACTCCGGTGGCACCCGCGCTCCCCGGGAGCTGTCTCGCACTGGGATCGGGGGATTCCATCCCCGTCCCTCCCAGCCAGGACCTGCCCACGGAGCCGCCCTTCACCGGGGCAGGAACCACCCTGGCCGGGCCCTCTGGGCACCCAGACTGGGAGGGAGCATCTCGGTGCTGTATCTGCAGTTCATCAGCCCCAAACCACTGTCTGGAGGTGCTGCAGCTTTATCTGAGTCTGAGTCACCCCGGGAGCTGCCCAGCTCCTCCTGACAGATCCCTGCTGCTGGAAACCAGGGCGAGCTGTCCCTGCCGTCCCCAGCCCTGGTGCTGCAGGGCAGGAGCTCGGGAGACCATGGAATTCCAGAATGGTTTGGGTTGGAAAGGGCCGTAAAGATCATCCCATCCCACTCCTGCCATGGCAGGGACACCTCCTGCTGTCCCAGGCTGCTCCAAGCCCCAATGTCCAGCCTGGCCTTGGACACTGCCAGGGATCCAGGGGCAGCCACGGCTGCTCTGGGCACCCTGTGCCAGGGCCTGGCACCCTCACAGGGAACAATTTCTTCCCAATATCCCATCCATCCCTGCCCTCTGGCAGATGCTGCCTCCAAAAAGGGCTCCGAGGAGATGAGGGATGGGAACTCTTATTGAAGTCCCCCCATGAACACACAGAGCCCTGCAATGCCCCACACATCCCTGCAGTGCCCCACACAATCCCTGCAGTGCCCCACACATCCCCACAGTGCCACACAGAGCCCTCATGCTCCGCTCCATGTGGAAAGGAAAAGGAACATCCCGCCGGCAGAGCCGGGAGCTGCGCTGTGGTTTGGGTTTCACTACAGGCTTTTTATAGCTCGCAGGGACACAAAGCTCCGTAAGGCGAGAAGGTCGGGGTGAGGCTGCCAGGGCCACAGCAAATGCTGCCTGCGAGAGCAGCCAGCACAGAAACACAGCCCTGCCACCCCCAGCCATGGTGACAGTGTCCCCAGCAGCCCCGAGGTGACAGAGAGCCGTCACTCCAGGGAAAGACGTCTGCTCCCACTTATTCCTCTGTGCCAGTGAGGGGTCACCCTCGTTCACAAGGAGCCACCACACCCCGTTCTGGTGTCCAGCAGTGTCGGACCAGGCACTGCCGTGGCTGCTCCCAAGTGCCAGGGCAGGACTCAGGGGCTGCTCCTTCATTTCCACACCACAAAGCTCTTGGAAGGGGCTGTTGGCTCTGTGGCTCTTTACCTTGGATTGCAGAGAGCATATTTGTGCTTGAGTCAATATGAAACTGATTGTTTGGGCAAGGAAAGAATTCAGACCCCAGATTCTGTTCCCCTCAATGCGAGGAAACTTTGGGGGGAAAAAAGCTTGGAAAAAAAATTTGTGTCCAAGTTGGTTGGAATCTGCAGGAAAAATGCAGAGGCACAAGAGCAAAACCCAAAGTGAGACACGAACAGGACGGATCCTCTGAGCTGTTTGGGAGCAGCCTGGAATGAGAATGGTGAGGTGGCTGCAGGGGGGACCCAGGGATGTGTGTGCAGCCCACCCGGCTCTCCCTCCCTTTCCAAAGTGCTCATTCCCAAATCCTGCCCCAGCTGCACCAAGCGCTCCAGGGAGCCTGGAAGGGAAACAGGGAAAGCAGCGAGGGCTGAGTGGAGCCGCGCTCCGACAGCACCTCCTGCCCACCGCTCGCCCTCCGGGATGTTCCCGGAGCACCACGGAATCCTGGATAACCTGGGGGGCTTCACTGGCTCTGAAACGGCTGTGCCACAACAGAGCCTCAATCATCACATGCTGCTGACGAGTTTTCCACAAGCAAACCCAGGGATGCTCTCAAGGACAGCTCCTGACACACAGCCCGGGTGTGGAGCCAAAATTGTCTCCTGTGCTTCAGATCAGATTCAAAAAAAAAAAAACACCAAAAAAACCCCACTGAAAGAAATACCCAAGTGGGACACAGCCCCTGCCCTGGCCCCTCCCAAAGACAAGGCTCCTTTCCCTGTGTCAGAGCAAAGGCATCGGCTCTGCCCCTCTCCAGAGCCACCCGAGGCTTGGCCACAACCAAGGAAAAGCAAGAGCAGTCACCCCACCAGTGACAGAACAACCCCAGACCCTCCTTCGAAAGGGGTTTAGGCACCAAGAAGCCTTTTTTCAGTTTGAGATACCCTTTTTTCTTTCAGGTCAGTACAAAGTGGGAGTGCAGAGCGTTTGGTGCAGAAATCTCTTCAGGAAAGCAGGGGCAAGGACAGGTGAGACACTTGGTGATCCTGTGCCGTTTGTCCCTTCTCCTCTGGTGCTCAGAGCCCGCTCCCAGGTCAGTCCCTGCCCCTTGGCCGGGCACAGCGGGAAAACCAATCCCCCACGTTTCAGAGGGAGATTGCATTTCAGAGAGAAACCTCTGGCATTTGGCCCCAGGACTCTACAGGGGATGAACGGGGTGGGCTGGGCGCTCACAGAGCCCCATCCAGGCCAGGGAGAGGGAGGGATCTGGCCCCAGCCCATGCCCCACGGACAGGGATGGATCCACCCCCACCCCGTGCCCCATGGACAGGGATGGATCCACCCCCAGCCCATGCCCCATGGACAGGGATGGATCCACCCCCAGCCCGTGCCCCATGGACAGGGATGGATCTACCCCCAGCCCATGCCCCATGGACAGGGATGGATCCACCCCCAGCCCGTGCCCCATGGACAGGGATGGATCCACCCCCAGCCCGTGCCCCATGGACAGCGATGGATCCATCCCCAGCCCGTGCCCCATGGACAGCGATGGATCCATCCCCAGCCCGTGTCCCATGGACAGGGATGGATAGATCCACCCCCAGCCCATGTCTTCACCCCTGCTCCCCATAGGAGGCAGCTCAGTGGGACTGGAAATATTCTGTGCTGGGGAAGAGCGAGTGCTTGCCAGGAGCTCCCATGAAGGCTCTGGCATGCTGGGATCAGTTCCCAGTTCTTGGTCCAAAACATCCCTTCTCATCAATGCTCAGGGCACGCCACAGAACACCAGTTATCTGCTGGGATATGGGGCAGGGCCTGACTCCCTGGGAGTATTTTCCTGCCCATTTTTATCCTCTGCATGATGAGAGCTGAACTGCCCCACCGAGAGAATGGCGTGGAGCTGGCAGAGGGTCCCACAGCCCCCAGGAGATCCATCCCCCAAAAACTGTGTCAGCACTGGGAGGGATGGGGAGGTGGCTCGCCTGGAATTCAGGCAATGTGGCCATCAGAACTGGAGAACTGCGCTGCTCCAGGGAGGGGGAGGAAGAGTTTTCCAGGGCAAAAGTGCTTATTCATCACCAGAACTCTTCTGGAAATTGTCCAAAACGTGGCTGTTTGCAGAAGTGTCCCTCCTGTGACACAACCCTGGGAAAGGATTCTCCTCCCTGCAGGAGGTGAGAGCAGGACAGAGGCTCACCCTGGGAATGTCCCTCCCAGGCATGGCTCACTCTTGGCTCTGCTGCTTCCTCAGAGATCTCGCACCAGCCCCAGCCTGTCCAGCTGCAGGAAGAGAAGCTGAGCTGCTGGGAGAAACCTCTCCCTGCAGTGCCTGTCCTGGGGTGCAGAGCCCGGGGAGCACAGCACAGCACAGCACAGCACGTGGGACAGCTCAGAACTGGCACCAGGCTGCTGCCAGGGTGTCCCCAGCACCTGCAGCACTCCAGGAACATGAGCACAAACGTGGGCAAGGCTCGGGGCTGGGATGGGGGGATCTGCATGGAAACAAGCAGTGGGAGGCCTTTTATCCCAGAGGGAGTCTGTGCGTGGAGCACATCAGCTGCAATGTTTTCCAGCAAACTGAGGGGCTGGAACAAAACCAGGCCAGCCAGGAAAGTAATTTCCACTTTCTGTTTCACAATAATTGATCTGCCTCATTTGCAGTGCTGGAAGCAAAGGGACTGGCCAAAATTTGCAGGGAAGTTCACTTGTGTGTGAAGTCTCACTCTGCCTCCTTCACAATCCCACCTCTCCATCCCAGGCTGGAGGAACAGCTGGAACCTCTGCTCAGTGCCGGGAGCAGAGCAGGGGCTGGATCTGACCATGGTGGGTCCTCAAACTGTGAAAATGGAGCAGTTTAAGGTTAAAGTCAGCCCAGTGAGACCCAGAGCTGCTCTGCATGGCCAAGCTGAGCGTGACCACACTGGGAATGTCAGCAGAGGAGTCCTGGCCATGTGTGGGGAGGAGTCCCCCGTTGAACTTTGGCTTTAAATGAACTGATTTATTTCTCCCCCATCAAACAGTTTTAGTAAAAAGCAGCGCCTGCTTGGGAGCTCTGCTCTCGTCCCACTCCAAATCCCCGAGGAATGAGGAGGAATGCAAAAGCTCACCCAGGCTGGGACTGAGGCCCTGGGTACCTGGAGGTGTCACAGGGAGCCCCAGGCTGAGCAGCTCCCAGGAGGCTCCGACCCTCTGTGTGTGCCCAGCACAGACCGACCCCACAGAGCCACCCCACACCCGGGAACTGACTCTGGGGCATGGCAGGAACAGAGCCAGGCTCCTAAAGCAACTGGTTTTACCCCAAAACATCTCTCACAGGTGGAAAGCACTTTTAAGAGTCAGGTAAAGGCTCCACCTGCCCGACTGCATCGCTCCAGGGATGGCGGGGTTCACACTGCTGGAAGCACCAAGCTCTGAGATCCCCCCACTCCCAGTGACCAGAAGCTTTCAGGCATCCCCTCGGACCAGCTTGTCCCAGCAGGATGTGCTTTTCCAAGCCAAAACCGACACAAAACCGTCCTACAGTGGATTCTCCAAGCCTTTTCCAGCAGGAACCTTCCCTGCCTGTGCAGAGGGCAGCACCCCAGCTGCTCTCACCCGGCTCCAAGGTCACCCCGAGGTTACCCCGAGGCTCCTCCAGCTCCTGCCCCACCCTTTTACAGCCTCCCCGTCATCCCCACACCCTCGGGCTCTGGGATTCTCCAGGGAGGAGAGCTCCCGGTGGAAGTGCTGACTCGTGTCTGCCTCTGGCTGTGCACAGCTTTCCCTGCACACCCTGGGCACAGAGCAGAGCTCAGCATCCCTGCTCACCCACCAGGGAGTGAATCAGCGGCTCTGGAGCCGGCTGGCTGGGATCAGCTCCCTTTGGGATGGGTCTCTGTTATCGGCGCTGGACTTTGTCATTGATCCACCCCAGGCAGCCTGGCCCAGGCCCAGGGCGGCCCTGGCAGCCACAGAGAGCTTCTGTTCCCCCAGCAGGTTTTCATCTTCCCCCCCAAGACCTCCCCACAGCCGCTTCCAGCTCCCAGGGATCGATGCTGATTTAATTGCTGGAGCATCTTCCAGGAAATGTGCTGCTGGATCCACACGTGGGTGGAGAAAAAGCAGAGCAGTGACCTGGTGAGCATCAGAGCAGGGCTGGCCATGGCTGCCATCCTGCTGTAAAACCCCCAAATTCAGGCTCAAACTCTTGGAGGGGAAAGAAGAGTGGCCAGGAGATTGAGGAGGGGATTGTGCTGCTGTACTCGGGTGAGACCCCACCTGCGGAGCTGCCCCAGCCCTGGGCCCAGCACAGGAGGGACCTGGAGCTGCTGGAGAGAGCCCAGAGGAGGCTCCAGGATGAGCAGAGGGATGGAGCAGCTCTGCTGGGAGGAAAGGCTGGGAGAGCTGGGATTGTTCACCTGGAAAGGAGAAGCTTTGGGTGACCTCACTCTGGCTGTGCAGGGCCTGAAGGAGCCAATGGGAAACATGGAGAGAGGCTTTTTACAGGTGCCTGGAGTGCCAGGACACAGGGAATGGCTCCCACTGCCACAGGGCAGGGTTAGATGGGATATTGGGAACGAATCCTTCCCTGGGAGGGTGGGCAGGCCCTGGAACAGGGTGCCCAGAGCAGCTGTGGCTGCCCCTGGATCCCTGGAAGTGTCCAAGGCTCGGCCTGGGACAGTGGAAGGTGTCCCTGCCATGGCAGGGGGCTGGAATTGATGTTCTTGAAGGTCCCCTCCAACCCAGCCCCTTCTGTGTTTCTCTGACTCTCTGATCTGCATGTTCTGGAGGAAGAGTCACTGATTTTCAGTGCTGCTGCTCCTAAACTCGACCTTTGTGGGTATTGCCAGTGCAGGGGAGGAATCCAAATGCCAGTGCTGAGGCAGCAGAGGCTGCGGGAGCAGGGAGGGCTCAGAGCCTGCAGCCAGCGTGGGGAGCCTGAGGGGCTGGCACAAAGCTGGGCTCTGTGGGACACACCGGAGCAGTGGGGGCATTGTCCCGCTCCAGCAGCCCGGGGAATGTGCCCGGGGTCAGCCCGAGGCTCGAGGAAAAGCACTTTGAGGCAAGATGGAGATTTCTGGCCACGTTTTGGAGGCTCCCCCTTGGAGCCACAGGGCACAGCGAGCCAGGCATTAACCCACTGCTCGTCAGGATTGTTTTTCCTGCCTTTAAGGTGCAAGAGTTAAATCCCCCTGGATCCCAGACCCTGCAAGGCCCTGAATCCACCTGCAGAGCCTCCCAGGCATTATCAGCCCCACCTTCCTGCCCGCAAGGCTTTTGCCCATCACAAAGGTCTGGGAGTTTTGCCCCCACAGGGGTCAGGGTTCTCTCTCCAAAGTGTCCCAAAATCCATAAATCCAATCTTCCAAACCAGCCCCTCCGAGCAGCACCACAGAGCCCTGCAGGGCACCAACCCAGAGCACTGCCAGGACCACCCACACCTCTGGCCAGGGGCAGCACCACAACCTCACAGACAGTTACAAAAGCTCCCAGAGGCTTTGGAGAGCCACTCATGACCTTTGGAACCTCCTCACTTGCCACCCACGTGCAGCTCCCCTTCCTGCTGAGGCAGGGAGGGAACAGGACCTAGAGAGCTTTAACTCCTGAGAACAGCCCCAGAGCTCGGGTGAGCAGGATCAGACCTGGGGAGGTGGTTCAGGTGAAACAACACCCTGAGAAAGTCTCAGAGCACTTCAGAACTATGAGGTGAAGCCCTTCACCCAAATTCCACAGATGGGGAGGCAGAGGTGAAGTGAAATGTAGTGATTTGGACCTTTCCCGTGCAGCAATGAGTGACCTGAGGACACCTCCCTGGCCACCATTTTTGATCACAAAATGCAGGCTCGGACCCTGCTGTGCTGCACCCCTGCCCTGCAGTGAGCCAGGGCAGTTTGAGCACCCTGAGATCCCTGTGGGTGCTTCCTGCCTGGATTGGGAACACTTCCAGCAGGTCCAGGCACACAGAGGCTCCCCTGCCAGGGGCTCTGAGCTGCCTGCACACATCCTGAGGGTCCAGCAGGGATGTGCTGTGTTGCAATTGGGAGCAGATTCACAAAGAGAGCTGTGTTCAGGCACCGGGCTATAAATATTCCTCTTTGAAAAGGCACAACTGGAAAAATGTCTAAATGTCTATTTTTGCCTCCTCTGCTTCACCCACTCGAAACATTGACATCATACCAAGCTCCTACTGAGGCAGAGCCACTCCGAGAGCTGGAGCAGCACAGCTGCTCCCAGCACAAATGCTGGGACAGGAAAAAAGCATCTTTGTGTCCTGGGAGGATGGAGCAGTGCCTGGGGAGGGGAATTCTTGCACGGAAATGGCAGCTTTGCCCCTGCTCTGTGATCTGATAGAAATGACTCAGCAAAGCCCAGGTCAGGCTGCCACGGCTTTGCTCTGGCTCAGCTGAGGGCCAGGACTCCTCCAAGATGCCTCCAGCAACCCGGGCTCAGCCTCAGCAGCCACACATGGAGTGGTCTTCTCCAACAGAATCGTGGAATAGTTTGGGTTGAAGGGACCTTTGAAGCTCATGTGCTCCAGGCCCCCTACACTGAGCAGGGACAATCTCCCCCTCAGTATCACAGACCCCTCAAAACCCACCCCAAGCTGCCCCTAAGAATCCCGCTCCCTGTGGGAGTCTTGGTGCAGCCAGGAGAGGGAAAGGGGATGTTTGCCTTCTCCTCATCCCTGAGCAAGCACAAACAGCTCCCAGCTGCTCCAGCATCCTCTGCAGGGGCAGGGCTGGCTGACAGCACCCCTGCAGGGAAATCGGGAAATCGGGAAATCAGGAAATCGGGACATCGGTGCCTTCCCGCTCCCCTGGGAACGTGGGATTGAACAGCAAACCCCGGAGCCTTGGCTGGAGGCTCACATCCCATGAGCCAAGCACAGCCCTGCCATCAAATGGGTGCCCTCAGCCGCCACACCGCAGCTTTGTCCCCAGGAGCTGCAGGGGACAGGCCCCTGGCACAGTCAGGAGGACACAGCCCCAGACCCCGCAGCAGGGAGTGTCTTGGTTTGAAAGACAGGTGTCAGACAAGAAAGGCAGGAGCCTCCCCTGAAATGGAAAATGCAACCCCCTTCCCTCCGAATTATTATAAATTTGAAAATAAGGGGCTTTCAGGCAAAGATATGAGGGATAGGAATAACAGTTCTTTACTAATAAATATATATGTATAACAACACAAACAAACAGCAATAGCTGTGGCAGTCACAGCAAACAGCAGCACAAACCCAGTGCCAGCCTCTCTCAGCCTCAGGCCCTTTCCCCGGGGTGCAGTTCCTGCGGGGCGGCTCCCGGTGAGCAGGGCGGGTGCGATGGTTCCCCCGGGGCTGCAGGGGGCGCTCCGGAGCGAGCTCGGGGAGCACCAGTAATGGCGGCCTGGGGTCCCAGGAAGGGATGGATGAGAAGCCTCACAAACCCCTGGGCGTCTGGCTGGATCCTCAGGAACAGCAGGCTGGAACGGCAGGGGCGAGCGCAGATCTCGGGTGGCAGTGAGAGGTATCAAACTGCGGAGCTGTGGCAGGGAAACCCGGCAGGTCTCTCAGTCGGCAGAGCGCAGGAGCTCCGTTTCCAGACGGGGCAAGGAGGAGAGCAGGCTTAGGAACCCCGGGGGTTTGCCCGCAGAAAGCAAAACAGCCAAAGAAGCAGAAACCCGCAGTGGTGACCGAGACGTCCACACCGAAGGCAGGCAGCTCCCAGACTAAACGCTGAGCACCCAGGCAGCCCCCCGGGTGTCCCAACCCCCCCAGGTGACAAAAGGGTGGCCAGTCCCACCCCGCCTCTGTGGCCAGGTCTTTTGTTTCTTTTAAGTATCCAGCGGTTTGTCCCCTAGCAACTAGTATGGGTAAAATTCTTTAAGAGAAAAAACAGGCTAAAATCCTAAGCCCCAACATTATCCACCCCGAATTTTTTCCCATACTAACATGTTACATCAAACTTAACTTTTTTAACCATATACACACATGCATCACCATAATTATATACATATGTACATGCAGATATGATACCAGTACAATGCCGTGGGCAGTTCACCCTAAAACAAGGTCCCCTTGCGGTACACATCGGGTCTCTCCATCCTTCTGCATCACCCACCAGGTGCAACCTGGTCCCTGAGCGAAGACCACCCCCCGGATAGGTTGATCTTTGCTCGAGGCAGAATTGACCCAAACAGTTTTTCCAAGCATACCTCTCATGTGCACCACTGGAACCTTATCCCCATCTGTTGTTTGTAGCAGTTCAGATTGAGCAGGGCCTGCTCGATTGGTAGAACCTCGGGTGTTAACTAACCAGGTGGCTTTTGCTAGATGCTGTCCCCAGTTTTTGAAAGTTCCCCCACCCAATGCTTTCAAGGTGGTTTTAAGCAATCCATTACACCTCTCAACCTTCCCAGCCGCTGGTGCATGGTAAGGGATGTGGTACACCCACTCAATGCCATGTTCCCTAGCCCAGGTGTTTATAAGGCTGTTCTTGAAATGAATCCCATTGTCAGATTCAATTCTCTCAGGGGTACCATGTCTCCACAGGACTTGCTTTTCAAGGCCCAAGATGGTGTTCCGGGCTGTAGCATGGGGCACAGGGTGGGTCTCCAGCCATCCAGTGGTGGCCTCTACCATTGTGAGCACATAACGCTTGCCTTGGCGTGTTTGAGGCAGTGTGATGTAGTCAATCTGCCAGGCCTCCCCATACCTGTATTTGGACCACCACCCACCATACCACAGAGGTTTCACTCTCTTGGCCTGCTTGATTGCAGTGCACGTCTCACAATCATGGATCACCTGGGAGATACTGTCCATGGTTAGATCCACCCCTCGGTCTCGTGCCCACTTGTAGGTGGCATCTCTGCCCTGATGACCTGAGGCATCATGGGCCCATCGAGCTAGGAACAACTCTCCCTTGTGTTTCTAATTTAAGTTTATCTGGGACACCTCTATTTTTGCAGCCTGATCTACCTGTTTGTTGTTCTGATGTTCTTCATTAGCCCGGCTCTTGGGAACATGAGCATCCACATGGCGGACTCTCACGGGTAGGTTCTCTACCCGAGTGTCAATGCCTTTCCACTCATCAGCAGCCCAGATTGGTTTTCCTCTACGTTGCCAGTTAGCCTTCTTCCACCTTTCCAACCAACCCCACAGAGCATTGGCTACCATCCATGAGTCAGTGTAGAGGTAGAGCTTTGGCCACTTCTCTCTTTCAGCTATGTCCATAGCTAATTGGACAGCTTTGAGTTCAGCAAACTGGCTCGATCCACCTTCTCCCTCTGTAGCTTGTGCAACTTGCCGTGTGGGACTCCATACTGCAGCTTTCCATTTCCGGCTAGCTCCTACAATTCGACAGGAACCATCAGTGAAGAGGGCGTATTGTCTTTCACTCTCCGGCAGCTCATTATATGGCGGGGCCTCTTCTGCACGAGTTACTTGCTCGTCCTCTTCTTCAGAAGATAACCCAAAAGTTTCACCTTCTGGCCAGTTTGTAATTATTTCCAAGATCCCAGGGCGATTTGGGTTTCCAATTCGGGCACGCTGAGTGATGAGGGCAATCCATTTGCTCCAAGTTGCATCAGTAGCATGATGGGTGGAAGGAACCTTTCCCTTGAACATCCACCCCAGCACCGGTAGTCGGGGTGCCAGGAGGAGTTGTGCCTCTGTGCCAACTACTTCTGAGGCAGCTTGGACTCCTTCATAGGAGGCCAAGATCTCCTTCTCTGTGGGAGTGTAATTGGCTTCGGACCCCCTGTAGCTCCGGCTCCAGAATCCCAGTGGTCGGCCACGAGTCTCACCAGGCACCTTCTGCCAAAGGCTCCAGGACAGACCATTGTTCCCGGCTGCAGAGTAGAGCACGTTCTTCACCTCTGGTCCTGTCCTGACTGGGCCAAGGGCTACTGCATGAGCAATTTCCTGCTTGATCTGGGTGAAGGCTTGCTGCTGTTCAGGGCCCCAGTGAAAATCGTTCTTCTTGCGGGTGACCAGGTAGAGAGGACTCACAATCTGGCTGTATTCAGGAATATGCATCCTCCAAAAGCTGATGGCACCTAGGAAAGCTTGTGTTTCCTTCTTGTTAGTCGGCGGAGACATAGCAGTGATCTTATTGATAACCTCAGTGGGAATCTGACGCCGTCCATCTTGCCATTTCACTCCCAGGAACTGGATCTCTCGAGCAGGTCCCTTGACTTTGCTCTTCTTGATGGCAAAACCGGCCTCCAGGAGAATCCGGATGATTTTCTCTCCTTTCTCGAACACTTTTGCTGCGGTGTTTCCCCACACAATGATGTCATCGATGTACTGTAGATGTTCTGGAGCCTCACCCTTTTCCAGTGCAGTCTGGATCAGTCCGTGGCAGATGGTGGGACTGTGCTTCCACCCCTGGGGCAGTCGGTTCCAGGTGTACTGCACGCCCCTCCAGGTGAAGGCAAACTGAGGCCTGCTCTCTGGTGCCAAAGGAATGGAGAAAAATGCATTAGCAATGTCAATAGTGGCATACCACTTTGCTGCTTTGGACTCCAGCTCGTACTGGAGCTCCAACATGTCCGGCACAGCAGCACTCAGTGGTGGAGTCACTTCATTCAAGGCACGATAGTCCACAGTCAATCTCCATTCCCCTTCAGACTTGCGCACAGGCCAGATGGGGCTGTTGAAGGGTGAGTGGGTCTTGCTGACCACCCCTTGGCTCTCCAGCTCGCGGATCATCTTGTGGATGGGGATCACAGCATCTCGATTTGTCCGGTACTGCCGGCGATGCACAGTCGAGGTGGCAATTGGCACTTGTTGCTCTTCCACTTTCAGAAGCCCAACTGCAGAGGGATTCTCTGATAGTCCTGGCAGGGTGCTCAGTTGCTTAATGCCCTCTGCCTCCACAGCAGCTATTCCAAATGCCCACTTGAGTCCTTTTGGGTCTTTATAATAGCCATTCTGGAGAAAATCTATGCCCAGAATACACGGGGCCTCTGGGCCAGTTACAATCGGATGCTTTTGCCAGTCCTTCCCAGTCAGGCTCACCTCAGCTTCCAACAGTGTCAAATCCTGTGATCCCCCAGTCACCCCAGCAATAGAAACGGGTTCTGCCCCCACATGTCCCGATGGCATTAAAGTACATTGTGCACCAGTATCAACCATGGCTTCATATTTCTGTGGCTCTGATGTGCCAGGCCATCGAATCCACACTGTCCAAAAAACCCGATTCTCCCGTGCCTCTTCCTGGCCAGAGGCAGGGCCCCTCTAGCACTGGTTATCATTTCCTCCCTGGGCATACATGCTTGAGGTTCCTTCAAGGGGATCTGACATATCATCCTCCCTTCTGTAATACCTGGTAGCTTGGTCACGGGAGGCTGAGGCTACTTTCACCCTAGCAGAACCCCCTCGGTTAGCATTTCTCTCCTTGAGTTCACGCACCCGTGCTGCCAGGACAGAAGTGGGTTTCCTATCCCACCTGCTCATGTCTTCTCCATGGTCGCACAGGAAAAACCACAGCTCCTCTCGTGATGGGTACCCTCTCTCTCTAGCTGGGGGAGGTCGGGCTCTGATTTGGGGCCGTGTGACTCGCACTGGTGCCACATTGATCCTTCTCAACTCTTCCCTCACCCCCCTGATCTCCTCTTTGAACTCCTCTTTGAGGTCCTTAACCACAGCAGAGACCTGAGCTTTCAGCGGGCCATTGACCATACTGTCATAATTTCTGAGCTTGTTGGCGACAGAACCCACTGTTTCTCGGTTGTCCTCGGCATTAATGGTTGCAATGAAGGTGGTGTATTGGGACGGCCCCAGCTTTGCCAGGTTCCACAACATCTGCGCTGTGCACCTGACCTTGTCGGGGTCATTATCATGCTGTGCATCCCTCCCAAAGAGTACTTCTAATACTGCCACCTCTCTTAGCTGCTGGATCCCTTCCTCAAGTGTCTTCCACTGCATTCTATGATGGTACTCCTGCATTCTCTCTTTGTTGACAAACCTCTCTCTCACACTCATTATAAGCCGCTCCCAGAGAGAAAGGGGCCCTGGCTCCCTCACAAATATTTGATCCACACCTGGGTCCTGGGTCAAAGATCCCAAATACCTTGCCTCACCACTATCCAGCTGCACACCTGTACCCATAAGGTACCAAACCCGAAGTAACCAGGTTGTAAAAGCCTCACGTCCCCTCTGCACGATGTCTTTTCGCATATTACGGAGACTGTCATATGACAGGGACTCGGTGATGATTTCAGGCTCTGGCTCCCCTGCTGGTTGCGAGGGCCCTGGTTCCCCATCATCATTAACTGGGCGCACTGATTTGGCCTTGTATTTCCTCCTCTGCACAGGGGCGACTGCTGTTGGCTGTGATTGCCCTTGTGGTTCAGCTGGAGCCTGGACAGTTGTAACATCCACAGGTTCCACTGCTGCACTATCAGACTCTCCCTCACTGGGGCAGGGAGAGGGTTTCCCAACAGCTGAGAACATGCACTCTTTCAGCATCTGGCCCATCTCACGTATCTCCTTTACCAGTGCCCCCACTAAATCTGGGTAATTTATTTCTGAGGTGGGCTGTTGGGCAGGATTTCTAGTCTCTGGGGCAGGATCTCTAGTCTCTGGGGTCCTGTCAGGTTCTGGGGCCGGATCTTTAGTCTCTGCGGCAGGGTCTCTTGTCTCTGGGACAGGATCCCTAGTCTTTGGGGCCCTGTCAGGTTCTGTGGCAGCATCCCTAGCCCCCGGGGTAGGTATCAGGGTGGTTATCCAAGTCAATCTCCCTTTATCTCTGAGTACTAAGCAGAATAGGCACATCAGCACCACCACCCACTGTACAATATCATTAGCATTTAGGGAAGATCTGAATCCTTCGAAAACTGGTGGAGTGGACCCAAAGAGATGGGTTAAGGGTTGGGAGAAAGTATCCCCCGGTGTCATCTCCTCACAGTAGGTCCCATTATTAAAGTAACCCCAAAAGCATACCGTTAGTGTGCGATAGCCCTGTATCCATGTGCCCACATTCCAGAGGAAGTTAAAAACCCATGAATTCCTCAGCTTATCAACCCATAGGGCAAACTGGATAGCAGCAACAGTGGCCTTAGTCAGAGGACCCATGTTTAGAAAAGGAGCTGCAAAAGGGAGAAATACAGCCACGACCACATGCCACCCGAACCAGGGCAAACTGGACCACATAGTGCTGCCTAGCGAGGTTTCTATATTCAGCACACAGAACTGAGTTATCCAAGAACTGTTATTCCTTTTTCAACCTTTTCTCTCAATGCCCTCAGGCCCCACAGTGGGCGCCAAGATCTGTCTTGGTTTGAAAGACAGGTGTCAGACAAGAAAGGCAGGAGCCTCCCCTGAAATGGAAAATGCAACCCCCGTCCCTCCGAATTATTATAAATCTGAAAATAAGGGGCTTTCAGGCAAAGATATAAGGGATAGGAATAACAGTTCTTTACTAATAAATATATATGTATAACAACACAAACAAACAGCAATAGCTGTGGCAGTCACAGCAAACAGCAGCACAAACCCAGCGCCGGCCTCGGGCACTTTCCCCTGGGCGCCGTTCCTCCGGGGCGGCTCCCGGTGAGCAGGGCGGGTGCGATGGTTCCCCCGCGGCTGCAGGGGGCGCTCCGCAGCGAGCTCGGGCAGCACCGGTAATGGCAGCGCGGGGTCCCGGGAAGGGATGGGTGAGAAAACCTCACAAACCCCCTGGGCGTCTGGCTGGATCCTCAGGAACAGCAGGCTGGAACGGCAGGGGCGAGCGCAGATCCCGGGTGGCAGTGAGAGGTATCAAACTGCGGAGCTGTGGCAGGGAAACCCGGCAGGTCTCTCAGTCGGCAGAGTGCAGGAGCTCCGTTTCCAGACGGGACAAGGAGGAGAGCAGGCTTAGGAATCCCGGCGTTTGCCCGCAGAAAGCAAAAACAGCCAAAGAAGCAGAAACCCGCAGTGGTGACCGAGACGTCCACACCGAAGCGAGGCAGCTCCCAGACTAAACCTTGAGCACCCAGGCAGCCCCCCCCCGGGTGTCCCAACCCCCAGGTGACAAAAGGGTGGCCAGTCCCACCCCGCCTCTGTGGCCAGGTCTTTTGTTTCTTTTAAGTATCCAGCGGTTTGTCCCCTAGCAACTAGTATGGGTAAAATTCTTTAAGAGAAAAAACAGGCTAAAATCCTAAGCCCCAACAGGGAGGCAGCACTTGGCTGTGTTCCTTTCCAGGATCCCCTAAACGAAGCCCCAGGGAAGAGCTGGGGATTTATTTATTTACTTGTTTATTTATTTATTCCCAATTCTGTGGCTCGTGACCAGCACTGAGGGGTGGCAGGGCCTCTCCTGAGCTCGGGGCTCATGAAGTGCTCCAGGCACGGGGGAGAGGTACCAGGCTCAAAATAGGGCAGGGACCAAATTTATTTATCCAGCCCCAGAAAGTGGTAGGTTCTCCTTTTTTTGTCACATTTTCTCATTCTTCACATTTTTTCCCTGCAGGAGCCAAACACCCTTTCCCAAAGCACTCAGCAGCCAAATCCCAGGAGCTGCACAGCAGGAACCACACACTGGATTCAGCAGAAAATACTCCTGATTATCAGAGAAGTTGTTTATAACTCCAGCAGGGTTTTCCAGGACAAACGGCTTCCTTAAGCAAATTTCATTTTGACAGCAAAAAAGGGGCAATTTTTTTCCACCATCACAAGTTAAATATTTTATTTCAAATGCAGAGGTTGTGGTTTGCTCCAGCCGTGAGAGCAGAGAACAGGATGCATTTCCACCCCCTTCTGCTTTCATTCCAATAGGTCTTTTAGGAAAAGACTCCAAGACTTAAATGCTGCTTGCAGGGGAAGTTTAATGGAGTCTGGAAAACCCTCAGGAGCATCTTCTTCCTTTCCTTTGCTTCTAGCTCAGCCAGGTCATTCCCTCTTGCTGGAACAGGCCAGGGAGCTCTGGGGCAGCACAGCTGAGGAAAGTTTTCTTGCACAAACGATGCCGTGGCAAACACCCGGTGGTGTCCAACTGCTCTTCTCCTTGGGAACTCCCATGGAATCCTCCTCAGGCCTGGCGGTGCTGCCTCTCCTGCCCCTCACTGGGCTCTGCTCCTGGCCCCCGTGGGGCTGTGTGGGGCCGCCGGAGCGGGCGCTGCCCAGCTCGTCCTGCTGCAGCAGCATCTGCACCAGGGGCCCCACGTGGGTCACGTAGGCGGGCTTGGGGGGCTGCCGGGGCACCAGGGGGCTGGGCAGCCCCACGTTGGCCGAGAGCAGCACAGCCTCTGGAACCCAAAAACGGAGTGTGAGGGCACAGCTAGGAGCTCCCGCCAGCCTCCCTCCCTGGAATGGGTCACAAAGGATCCTCTGGTGGCACCAGGGATGCTCCTTGGAGCCAAGGACCACTCTGGGATCAGCGATGGCTTTGCTGTGGCTGTGGGGGCCAGGCAGCACCAAGGGACAGCAGTGCCTGTAGCTACTCTGCATCCAGAGTCAAACAATCACCAGGGAGAAACTGGTGATATCCATAATTTCCACCTCTGTGCCTTTATTTCTCTGTTTGAGCACAGGGGGTGATTCACTGCCCCAGGAGGAGCTGCACGAGGGCAGGGTCAGCAGCCCCACGAACTGCTCCCATTGCATCCCAGGGATTGGGGCTTGCTCACCTCCCCCAGGCTCCCTACAGACAGTGATCCATCCTCCCTGCAGGGACACCCCTGGAAGCACCACCTGGCAGCCCGGGCTCTTCCCAGGGTTATAAACAGGAACAGCCTGATGCATTTTCAGGGGAAAAAAGAGCTTCTGTACCCAAAGAAGTTGGTGCTGCTGTGGCGTTAACTCGGCTCAGCGTGCACAGCTCCACCAGCATGAAAACCCAGCCAAAACAAGCCTGGGGTTAAATTCTGAGCTCTCAGACTGTGGCACACTCTGAGCTTCACCAGGATTCTTCTGGCAGGCTGGAATCATCCCTGTCCCCAGAATGCCTGTCCTGACTCAGGAGTGCGAGCGTTTAACCCTGGTTTAACACTGAGCTTGTCAGGCTGATGTGGAGGAAATCCACTACAAGAGGGTTAAATAAAGAACTTTTTACAGGAGAATTCAACTGTTTCTGATGACCAGGGAGTTCTGGCTCAGCCCATCTTCCAGACAGCCGGGACAGACAGTGGGACACCCCCAGCAGAAGGATTTGGGATCCCAGGAGCTGAACAGGCCCAGGGGTTTGATGGTGACAGTGCACACATGAGGGCTGCACCTCTGCACCCAGTGACAAACAGCAGAGTCAGACACAAACCAACACAATGAGGCACAAAAAGAGCTGATGTGGAGCCTTTCCCCCACTTTTACGGGCTGCAGTTTGTGCCTTTGTAACATGGGCAGACACAGTGCCAGGGCCGGGCCGGGGGGCTCATTCAGCTGGATCAAAGCCCGGGGAGAGAACTCCAAACACCCCCAAGGTGCAGCAAAACCTCCCAGCCAGACCCAAAGGGGTGCCAGGGAGTGTGACAGCGAGGCCACAGCCACAGCAGCACCCCCAGCTCCTCAGCACCGAAACAGAACCCAGCACAGAACAGAACCCAGCACCGAAACAGAACCCAGCCTGGGGCAGAACCACACCAAAAGGAGCAGAGAGCAGCTTCTGCTCATCGCCACCAAACAAAGCCACCCCCACGTCCTGCAGAGCAAAGATGCAGCTCAGTCCCTCACCCGAGCCACCAACTGTGCACAGGAGAGGCAAGGAATGAGCACACCGAGGTGGTGGAACAGGGAAGGACAGGGGTTATGGGATGTGGGGCCAGCCCACACCTCCCACCAGTGTTTTCCTTGGAACATTCACCTTCCCTGCTCCAAGCCAGATGTTCCCAGCTCCAGGGGTGAAGAGGCTAGCTGAGCTCACATGTCCATGACAGGAGGACATGTGCATGCAGCAGGAACGGCTCCCGTGTTATTTAATGCTGGATAAACACTGCCACTCACGGGATATTCCTGTAGGCTGGGGTTTCTAAAGGGCCTGGAGCACAGCTGTGGTGCCCAATTGCTACAGCATCATCTCACAGGGCAGTAAAGGGGTTTTACACTTTCCTAATGGTGAGAGAAAAGAAGCAATGTGATGGAGAACACCCCTAGTTTGGATTTCTTATGGCGTGGGAACTTTTGGTGTCAGGAGAAAGTTTGGATACCACCAGCTGAATTTTCCTGTGTGGTTGTGGGTGCTTGGGTGCAAAGAATCTCAGACAAGGCCACAAAATCACATTTCCCATGTTGGAGAGCTGAGACAGAGGCTGATAAAAATCCCAGACATTTCTCCTCCGACCTTCTCTCTAACCCCTCCCAAAGCAGCAGTGATAAAGAAGCCACAGGGGAAGGACACACGAACATCTCCCTGGCTGCAGAGCCTGGATCCAGCAGCTTTCCCTGCATTACATCCCTGGGGAGGCCCCCACAGGAGCGACTCCTTCACACCAAGAGTGTGACAGGAGAGCCCTGGGAGCTGGGGATGGGAATGCAAAGCACTCGAGAGAAAATGCCAAGGGAAAGCCCAGAGCTGACAAGATCTCGGAGCAAAATGAGCTGGGATCATCAGCCACGCTTTGTTATTTACAGCTTGTGCTTGGCTACTGGCCTGGATGGGATTCCAGAGACCAGGGAGAAAAGGCTCCCTGACATCCCTGGGAATGCTCTAAGCAGGAGCTCCTCTCCCCTCAGCACCTGCCAGGGAGAGCAGTCCCAGCTGATCCCTGGGGTCCTGGGAAAGGCTTCCCAGGCAGGCCTGGCACAGGAGCATCGCTGCCCCTGCTCTGCCCAGGCTTCATCTGGAGCCGTCCACACCGAGGGATCAGCTCAGGACCTGCTGCAGTGGGAACTGCTCCCATCCCACACACCCCTGTCCCATCCCACACCCCCCTGTCCCTTCCCAACCCCAGCTCGGGGTCTGGCGGAGGCACTGGGGACACTGGTGGGACTGGGATGTTCCCTCCAGGCTGAGGCACCTGAGATGAGCCAGGTGCCCACAGCACTCAGACATCCCCAGAAATTCAGTTTGCCAGTTTTCACCCTTGGGCAGGAGCTGATCCAGAGGCTCTGGAGGACCTTGCACAGTGGATCCCCTCTGCATAACCTGGAGGATATAAAAAAAACCTGCAGCCGTGGTCCTACGGGACTGTAGGAGCTCCCACCCTGAGCTGGCAGTACAACTCGGGGAGAGGATGGGCCTCAGAGCCTGCCCACGGCCACCCACGGGACACCACCCCCAGCACAGAGCAGCACCAGCGATGCACTCCAGCACCTGCAAAGGCGTTCGGTCACCTGGGTGCCCTTCTGTCCCAGGCCAGGCTGGACGAGGCTTGCAGCACCCTGCTCTGGGGAAGGTGTCCCTGCCCATGGCAGACTGAGATTCTCTGATCCAGTGCAAAAATCGAACCAAAAAGCCTCCTTTGTGCACCACAAGCTGCCCCCTGCACCCAGCTGTGGCTCAGGAGCAGCCAGAGCAGGGCCAGGACTCCCTGAGGCCGCTCACCCCTGGTGTGGCTGCAGGAGCCCCAGGCTCAGCCCAGCCAGGCTGTAAATCAGGCTCAGGGTGTTGGGACACCACAGGAGCCCCTTTGGAGAGCAGAGTGTAAAAGAGCCCTTTGCTCAAACAATGACCCTTTTGTGACGCTGAAAATGGGCAAACCCAGAATTTTATAGTTCATTACAGAATTACAGTTTCTGCAAGAGTGGGGATACACGTGGCCTGCTTTAAATCCAAATTAATGCTGCTGAGCTGCAAGACACTGACAGACAAAGGTCCACGTTTTCCTAACTCCATCCAAAAAATCCCCACCAAAGCCAGATACAGATACACAGAATATCATCACACAGAGAACACAGCTTCTCCTCAGCAGCCGGAGCTCAAGGCACCTGCTGAGATCTGCTCAGGCTTTCCCCAGTTTCATACACAATTATCAATTCACCTCATCAGCAGGCTGTGCTGTGTCCCTGCCATTATGTGAGGCTTTATCTGGCTTGTTTTCTCCACCTTTTCATGATGAGAATAAAAAAAAAACAGAGACAAAGCCCTGGTGCTAAACCCTTGCTCAGTGAAGAAGTGCTTGTGATGCCGGCCCTGCACTGCCAGCACACGGGAGCTGAGCGGGGCTGCCCTCAGGGATTTGGTTCCATCCCTCCTGCTGCAGGGCGAGGGATTCTGGGGAACACAAGGGAAAACTCTCCCCAGAGGAAGGAGGGAGGGTGTCTTTTCTGAGAGGCGTTTGAGCCATAAAGCACCCAGCACTTTACCTCATGCTACAACTCATGAGTTTAATCCTCAGAGCTGCTGGCAGTGGGACAGATTTCACACTCTTCTATTTAGAGAGCCTGGCCTGACAAACAGCCAAAGCTGTCGCCTGTAAATCAGGGGGTTCTGACAGGGCCCAGAGCAGGCCGTAAAAGTAAATGGGGGAAATGAAATTACAGGCTGCAGAGGGACCTCTGGGAAAGAATAAGCTTTTATTTTCTGTTTCTAAAGTTCACAGTCATTAGAAATATTTCTCCCTCTGTTCTTTCATTTGTTTTCCAGCCAGTCCTGCTGTCAGGCTCCGGGCCCCCTCAGCTTCCCATTGCCTTGGCCTGGGCCATGTGGTCCCCACATTCCTGGCTGGGTGGGGTGCCCTGGCTGCAGGGGCTGACAGATCCCAGGGCTGGGCAGAGGAGATTCCAGTGGCTCCCTGTGGCCAGGGGAGGCAGGGGCTGGGCAATCACACATCCCTGCAGCCCACGGGGCTCCAGGTTTGAGGACAGGGTCCTGCCTGGGGGGGAGATCACAGCACTCAGGAACGGGGCCTCAGGGTGAAGATGGCAGCGTGAGATTCACGGCTGGAGTCAGCCTTAAAGGCCTTTTCCAGCATTAATGACTCTGTAATCTGCCCCTGACACGGGGTTTTCACTCACACTGAAGCATCTCCTTTTCCTACAGCCAAAGGGAAGCACAGGAAGCTCCTGCACTACCCTGGAAGGAGCAGCAGCTGCTGTCCCTGCTGCCGCACAGCTGGGCCAGCCAAGGCTGACAAACGCTGCTGGGCACATCTTAATGCTGCATTTTACCTGCTCAGCCTGCATGGCTGGGGGATCCTCGGGACAGAGGCTTCCTGCCTCCAAGGCTCCCATCCAAGGGTTTTCCAAGCTCTCAGCTTAAGCAAAATGAGGAGAACCAAGTGCTCCTCTGATAGAAGCAAAATTCAGACCTTCCCTGTCCTGTACAACTCCACAGCAGTTTGCTCCCAACTCCAGCAGGATTTTAATTTGACCCTCAGCACAAAAATGGAACAGCAATTGCAAAATCAACTGCTGGCAACCAAATCAAGCCGATGAAAGGATAAGAGCAACAAAAATCCCCTTTATTCATTCATCTGATTCTACTGTTTGAAGTTCTCCACGAGCTGCTCCCAGGCCAAGCTCCTCCCTGTGTGATGAAGATGGAAAGAGAGGATCACAGGCTCCGAAAGGGGAGGAGCAGGAACAGATCAACACAAGAGGCAGCACAGCAGATTTGGGAAGTCAGGATCCCGTGACAGATTCCAGGGAAGGTGAAAAACCTTGTCTAGGTGCTAGGGCTGCAGTGAAAAGCCAACAGAAGGAACAAATAGCTCAACAACTATTTTACTCCTGTTTATTCCAGGATGGGCTTGATCCAGCACCAGGGGGAGTGGACAAATGCTCATCCCCTGCCTTTAGGGGGCTTTGGATCCACTGGGAATTGAGCCATGGGCTAACTGGGATGGCTGATTAGCCAAGGTCCCACCCCAGGCCCGGGGGTACCACACTCCCAAATATTTCTAAACAGGTGCTGAGGTGGGAATGAATCCCTGTGGACCACATCCCCCTCAACCCTTTCCAGAGCAATCGCTGCCCTCACCGGCCCCAGGAGCCACGTTCAGATTCCAGGACCATCCCCCCAGACAGCCCCAGGTCTGTAAAGTGCCAGAGGAAGAGGAGGAACAAGCGTGAGGGTGTCCCCAGCAGCAGGAACGTGCAGGCACTGCCTCCCCAGGCTCCCGGGGACACTCCTGACAAGGCTGCTGGGGACAGAGCAGGAGTCACGGCACAGAATGGGAACACTGAGCAATAACCACAGGAATGCTGCTGCCTCTCACTCTCAGGGCAGCCCTGCTCTTCGCAGGCACGTCATCTGTCCTTTCTGCACTTCTGCTTTTCCTTCTTATAAAGGGGAAGAGGACACACACACAGAAAGGGAAGGTGGACTCCGGACAGAAATCACTGATGCTACACCCGAGACACTCCAGTGCCCATGCAAACAGCCCCAGAATAGCAGGGGCGGCTTCTCAGCTGCTGCTGCTCATTTGACAGGCTCCTAAAGCAGGGGAGAGGCTGAGCCCCGAGCAGGAGGGGGCTGCCCCAGCAGGAGCAGGAGCGGACACTGGGCCAGGCTGCTGTAAGCGGGGATTCACCAGGCTGCTGCTGCTGCTGCTGCTGCTTCGGCCAGCTCAGAGCAATAAGCAAGGGCTCGTCCCTGCTGCCACACAGAGCCTCCAATTCAAGGCTGCTCAAGCTGCTCACCTCTCCCCAAGCCCAGCTTCAGTCACTTTTCCTGTGCTCCCCCTGCCCCACATCCCCCCAGCCATCCCCACCCTGGCTGGGAGATGGACACAGGGACGTGTCCATCCCTTGGGAGCCACCAAACGGGGAACACCGAGCCGGGGGAGCAGCCCGAGCACAGAAACCCAGGAGAAACTGCTTGTTTATGTGAAAGCACGAGGAGGCAAATAGTTGACATTAAGCTTTTGGGGAGGCTGTGGGATGGGCTGTTCCTTTCAGCCCTCACACAAAGGGCCCCTTTTTGTCTCGCTGTAAAACAGAAACGATATTGAAGGGTCTGTGGAATTTCTGGGCATTTTTTCCCCCGGGAGATGCAGTGCCCTGCACTTCAGTGCAGATGAAGCAGGATGCAAAGGGCAAGATGTTCAGTAGCGGCTCCACACCCGCCTCCCGCCCCGCTGCTGCCACAGCCCCCCCAAAACGCTGCCCCCCAAAGACCTCAGTGCTTCCAGCACGCACAGGGGCAGAGCCTGGAGGTGGCCCCAGGGACCAGGGCTCCCACAGCTCCACACCTGGAGATGCTGCAGGGAGCCAGTGCTGAGCCCATCCCCTTTGGGAAGGGGACAGCAGCTCCCATAGCAGCCCTGCCGAGCATCCCCAGCCCGGCCCCAGACCCAGCACCCAGCCCTGACCCACCCCACATTCCCGGGAGGGGCCTGGGGACACGAACTGTCCTGGACACGGCGTGCAGCAGGAGCAGGGCTGGGACAGCAGCTGTTTTTAGCGGGAAGATGCTGCAGGGCTGTGACACCTCCCTGCCACGCCAGAAATGTGAGACAGGAACATTCAGTGTCCAACCAGATCCGTCTCTGTACAATTCACCTTCCCTGGGAAGGGAACGTCCCCCTGCCCATCCCTAGGAAACCCAGGGTGACCCAGGACGGGCTCCCCAGTCTTTCATTCCTGGACAACAAACGAGAGAGCAGAAAAGGAAACCCTGCCCAGACCCCACCACCAAATATAACCCAGGCAGGGCCGGAGCGCAGGAGCAGCGAGACCCATCCTGCACACGGATTATCCCTGGGGACCTGGGATCCCCTGGGCACATTTGCTGCCTCAGAGGACATCCTGGAGTGCTCCAGGTGCCGCAGCCCCTCCTCCCTGCCGTGTTTCCCCCCTGCACGCAGCACAGATCCTCCCCTTCTGCCGGAGCAGCAGCAGCACAGGGGGATAAAAATAAAATTTACACATCCAGGGAAGAAATTCCCTCCAGGAGTTGTGGTTGCTGAGTTCTGGTGGGGGCTGTGCGTTTCTGGGAGCCTCCTGGAATGACCTGAGTGACTTGAGGTCACTTGAAGCAGCTCCTGGATGACTTCATTTTCCTGCTCATTAGCAGGTCCCTGGTGGGTGTCACACAGAACAGACCCTTTTATGTCCAAGGGGAAAAGACAGGCCTGGATTCCATCAGGAATGTCACAAACCCAGCAGAGCACTCTCCCGAGGGAGCTGGGGTTTGTGCCTGAGCAGCCCTTCCCTGACTAAACCTCTCCCCTACGATCCAGAGCTGGGAATCGCTCTTGACAAGTGAAGCTGTGAACAGCTTTGTCATCAGGGGAACACTCAGAGCACTCGAGCCACCACTGAGCCACCACTTTGTCACCCCTCGTGTGGCCCTTTCTGTATCTGCCACCAGCAGCAGCTTTCTGTCAGCCCCCAGCTCCACTCAGCACAGGAAACTCTCCTCGTTTTCAGACCACACGTCACCAGAAGGGAAAGCAGCACTCCCAAATCCTGCAGACGTGGAAAACCAAACCAAGCAACTTCCCAGGACATGGGGGCTGCTCGAGCTCCTCGTCTTTGGCTTGGGGACAGCACACAAAGCTGTAGGAACCCGGTGAGCTCCCACAAACATCCCTGCTCCCCCTGGATCCCCTGCTCTCCTACAGACACCAGCTCTGGCTGAGTCTGAGCCTTGCTTGGAGCCAGCTCTGAGGTCCGGCCTTCACAGCTCTGACCCCCAGGAACAAACCCAAACCACAGCTGGACTGGGCTTTTAGACTAAAGGAGGGTCCATTTACATCAGATAAAAGGAAGAAGTTTTTTTACCGTGAGCGTGCCAGGCCCTGTCACAGGGTGCCCAGAGCAGCTGTGGCTGCCCCTGGATCCCTGGCAGTGTCCAAGGCCAGGCTGGACATTGGGGCTTGGAGCAGCCTGGGACAATGGGAGGTGTCCCTGCCCATGGCAGGGGTGGCACTGGGTGGGCTTTAAGGCCCCTTCCAACCCCAACCAGTCTGGATTTTATGATTTCACTGCCACATTTGAGTCCCCCGAAGCAGTGCAGGAATGTGACCCGGGACAGACTCAGCGCTCAGCACCTCCCCAGCCCTGCAGCTGCAGAGCCTCCTCCTGCGCCCTTTAGATGGCAGCAGCTTTCTGAAAGCGGTGGGAACACAGGGAAAGGGAAAAAGGATTTCAGGCTGGAGGTTAGGAAATGAACGTGGGTGAGCAGCAGGTCAGGAACAGAGCTCAGAGTGCCCAGACAAAGGCACAGGCTGGAGGGAGCGTGACTGGGGCTGGCCAGCAGCGCCAAGGAAACACAAGAAGCACATCCAGAATGACCTGAGGAGCTTTGTGGGGGTTTCTGGAGGAACTGTTCATCCTGCCTGCCCTGCTGTGCACAGGCTGCTCCATCAGCCCTGGACACCCCTGGGGTGACAGAGGCCACCAGGAGCTGCTCAGGGGGACAGAGGGGCCAGCAGGACACCTGATCTCACACAACCCCTCAGATCAGCCACCCAAAGTGAAAACTGTGCTCTGCTTTCCTCCAAGGGTCCCCAAGGGCTTTGCTCGGGGTTTCCTGCATCCCTCACACATTCCTGCACGGAAGCTTTGGATGTGATTTCCAGGAGACACCAACACCAACGGAGCCTGGGCAGCAGGAGCACAAGTTTCCCAGAATGAGGAGCGTCCACCACAGAATTAATCACTTGCAGCATTGTTCTTCCCGAGCTGTGCTCAAGAAAACCTCACAGTGAATTCCTGCCTGGTTGTCCCTGGAGAGCAGCTCAGCTGTCCCGGGCTCAGCCCTCCAGCCCCCTCTGCCTCCTCCTGCCCTATCTCCACTGCATGGAACATGGAAGTGGAGATCAGAACGATCTTCCCAGGGGTGCAAGGAAGGTAAAAGCCAACAACAGCCAAGCCAAGTGCCCCCCTCCCCACCCTGCCCTTTCCCTGAGCTGGTAGGAAAGGGATGTCTCGGATTAACACTCCATAAAGTGCTTGAATCCTAAAAACAGAGACACCCTCACATGAAAGCACAGACCACTGTGTCCAAGAGCATCCAGAGATTTTTCTTGCCAGTAAGGACACACCCTTGGCTGGAGTTGCCTCAGCAGAAGGTTAATTCCCTCCGAAGTGCTGGTTTTCCAGAGAAAAGTCCTGTCCAAGCCATCAGCCACATCCAGGCCCTCACCTGTGGGACTCAGCTCCGCACAAGAGGCATTTAACACCTCAGATCACGCACTGGGTCTCAGATACTCCAGAGGAGTATCCAGAGGAGCCAGATCAGGGCATTTGGATCCAATTAGTTTCCCTAATCTGCCCTGAAAGGCAGCCAGGGCTGGGGCTGCTCCAGCTGCACACATGGCCTGGAGCAGGAAAGGACGAGTCCCTCGGAACATCCTCTGCACGGATTTCCCAACAGTGCTGTTCCTGGTCCAAGAGCAAAATCACTGCACTGAAGTTTTCCTGCTCAGCAAAACTGGTCCCTGCAGCAGCCTCTGTCTCCCCTCTCCAGCCCTGAACCATCAAACCCCTTTGGGAATTCGCGACAGAGCCCACGGGCGAGGCAGAATAAAATTCCTGCAGAAAGGCTTCCAGCTCCCCCAGACACCTCCTGTGCTGCAGGAACTGCTCCTCTGCCACATCCGAGCTGCAGCCAGGAGCCAGGGCTGGCAGGAACGGGAATGTCTGTTGAATTAGGATCCTTTTTCATGGTCCAGATCCATCCCCTAGTGCTCAGCCCTCGTGTCTGGTGAGCAAGCACTGGTGACACAGTAAAGGACAGAGGAGAAGTGAGAGAATTCCTGTTCCTTGGCTTGTGGAAGTCAGGGAAGTTTGTGGAGCCCAGCCAGGATCTCAGCCACTGGGGGGCTTTCTTTGGGAAGTTCAAATGGATGTGAAGGTCTGGCCCAAAGCCATGTGGAGAAGGGCCCAGGTAAGCAATGCCGGCCCCTAAAGGATGAGCAGGGCTGGCTCTGGGGGCAGGGCAGGCGCAGGAGCGCCCACACCCAGCTGCCCGCTGTGGTCACCCCGGGGAGCTCAGAGCAGCTCTAGGCTTCCTCAGAGCAGGGAAAAGCAGTGGGAGCACCTCAGCTCCCTGACCACGCTTCAGCTCCTGTGTAACGCGACTCGTGGCTGGTTTTGCACTCTCCACACGAGCAGACATTCCCTTCAGCCAGAGCTCCCTGAGTCCTGCGGAGCTCCTGACTCCAGCCCTGACCACAGAGGCACGGGAGGAAGCGAGGGCCCAGCGCTCCTCCAGCAGGTCCCAATCCAACATCTGCTTTCCATGTTCCCCTGGCAGGGCTCCAGTGTGCACAGCACATCTGTCTGTCTGTCTGTCTGTCTGTCTGCACACAGCAGGGCCCTCTGCCTGCTCCAGCACTGCTGCCCACCGACCCCAGCAAACCTGGGTGGGGGCACAGAGCAGCTCCCTGAGGAGCTGCCGCCATCCCCTGGGATGAAGTGAGGGGACAAAACAGAGCTGCAGTGGAGCAGGAGGGACCCCTGCCCACAAAACAGGAAAGCAGCTCAGCCTCAGCAGGAGAAACCCAGCAGGGACACCCAGAGCGTTTCTGCAGCGGGCAGGGGGGACACAGACACAGCCCTCCCGCCTGGGGGCCAACACCTGAGCTGGGGATGGACGGGGATGGACGGGGCCGGAGGGTCCCGGGGAAGCTCCCAGGGAGCTCCGGGGGTCTGGGGCAGGATTGCACCCGGCAGGTCGGGGGAGGCACATCCCCACCCCGGGCAGGGCTCACAGGAGCAGAGATGCACCAAATCCGTACCTGCCAGGAGGCAGGAAACGTGCAGGGAGATTCAAACACCCCGAATTAAATGACAGACTCCAGAATCGCTTCATTATGCCACGGACTGCGCTGCACACGAGTGGCATCGCACAGCCCCAGGCCGGCTCTGGTGTCTCCGCTGGGGATGCTTCACACACAAAATTCAGTGTTCGCTCTGCACGAACCACGCCGAACTACCCAGAAAATAATTTCTGTGTCCCCTGGTGCAAACACAAACTCCCTGCCCGAGCAGCGGAGACAAACGGGGCGCTAATGGCTGCCATTAGCCACTAATGAGCATCAATTACCGGCGATCAGGAAGGGCAGGGTACACCTAGGGCAGCGAACTGCTACAAGAACTTACAAGTGAGGCTCGCTTTCCTGCTGCACGAAACAAAATCCGAATATTTCCCGGTATTTCAGGGAATGCGTCTGACAGCGACCAAAGAGTAAATCCTGACTCTGGGAGCTACAGAGATCCCGACGGATCCAGAGCTTCCCGGAGGACACGCACGGCAGCACCACCAAGGAAAAGCAGAATATTCACCCTGACCCTGGGCACTGCAGAGCCCCGAGCTCCAGCACGAACCATCCCCACACATTTAATTTCACATTGACCCAGGCTGCAGCTCCCCCTGTGCCCCTGCAGCTGCGGGCTGAGCTCCGGCCCAGGGCAGATTTAAATAATTTATCAATAAAAAAGTCCCAAGGTTTTGCAGGAAAGCAGCGCGAGGGAAATGCCCGCACTGTGGGAATCCCCCCCTGTATCCCTGCCCGTCACAGCCTCACCTGGGCACAGACCCTCGAGGATGCTGGTACAAGGTTGTCCCGTCCATGTCAGGTGGTCAAATGCATCCTGCTCTGATGGCTCCAGGATTTTCCTTAAAAAACTCATTTGTCTCACCGAATCTACAGTGGGGGGTACAAAACAGACAAACTAGTGTTTGGCTGAGTGGCCACGAGGTTTCTTTTTCCTTTGTTCCCCCTAAGGCACAGGCCAGGAGTGCGTGGGACATCACCCTGTGCAAAGGCAGCGTCCGTAACGGAGGAGTCCCGCAACTTCACTGGAATAAAGGGAGAGAGTGCACTGGGCCATGCCCCCGTGGGATCTCTCTCGACGTTTTGGACCCTCCTTTCGTCCCAAACTTCCGGCCGCCTGTTGCCCTCTTCCTTTCCCCTGCCTGACCCCGCGTCCCCCCACGGCTGGGGAGGGTCAGGCTGCCTGGGCTCTGCAGGGCTCTGCCCCATTTGTCCATTCCCCCAAAGTTCAGGAGGCCAAACTCCCTGGGGTCTGTAACCAGCCCGTGAGAGACATCGGGACCCATTTCGGGGACATTCACACCCATTTCTCCCCAAGAGCCCCCGAGCTGCTCGTGAAGAATCAGCGCCCGCAGGGAGCTGCTCCCCGAGCTCTGCAGAGATGCTCGGTGCTCGCCTGCCTGGCTCCATCGGAGCCTGACTGAAACCTTTGGAATCTGCCTCGGAGTGCTGGGTCCTGCACAGTTTTGGAGAGCACAGGCAGGCGGCAAAGTCACAGATTCTAAAGAAAAGCCATGGCTGGAGCTGGTGGCGCATTTCAGGCCCATCCTGCCACGCTGAGTGTGCCTTAAACCCAGGTTATTACGGAAAATCCCCATCCATCCATTCAGGGGCCGTCCTGGGACTCACATCCCACCCCAGGCTGCCTGCACCAGGGTTTGAAGCGCTGCTGGACACTGGGAGCACTGGGCTGGCCGGGAGCAGGGCAGAGGACACAGACCGGGGCTGGATTTCCCTTCCCGTGCCCTCTCTCTGGCTGCTGGCTCCCCAGCTCCCTTCTCCCGGTCCCTTCCTCTGCTTTCTCCTCCCAGCTCCATCCCCGCTTTCACCCCCGCAGCACCTGGGTGCAGCAGCCAAGCTCGGAGCATGGAATCGAGGGCAGGGCACGCCCAGGAACGCAGCCCCCGCTGGGTGCCTGTGACAGCACAAAGCACAAAGCGCCCCAAACCCCGCTAAAGGGGCGGCCGGGACCCGCCCCGGCTGCTGGAGGGGCTTTCATCCCCCAGGGCCCCCTCCCCAGTCAGTGCCCCCAGCTGAGCCCAGCCATCCCTGCACGCCCCTAAAAGGGGGTTTTAATTCTTGGGGAATTCCCTCTCTGCTGGGCTCCATCTGGATCAGCCAGGGGCTTGGAAGGCTCCCAGGGCAGGGGCACTCTGAGCTCATATCCTTAGAAACCAGCCTAAAATCAGCCTGGATGTGCTGTTGTTCCTGCTGTCCTGTGTATGGCCCTTGTACAGCCTCATCTGGCTCTCCAGGTGTTTTTCTGTCCCCTGGTTACCTCCCCACACGGACGTGCCTTTTCCTGGGCCGCGGACACAAATCCTACAGGAATCCCCACTGTGGCAGTCTCCACCACGTCACCATCCTCCTGCCACACCACAAACTCCACATCCTGGCTAGAAAAAGTCCTGCTGGTCCCTTTGGTGCTGCCCCACCTGCACCAAAATCAATTCCAAACATCTCAAACAGCCTCCCCCATCCCTGGATACTTTAATTGCACGTTGACCCGGACAGCTCCTCCTGCAGTGCCCAGCGGCAGTTCCCGTCCTGGGACAAACCACGTTTCCCATCAGACACTGTGGAAAGGGAGAGGGATGGGAAGGATAACAGAAGCAAAGCTGACACAATTCCCTGCTCTGTTTTGGGCAAGACAAATCCTGTAGGCACAGGGAGCAGATCCTGGGTCCTATAAAAGCTGGTTCCAGGTCTTAGCCATGAAATAACAGCTCAGGTGCTGCTGGCTTGTCTTCGAGCCGTTCAGCCTGGGCAGGGGTGGTGTCCCTGCAGAGGGTGCAGAGCAGCACCAGCACAGCCACGGAGCATTGCCCTGGATCAGCGCTGTTTGTGTATCACCTCACAGACCCTCCTAAATACTCTGCTTTTATCTCCGTGTATTTCAAAAACCTCCAGCCCAGCTCCAGGAGCTGCTGGAGCAGGAGCTGCATCCAGGGCAGATCCCGCCTTACACAGAAGATCCACAGAGGGAAAGGTTTTGCAAGAGCAGGACTGGGGTGACCTCATAGAGGCTTTCTGCACAAAGCCTCGGGGAAGCTGCGATCCCTCTCAGCGCTTCCAGTCTGCTCCTTACGACAAATGGCAGGAGAAGAGGGGTCTGTGGGGGGAGCCCGGCCACCAGGGAATTCCGAGGCTTTCATCCTGTCCCCGATCCTCCTTCACTGCTGCAGTGCAGGGCTGAGCGTGCTCTGCCCAGAGCTGCTGCCCTTGCCCTCCTGGTGCCTGTGTGGGGGACAGGAGGGGACCTGCAGGCCCCCTCCCCGTGCCTCCCATCAGCTCAGTCCCCTGCGGGCACAGAACAGAGGTTTTCCAGCTGAAACGCGGAGCCCTCATGGAAAGAGCGGATTTTCACCTGCCGCAGGTGGGCGAGGGCTCCCTGCGGGACCCGGGCTGTAATTCCTGACCCGACTGGTTGGGAACGGGATGGGATTTGGACGCTCGCTGTGTCTGGATTGAGTCACGTCTCTGGCAGGAAGCAGCGAGTTTGGGAAGTGTGTAATGGAGCCTCTCGTGCCACGGGAGCCCCGGGGGATGCCTGGTGGGAGGGAGGGGCGGCCGGACCACCCAGGCACTGCCTGTCCCCTCCCGAGCCAGGGCTGGCGGTGCCCAAAGCGCGGAGCTGCCGCCCTCCCGCAGGTCCCCCTGGGGCGGTGACAGGGTGTGACCCCTCCGTGTCCCCAGGGAGGGGGGCTGAGCCCCACGGGGTAGGACAGCACATCTTTATCGTGTTTGGGGGCAGATTTTCATAATCGCAATCCTGAGCAGAGCAGTCAGAGAGCAGGAGGCAGGGGCAGAGGGTGGGAGCTGGAACAGGCTGAGGGGGGACAACGTGGGAGGATGCTCCCAAAAAAACAGCAGGAGAAAGCAGCAAATTCCAGTGAGCCGAGGAACTCCACCCAAGACAACCCCGGAGCGGGGCTGGTCTGCGCCCCAGGGCAGCCCCTCTCGCGGCTGGGCAGAGTTTGGGGGTCACACGAGCTGTCCCCATCTCCAGTCCCATCACTGGGCATGGCCCGGCACCTCCACCCCTCTTTCCAGGGAGCCCGGGGGCTCCTGCAGCTAAGCCCCCGTGGCGGTGACAGCCCCTGCTCGCTCAGAGCACCGTAAATAAAGCGGCTTTTGGCCAGCACCGAGGGCCGGGTCCTGCTCCGGGCCAGGAGTTTCAGCGCTGAGCTCACTCCTGTCCCGGCCCCAGCGCGTCCCCGCCCGGTGCTGGGAGGAGCAGGGATGCAGGGAATGAGCGCTGGCGGGTGCACCCAGCTCAGGGAGAGGGCAGGAAAAGGGGTCAGAGCTGAGGATGGGGTTATTCCACCTGCAGAACTGCAGATCTCCTGCTCAGGGGGTGCTGGTGGCCCGACCCAGAGGGATGAGAGCGGGGTGGGGCCGAAGGGAGCAGCTCCCAAGGGAGATCTGAGCCCTGCCAAGGCTGTGCTAAGGACAGCAGGAGGAGGCAGGTTCAGAACAGGCAAAAAGAGGGTTTTACTCAGTGTGTGGTTGCTCTGTGACAGGCTGGGCACAGGCTCTATGTGTGCTGGGCTTGTCCCGCTGTCAGGGCCGGAGGGAGCTCAGGGGTTTCCATCGGGACGAGTTATCTGCACTCATGGAAACATCCCTGCCTGGAGCGGTGCCTGCCCTGGGACAGCCCAGCCCTGCCCGCACTCTGCCCCTCTGGGAGGCTCCGTGCTCGGTGCTGGCATCAGCCCAGCCTGGAGCTGCCCAGGCTGCCCGGGTGGCACCAGGAGCTGATGCCAGAGGGTTTCCTGGCCCCGACGGACAGAGCAGTCCGGTGCTGAGGGAACACATCCAGGAGCAGGAGGATTCCAGGAGCAGGAGGATTCCAGGAGCAGGAGGATTCCAGGAGCTCCCTCTGGTTCAAACATTCCTGGCAATGAATAATCCCTTCCTCTTGGAGCCCCCTGCCCCAGGAAGAGCCTTGCTCTGGAAAAAGCAGCATGAGGACAACCTGAGCCAGCACAGCTCCAGGCTGGGCTCTGGCTGGACAGGGAGCCAAGGCCACTCCTGGTGTGACACGGATCCGGCCGGGCCCGGCCAAGCTCTGCATCACTTCCACCAAATCCCTGTCCCCGCAGAGCCGGATCTGTCACACAGCCGGACACTCGGCATGGCCTGCAGCATCCTCCTGCCTGGGGCTGGGTTCCTTTCCAGGTGCCTTTGGGATGTGCCAGGGGGGTGGAACAATTTCCAGGATTTCTTGTTTACAGCCAGAGGTGCTCATTCTATGAGGGATACACAGGGAAATGCCTGTGGAGCCACCTCCGAGTCATTCCTTCCCCAGGATCACATCCAAAAGGTCTCACCACAGTTCCAAAAAATCCCTTTCCATCCAGCATGACCCACATTCTTCCTCTGCCTGGTTAGGAGACCCTCAGGGCTGGGCTGAGAGCTCTGCAGGAGTTTCCCAGGATCATTTAGCAGGATTGCTCAGCCATGCCCAGCTCACCGTGGCCTTCCCTTGCAGGAGAAGCTGAGCTGGGGGCACAGACCTGCCCTGGCCCCCCAGATCCTGGCAGTGCAGCCCGGGCTGTGCAGGGCCCCCTGCCCTCCCTGGGCTTGCCCAGCTCCCGGAGTGTGTGGGAACCACAGCAACGCCCAGCACGCTGGGGAAGGGCAGAGGGCAGCTCTTCAGGGCTACTGCTGAGAGAGCGCCGGGCAGGACGAGATAAGAACATCTCCGGGAAATCTGAGTCACCCTGGCGTTCCGTGGGGTGGGAGCAGTGGGAGCACTGTCCTGGAGAGAGCTCGGACAGCTCCAGCCTCTCCTGACACAGCAGAGCAGCCTCGGCACAGCCAGGGCAGGGGGAAGCCAGGAATGGAGAGAGCTGCAGTGAAGAGCCGCCCTCCAGGGCCCCTGCCTTCCTCCTGCCTGTGCTGCTGGCCCTCCTTTGTTCCCTGCAGGAAAGGTGCCAGTGCCAGCCCCCATGGCTTGGACCTTTTCCTGGGGGAGGAAAGTGCCAGTTTGGGACTCCCCACCCCATCCCAGCAGTGCCAGCTCCAGAGGATGGGTCGGGAGAAGGTTTGGGAGGCCCAAACAAGGCCCTGGCACCCTCTGGCAGGGGCAGGGAGCTTCGTCAGCCATGGGGGCTGGCATGGCCTCACTGCCCCCACCCATAGACACATCGGCCTTGTCTCCCACCCTGTGTGAGGACAGAGCCTGGCCTTTCACCCCACTTTTGGGATAAAAGGCTCCTGCTTCATGGCTCTGGCACTGGTCTGACACAGCGAACCCACAGTGACTCTCACCACAAACCCACAGTGACCCTCACCACAAACCCACAGTGACCTTCACCACAAACCCACAGTGACCCTCACCACAAACCCACAGTGACCCTCACCACAAACCCACAGTGACCTTCCCCATCACCAGCCGGGTGCTCCCCCAAAGATCCCATTCCGGGGAGCAGACAGACCCTTTCTTGGGAAGTTGGTTTATTTATGGTTTATCTGCACAGCCCGGCACACGTTTGTGTTGGTGGGAAGGAGAGGTGCAGTGAGGAGACACCGAGCCCCAACTCCAGCAGTTAAATATTGGAAGTAATTTCTATGCTGCTCTGAGACAGGCAGGCTCTTTGGGCGTGGTTTTTCCCACCCGGAGCAGGACACACCAAACCCACCTGCAGAGAGCTCCTGGGACACCGGGATTCCTTGGATGTGGGGATGTCCTGAGGGCTCCATGGGGTTTAAATGAAGTGGATTTGACTTCACCTGTATGGGGTTGGTTTAAACAAATGACCAACGGGCAAATCAGTTAATTGGAACCTTCTTCTGTGGTTGTCGGTGACTGACACTGTTCAGCTACCAGCAAATACGGGTCATGAATGGCAATAAATTGCAATAAATTCCACATCTCGCAGTGTCCAGGCAGCGCTTCCACAGCTTGGATCCATGTCCATGCTTTAAATTCCCTCCAGACACCAAGACCGTCACCGTTTCCCCTTGCAGCTGCTGAGTCCTGAAGACTTCCAAGCTTTCAGCCCTTGGGTTGCGCTCATTTTTTACTCCCTTTCCTTGAAGGCCCTGACACATTCCCCGCTCCGGCGGCTCCCGGCTGGACACGCTTGGGCGTTGCTAAATCACATTTAAGGAAAACAGCTCAGAGTGTCCCACACACGGACCCGGCGTCTGCCAGGGCTGCGAGCAGCAGCCAGATCTTGGCTTTTTGTTTGGAATGACACAGGAAAGACGGAATGTCTCCCCGCCGACCCCGGGAAGGGTCACACAGATGGCTTCCAGGCCCGGCAGAGGTTTAGGACATGGGATAATTCCCGTGCACATGAGCTGTGCTGCTTCCTCTTGTGTAACTACAGGATTTTTGCAGCTGGAAGTCAGAGGTCGTGCAGCTCAAACCACGAGAGCGGAGCCGAGAGCTTTGCCAAGAGGGGCCAGGGCTGGAATTTCCTCCTGGTACATATTTAGAGCGGGAGAGACCTGAGCTGTGGGTTCACATCTGGGGCTGTGGGTTCACATCTGGGGCTGTGGATGCTCCCAGCCGGAGGAGGACACTCAGGAGGCAGAGCTGGGAGTTGCTCCCCGGGGGAATTGCGAGGCTCCCACTGCTTCCACATCTTTGGGTGTTGTTGAGCCACCAAAGTTCAAAAATCCATGCAATCCATCCCACATCCGTGGGCAATCCCAGCGACCCTGCCACACGCCTTCCTCTCCCAGCCTGGCAAAGGCCATCCCAGAACAGGGAAATCCGGATTTCCAGGGAAATCTGCCTTCCCTCAACCAGATTTGCACAGGTTAAGGTGGAGCCAGGCAGCGACAGCCAAATTCTGCAGGCTCCTCACGCTCCTGTGTGGATCAGCCTAGGGATCAGCCCAGGCAGGAGCCTTTCCTGGGGAGCATTTATTAAACCACAGCTTATTCCCCAAAATCGGGGCGGTCCCGAGGGCTGTTGGAGAAGCCAGCCCAGGCAGCCACACACACAGAGCTGGCAGCAAATTCACTTTTTACTGACTTTTTCCAGCTGCGGCGGCTGCTCACACCCCCTGTGACAGCAGAGCAGTGAATCACGTTCCCGTTATATCCCATCGCATCCCGCTCCCTCCCGGCCGGCCCCAGCGCTGGTTTTGGTGGCTGTGCCCCTCTCTGTCACCGCTCGGCGAGGCAGGGGAAGGGCAGCGTGGCCGGGGTGGCACCGGGGATGGCACCGGGGGTGGCACCGGGGATGGCACCGGGGATGGCACCGGGAGTGACACCGGGGGTGGCACCGGGGGTGGCACCGGGGGTGGCACCGGGGATGGCACCGGGGTCACACCGTGCCCACCGCAGTGCCCACCGCAGTGCCACCCCCGCGGGCGGCTCCCGGCGCTCCTCATGCCGCGGGATTGATCCCGGGAGGCGTTTCCAACAAGCCCGTCCCGAAAGCTTTCTCTGCTCCGTTTTCGAATTGTTATTTATTTAATTGTTCTTTGAACAAAAGCGTGAGGGCTCCCTCTGCTGCCGCGCGGGTTTGGACGGCAGAGGGATTGGGTGGAGAGCAGGGATCAGTCCAGGCAGAGGCAGGAGAGACCCAGGGCAGGGGCAGCCCAGCTGTGCGGCTCCAGATGTTTGCTGCTGCTGCCCGCAGACACCAGGGCCGTGGGCATGAGGAGGTTTTGTCCGGGGGCTCGCTGGTTTGATGTCCTCTGAAGGCTGCCTGGTCACACCCCAGGGAATGCTGCCCTCCCCATCCTGCTGCAAACGGAGGAAAATCCCACAGGCATGTTCCAGATCCTGCATTTTTCTCCCGTTGTGCTGAGGATTTGGGGTGTCCCGCGTGCAGCAGCTGCAGAAGAGCTTGGGGAGGTCAGGCTGATCCCCACCGTGTGGCTAGGGGAGCCTTGTGAAGGCTCCACATCCCAGAACTCCAACCTGCATCCAGCCCTGGCCGCTCTCCTGCCCCAGATCCCAGCTGAGTCCCCTGCTCTGTGTGCCCGGGATGGAGGAGGATCCAAGCAAAGTCCCTGTCCCCATCTCCATCCAGTCCAGCCCTAATTAAACCAAGCTTTTTGGCAATTAAAACATGAGAAATCAAGGGCTCACAAAAGGGGAGGGAATAGTTTTTCCCTCACCCAAAGAGATTTTAGGTGAGGGTTTGGGCTGAGTCCTCTGCCCACAGGAGGGTTTGTCACCTCCAGTGGGCTCTCGGGTGCTGGGAAGGAGGTGTGGGAATTCCCAAGACCAGAGGTGATAAAAATTCCTTTGCAACAGGGTCTGGATGTGAGGGAGGGCTCCAACAAGAACAAAACATCATCCAGGTGAGAAGAAACTGAGGTGAGATTAAACCTTAGAGGAGAGGGGACAGGTGACAAGGACTGAAGGCCCCACTGGGGAAGAGGGGCAGAAGTGACACAAACCATAAAACAGGGCTGGACACAAACCATAAAACAGGGCTGGACCCAACAGGGGTGCCCTGAGTAGGAACCTGTGAGTAAGAGCTGAGCCCTCCAGACAGCAGCAGCAGCAGGGAGAGTGTCCGTGGCACAAACGCTGAGTGACTCACGGGCTCCAGCCGTTACTATGGAGTTGTTTATGCGGCGCTTCGGGACGGAAAAGAAGGGAGGAAAAAACGCTGCAGAGCTCACCCAAAATGAATGAAGTGGAAGGAGGTTGGTGACACGGGGAGGGACAACTCAGAGGAACAACCCCACAGGCCCAGGAGGTTTCCAGGAGGGTCCGGAGGGCTCAGGGATGAACTCATGGAGCATTAATCCCCAGACTGATGTTCCTCCCGGTGTCGGATGGGTGGGACGTGGCAAGGGTGATCCTGCTGGCTTTTAAGGATTCTTGGAGGAATGTGAGGAACAACAGAGCAGAAAGTCCAACTCCCATGTGGAGCAAATTGTTAGGACTTCTACAGACCAGGGCTCACAGAGAGAATCAGCTGAAGAACCTCGATGTGGCTCTGGCAAATATTCTGGGGAATAGCAGAGCTCTTGGAAATGTGCAGCAATGGGCGATGGGCTGGCCTGGCATTAACAGCCAGAGGGAGCAGGACAGCACAGAAAACCCTTCTGCTCTTACCTGGGGGTGTCAAAACTGCTCCTTGGAGGCTTCACCGTGCTCTGAAAGCCCAGGGGCTGCAGCAGAGCCTGCTGGAGGATCATTTCTGTGGGAGCAGTGTCCCTGCAGAGCATTGGCATCACCCTCAGCCCTTCCAGGGTAAGCAAAGAAACAAAAGGACTTGGGAGAGATGCAATCCCACATCTCCCTATATCCCGAGTCTTCTGTTGCAGTCCAGCTGCTCAACCATCCTTACAAAGGTCCTCCTGGACATCTCCACCCCAGTCAAACCTGTGCCCTTGCTGGGACACATCCTGGAGATGGCAATCCCTGTCCTGGAGGATGCTGAGTGCTCCTGGCACTGTGCTATGAGCCGAGACCCTGGGTATGAGGGGACACCCTGCATCTCCAGCAAGTCGATCCAGCATGATCCCGACAGCAGTTTAAGCCTGTCTGGGATTTCAAACGCCACATTTAATGCAAACCCAGTCTCTTTGCAAACACCAGACCCCCTGGCCTGGCCTTCCCTCTGCAGACAGACACAAAATAACCCGGCAGGTGCCACACGGAGAGGTGGAGCCTCTCACCGCGGTTACCTGTGGAGCCCTGCAGACACCAGGAATCTGTCTGGGCTCAGAACCCACCAAATGAACGCCACCAAAACCCACAGAGGGAGCCCCAAACCCGCGGAGGTCCAAAGGGAAGCATGGCTGGGATTTGGCCTTTTCCACGCAGCTTCTCCATGCCGCGGAATTGGCTGGAGGTGATCCTGGGGCTTGGGGGGCTCACTGGGCCAGGAGCCTTTCCTGGGATGCTGCTGGGAGCGGGGAGAGGCTGCCCCATGCAGCTCCCAGCAGCGATGCTGGCCCCGGGCAGGAGCAGCGGAGCTCCGGCCCCGGCAGGGAATGTCCCGAGGGCAGCTGTGCCCGGGGCAGGAGGAGCTGGAATGGCACGGACACGACCGGGTGCTTGGGGCACACGCAGGGCGCAGAACCCGCACGGCAGCCGCGTCTCCTCTCTGCCCTGCCCTGCCCTGCCCTGCCCTGCCCTGCCCTGCCCTGCCCAGCCCGCATCCCACATCCCGCAGCCCGCAGCCCGGGCCAGGGAAGCGCTCCCTGCTCCCAACCCGGGGCTCTCTGCCCAGGGAGGCGGGAGGGAAACGAGAAATTCCTTCCTGCACGGAGCCCTGGAAGCGGCACCGGGTCCTGGCCGGCTTCCAGCACCCTTGGCCGCAGCCTTCGGTCTTCAAAGGTCGCGTTCTGGAGGCTGCGGCTTTGTTCTGGAAATGCCAGCTGGGATGTCCTGTCCTGTCCCGTCCCGTCCTGTCCGTGTGTGCCCTTGGCAAGCAGCCACAGCAGAGCCTCCTTGCAGCCCTCCAGCTCCAGCCGGGCTCCAAGGGACCCACGGAGGAACCAGCAGGCTCCAAGTGCCCAGATCCATCCCCCTCAGCATCCCGGGCAGCACCGAGCGAGGAGAACGGGGGAAAAACTGCCTGGGGAGCTCTTTTGGGGGTTTGAATGTCCCGATGCATCCCAGTAATGCATCAAAGCACAGAGAAAGCACTGCCTCTGTCCCTGAATTCCAGCACCTTTCCAGGGGGTCCAGGAAGCTGCTCTATCCCAGCTCCTCACTGGCCCATATTCCAAGGACTCCAAACAGGCCTCTGCCTGTGAAATGAGGATAATCCTGAGCCCACCTTCCAGCTGTGCTTGCAGCATCCGAGCTGTATTTCCTATTTCAGAGCAAAGAGTATATTATTATTATTATCATTATTATTAATATTATTTTATTATTATTAATTAGTATTTATTAGTATTTGTAGTATTTACTATTATTATTATTACTACTACTAATAATAATACTTATCATTATTACTCCTGAAGAATTTCTGCTCTGTAAACCCTCCAAGTTCAGCCTCACCCAGGGCTGAGGCGGGACCAGCATTACTCAGCTGATGCTCCAGAAACTGGCTCAGTGTGGAGTCCTGGGGCTCGTGGAAAAAAAGCACATTCAGAGAATTTCTCTGCCCGAGGCAACTCCCACTTCCTGCTCCCCAGGAAACCCCAGCTCACAGCGAGTGAGAATCAAACCAGACTCACACCCAACTGCAGCAGAGATAAGAAATTTGGTTCTGATCCACAACAGAAATGCATGAAACTGCCGGTTTCTCAGAAGCCAAAAGCCTGAATGTTTGCCAAGAGCTAAAAATAACCCAAACGGGGCTCTATTTAAAGGCACCTACTAAGAAATGCCTCTGTCCTTGGTTAAATAAACTGCAACTTCCAGAAAAGCCCTGTTTTCCAGGAGTCTGGGGGGAGCTTTGGCAGCAGGTGAATAAACATGAAGTCCAAAACTTTTAACACATTTCAGAAGCAGCAGCTCGTGGCTGGAGCTGTGCCAGCCCCTCGGCCCGGCAGCAAACAGGGGCTGGAGCAGGGAGGATTCCCCTTCCTCCCTGCAGGACCTGCACTTGCACGTCCCCAGGTGGCTGCTGAAGGGTCTCTGCTTCGGGGTTTGACTGGATTTGGCCTCTTTACATTGATCTCAGCAATAACTGATCCCTGGGATGTCAATGGGGACTGAAGTTCCTCTGCTGCACTGAGCACTCACAGGGCTCTGGGCAGGGGGCACCTCTGAGTACCCTCAAAGGAGATGAGCTTTGGAGTAACATCAAGTTCAGCTCTGCACGGTGGCAGCTCCAGCAGCCTGGGCAGTGTTTGCCCAGGGAAAGCTCTGCAGACCCCTGGCTGACAGAGCTGGAGGAACAGCACTGTTTGAATGGACAATAAACCCCTGCTAAAGGCACCTGGCAAGGACACGGGCCAGAAATGAAGCGGAGCCATGAGCCACAGAAGGGATGTCAGGGCTGGTTAAACAAAGCAGTATTTTAATTTCAAGATTTTATAAATAGGTATTTACAAAAGGGAGGTATCAATCCAAAGAGTTAAACAAAGGTACAGCTCCCAGCACTGCAGAGCACAGGGAGAGGAATTAGGTTAATGCAACCCCACAAATCACAACACCCGGGAGTCAAAAAGAAACCACATTCTTCATTTAAAACTCCTCACCCAGAATGTTCAGCACCCACTGCTGTGGAAGCACAAGCTCCAGGGACAGAGCCCCACGAGAAGGCACTGACCCCTGTGCACAGATGAGCTCAGAACTCACTGCTGCCACCCCACTGAGCACTGCAAGCCCCCATCCCACAAAAGGCTTTTCCCCAGCTCAGACCCCTTGGGCATGGAGTGCAGGAAGGGAATGCCCTGGTGGTCCCACTGCCTGTGCCCCTGTGCCAAGGGAGCTGCTGACCTCATCCCCCACACCCTCCTGGCCTGAGGAAAGGCCCTGTGGCCCCAGTGGCCCCTCCAGGACACCCCAGGCCTCGGTGGAAGGGGTCAGGCAGGGGCCACTCTCACAGCCCCTGGCTGGAACTGGGGGCACAGCCTTCCCTGGAAACTGGCTCTGCTCCTGCTGCTCTCTCCAGCCAGGCACAGGCCTGCAGGGATTCCCACAGAACTGGGAGTTTGGGATGCTCCCCAGGTCTGTGGATGCTTCAGAAAACCAGGGCCTGCTCACAGGTCACTTCCTGCAGCTGCCATGGGATTTCAGTGATCTTCCCATTAGTTCCATTTCCTTCAGATGCCCCCCACTGCAACCACTCAGTGCCATTCCAGTCACACACTGAGGGATGCAGGGCCAAAAAATCACTCCCTAAACTGTAACAGAAGCAGCAAAAACCTCCAAGAGCAAAACCTGTCCACAACTGAAACCACTGAGACACCAAGTGCTGAAAGAGCAGGAGAGTTCCCAAGGCTCAGCTTGTACACAGCTTTTCTGAAGTATCTTCAGCAATTTTAACTCATCCAGTAGTTCTAAACCTGTATGAAACCCACTCAGGCTATCTTTTAATTTAAAATTTAAGCAAATTAATTCTCATTAATCAAACTAAAGAAAGGACTTAAACACAAACTGCTAGTGGAAAATGGAATGTAAGTTGCCAGGAGTGTTAACCTCAAGTCTTGCACAATTTATTTACTTCTTTTGATTCACACCTTGTGTGCAGCTCCCAAATTGGTCAGAGCAACCTTCTCTGTCGGTCACTGCTGGGAATCCAGCCTGGCCTGAGGCTCCCACCACACTCAGGATGCTGCTTGGTCCTCTGTAGCCATGGTCTGCAGGAGGCAAAATCAAAGAGGGCAGGAGAACTCTGTGAGTCACTGCTGGGAATTTGGGGCAAAATATTCCTTTGTGCCAGAGCCTGGCCTGGGCGTCAGGGTAACCCTGCCAGGGTAAAAGAATTCAGGAGCAAACCAAGAAGGGGATGGGCCCAGCAGAGTGCCAAGAAAGGCCCATCAGTGTCTGAGCTCCTGGTCACACTGAGGGCAGTAATTCCAGCAAGTATTTGTAAATCTGTGGCAGCCAAAGCACCTCTGCCAGAGCCATCAACACAGCCAGGAGCAGCAGCAGTGAAGTGGCAGCCTGGAACTGGGGTGGTTGCTCCTGCTGCTGCAGGGACCCCTGGCAGGAGGAAACCCAGAGTTGGGGAAGAGCAGCAGCTGCTGGGAGGAGCTGGGGGGGAGTGGGAAGGAACACAAAGGGCAGTGGGAACCCTTCCAGCCACGAGTGTCATTCCCAGCAGTCATATTCCAGTGATTCCCAGGGCATTTACCCACAGCACCAGCCAATACCACAGTGCTGCACACGGGGCTGGATGGCAACAACCAGTTCTGTGCCTCAACTAATGGGGCTCAGAGCCCCCAGGCAGCAGCACAGCTCAAATGCCACCTTTTCTCTGCAGCCACCCTTGTTCTTCCCAGGGATTCCAAAGCCCTGGACACCTCACCTGCCGCAGGAACTGCTTCCCAAGGTAGTTGGTTGCCATGCTGGTCAGGTTCTTCCTGCTGCCAACCTTGCACCTGATGTAGCCGTAGAGGTTGGCTCCCTGCAGCACCACCCCCATCACCACCACTGCCTGGGACAGGGAAAAAGAGTCACCAGCTGCCCCCTCCTGCCTCAGACAGGGCCAGACCCGCTCTGGAGCTCAGGGAGGGACTCACCAGCCACTTCACTTTGAAGGAGAAGAGAGCACTGAAGGCAAAGATCACCCAGATCATCGGGCAGGTGATCAGGCCTAGCCAGAAAATTCGGGACTCTGCTTCAGATGAGGTTTTACCCCCTTGTGCTGACACCTAGAAACAGAGAGGAAATGGAAGTGATCCGGCTGCTCCATCCTACAGATCCCATGTCCTTGCAAACAGGGCACAATCCCCACGCTCCCTGGGATTTCCCTCCACACAAAAGCTTCCAAGATTAATTTCTAGATCACACAAAGACATCTCTGCAACAGAAAGTGTTTCCATTTAAGGGACTCCTTTCAATTTTCTCTCAGACTCACTGGAGGCAGCAGCATCAAAACCTCTTGGAATGCATGGAGCTAAAAGGGTAAGTTTGGGAAAAATGACATTTCTTGCATGGTTCAGTTACGAAGCTTAGAAACAGCCAAATGAGTAATTTCCTACCTCCAAAAACACAAACTTACATTACTTATATTAAGTCAGATCAATACATCATGAGAATTTTTAAATAACTCAATAATGAAAAAGCTCATCCAGCAGCCTACACAAAACAAGGTTGCAGATCTGTGGCTGAACAAAAACGTTCCTTGTGCAACCTCCCCTCAATAACCACCAACTGACAGGGGCTTCATAAACCAGAAACAATGACAAGATTAGAACAGAATCCTTCACCTTCCTGGCTTCAAACACCCAGTGACTTCTGCCATCATCATCCACCTGGTTCCACCAGCGAAGGCCAACCATGAGCCTCCCTGTGACGTTCTGAAAGAGAAGAGAACCCAGGAGCTGTGTCATTGTGTCATTGTGTGGGAGGGGCACAAATAAATCACTTCTTTTGAGACATGAATATCACTGTCAATTATTTTTATACAGCATGGCAAAGAAAACAAAAAGCACGAGAGGAACTCACCTTTACAGCCCAGAAGTCACAGGACAGGAGAAGGATGATGGTCACCATGCAGGCAATGAAGCTGCTGGTTAAGAGCTCACAGAGGAGATAAACAACTATGGCACTGACTCGGAAGAATAAGTGGAAAAATGACGCCACTGGGTGCCTGGAAGGAAGGACAGGACAGTCACAGCTCCTGCAGGCAAGTGACACTGCCAAGTGACACTGCCAAGGGACCTCCCAGTAACCCACAGGACAAGGGTCAGCGTCGTAACGTGAGCCCAGCATTATGAAAATGTGGGAATAACTGCCTGGAAGCTGACACAGGGAAGAGACATTCCACATGCAGAGACAGCCCAAGGGCAGGCAGGATTTGGGGTGGGAGGGGACAGGCAGCTTTGCCTGGCATTCAGTTTAGGGCAATTTTTGGGGGTAAATTTAAAGAGGTTCTGACAGAGAAAACTCCCCCAAAGGAAAGATTCCATTTTCAACACTGCAGATTTGCCTTTCTTTGTGATTTCAGAGAATGCCAGAATGGGTTGGGAGGGACCTTAAAGCTCCCCTGGGAAGGAGGGGATGGACACAGCTCCCTGCAGGATTTGGGCACTACAGGGAAGGAGCAGCTGGACTGAGCAGGCCAGGACATGGAGAGAGCAGGGCACAGAGCACACCTGGGAATGGAGGCTGGGGAGGAGATCATGGACAGCCCAGAACAGCCCCTGACACGGTGAGACCCCCCCCTTACACAAAGCTGTAGTTCCCTTTCACCCAGGAATTAAACACAGGTTAAGTGTAAGGACACTCAGAAGCAGAAAGGGACAGTTCTACAAATTCCAGCGGGGCTTCTGGAAGTGGAGCTCGCAGTTATGCACAAATTACTCTCCATTACTTCCAAATAAATGAAGAAGGGATCAGCCATTACATGCTTTGATACAACGTGACAATCCTTCCTTCCTTCCTTCCTTCCTTCCTTCCAGCTCACCCAGGAGCTCCCTCTGTCACCACTGACCTTATTCTTGACTTTTTGGATCTCCTGGATACATCATCATCTGCATCAAAGAGAGACACATCTTCAATGTCATCACTGCTGTCCTGAAGAGGGGAAGCAGAGGCAAAGGGTCACAGGAGGAAAATGAAACCGTTTCCAACTCCAACCTGGGACAGCGCTGATTACCCAGAACATCAGAGGCACCTCAGGATCAGAACTAATCTGGGAAGAACGTGAAGCTTTAACCACGTACAAGCCTAGACTGTGATCTGAGGAATGATCACTGGGCCTCGGTTTTGGTGAGCTGCGCCTGGGCCGAGCCCCCTGAGCTGAGCAGAGACGCCGCCTGCTCCCGGGTGTGCAAGGAGCCCCCGGCTGCAGCAAACCGCCTCTGACACTTGTTCTTCTCGCCTGAATGACAGCCCAGGAGGGGAAATGTTTATGTTCCTGAGTCTTCCAAGAGAGCCACTGCCCAGGACAGAAAACTGGTCTGAGAAAAGCCTCTCTTGTGACCCCCTGCATAACCCGTGGTGCGCAGTGAGCCCCTGGCGCTCGGTGTGCTCGGTGCCAAACACCGCCTGCGCAGCCCAGCGGGGGCTGCTGGCACGGAGGGACCTGGGACGGCAGAAAGCGCCTCTGTGCCCCGCAGCTCGCCCGGGCCTGTGGCGGGGCTCCCGCTCCGGTGCCGCTCCGGTGCCGCTCCCGGTCCTATAATCCATGCCCAGGCCCCCGCTCCGGCTGCTGTCGCAATCCCGGTGCTGAGATCCCGGTCCTATAACCCCTGCCGAGCCCCCCGATCCCGATCCCGATCCCGATCCCGATCCCGATCCCGCTCCCGCTCCCGCTCCCACTCCCGTACCATGATCGCAGCCGCCACTTCCGCCCCGCCGCGCGCGTCACGGCCGCAGACCAATCGCAGCTCGCCCCGCTCCGTGATCCCGCCCACACCCTTGGACGTCACGGCCGCAGACCAATCGCAGCGCGCCCCACCCCTTGACCCCCTCCGGGCCGCCCCGCCCCCCCGCGCGTGCGCGCTGGGCGCGAGACGTGGCCGGGCCGCGCGCTGCTCCCGCCAAGCGCCGTGAGGGGAGAGGGGGGCAGGGAACCGGCACCGGCCCGGCCCGGCCCTCAGCCCCGGGCTGCCTCCGGGAGAGCCCCGTGAGCCCCTTCACAGCCATCACAGGCTACGGCTGATAAATACAGTGCCGCATAATAACTCCGTTTACTCCTTAGTAAAGAGAAGTGTTTATAAAAGAGGTTATTGCCGCTTTTTAGTAGTGTCTTGCTCCTTTCTGTTCACCAGCCTTTCTGCTGGAATAGCGACACTTCAGCTATAAACAACACTCAGATAAAGCACATTCTGTTCAGAGACACTTGTTGAGCTGTGCGGGCAGAACTGCTGTGACACCAACTCGGTGTCATCACAACAGGTGAATATCGACACTTTCGGGAGGCCAAGGACAACCTGAGTGACACCTGCTTACACCAGAACTACCAAAACCTTCCTGCCACGCCTCTGCCTGGCTTTGCTCGTGGGTGCATCATGTCCTGCGCAACCCAGTTCCTCACAGGTTGTGTCATGTGCCAAAGTCCAGGAGCACAGAATGGGCCAGTTCAGTTCAAAGGTGAATGATTAAGGCACGAAAACTGACAGAGAGTAGATTGGATATCAGGAAGGAATTCCTGGCTGAGGGTGCCAGGCCCTGGCACAGGGTGCCCAGAGAAGCTGTGGCTGCCCCTGGATCCCTGGCAGTGCCCAAGGCCAGGCTGGACATTGGGGCTTGGAGCAGCCTGGGACAGTGGGGGAAAATCAGGGACTGAGAGCAGCTTTTTGTGGCAAAACCTCAAAATAACTGCCCCCGAATCCTTCAAAGTCTGCAGCTGTGTCAGGGCTGGACACATCAGTCTGGGCTTCACGGTGGTTTGGGGATTCATTAAGAGAATTCCATGGCAGGAGTGGGATGGGCTTTAATGTCCCTTCCGACCCAAACCATTCTGGGATTCTGTGATTCTACGAGAAACAGCCTCCCCTCAGTTACATCTGTGACTTCACGTACCAGGCCTGACATCCTGACAACCCACAGGTTCATTCCCTTCCAGGCCAGCTCCAACACCCTCTCCCAGCTTTCCCTCTGCCGGGCTGAGCCAAAACCCGTCACAGCAGGGCTCGGTCCAGCCCTGCGCTTGGGGGTGATCTCACACCGCCACCTTTGCCTGCCAGCCCTTCCGAGCCCCTCAGCACCCACAGCTGCAGGGAGGAGCTCATTTATCCACCCCGGGTTGAACACAGCCCTCTGATCCTCCTCGCTCCGTCACGGCCAGAAAGGAATCAGTCTTTCCGTGATGTTTTTCCGTCAGGCTTCCTTTAGAGACGTTTTCCGCGGGGGTTTGTGGCAGTTCCGTGGCCGCAGCGGGGCCGGGATTACCCCGATTCCTTGGGAGAAGCTGCCATCCTGTGGCGGGATGTGAATGAAATCCCTGCGCTGCCGTGCCTGGAAACCGTGCCCGGCACAGCCTCCTGAGCCGTGCCACAGCCTCCTGACCCGTGCTACACATGTGCCAGGCCAGCCCCCTGAGGCTGTTTTCCACTGGCTTCACCCCAGGGTTTGCAAGTCGAAGGTGGCATTGAATTAAACAAACCGACACTAATCACCACCCCACTGTGGGGAGAGTTTCAGAGGTTCAGAAACTTTCATTTCGAACCAGGACTGCTGCTGAAAGTCCCTCGACATGACTGTGGGCAGGATTGGCCTCTCTCATACCTCTGATGCAACAGATTTCTGGTACACCAGCCCAGATACTCAAAGCTGAACAGCTAGAAAGGCTTTTGTCTTCCTGTTAAGTCCTGAGCATTAGTGGAAACCACAGAATCACAGAATGGTTGGGGTTGGAAGAAACCTCAAAGATCACCCAGTTCCATCCCCCTGCCATGGACAGGGAACCTCCCACAATCAAGTACGTGTAGGCATTTATCCACAAAAATGGGGAACCCCCTACCCTATTTTGCATTTCATAGAACTGAAGTTTGAAGCTGCTTGCTGCAGGTCCTAGGGCTGGGGCTGTTCCTCCCCAAGGCAGCGCTGGAGCTTCCCCTGCTGAACTTCCCCGGGGCTCTGCCAGCTTTGTGTCCAGCCTGGCCAGGTCCCTCTGCATGGCAGCGCCTCTCTGGGGTTGGTGGCATCTGAGGGCACCCTGCCCATGGTCCGGGACATTAATTAATTAATGATGATGTTAAACAAAATCAGACCCAGAATCAACCCCCAGTTCCTGGCCTCCAAGTAGACTTTGTGCCACTGATCCCCACACCCTGCACTCAGCTTTCAGTCCACATATCTTCAGCTTCTACATTCTAATCAGTCCACAAAAGCTCTGATAAGATGCTTTTATTATTATTCTCACAAGGTTGAGCCCGTGCTGAGCTGTGTTGGTGTCAGACAGTGCCATGTCTGTAACTAGAGCAGGTTTAGGGAGTTAAATCCAGGAGAGGGCTCAGTCCATTCAGTGCCTTGACAAACAGCTGAATATACCAATAGTATTGCCTAGGAAAACAGAGTGGGGATGTGTTTTACACTTAAAACCGCAGGGAGTATACTTACACATACTAAATATACTTAAATATATATAAATGAATATGTCTGTATTTTATACTTAAAGCCACCTGGCAGACCCAGCTGGACACCAGAGTCCCCAGGTCATGGCTGTTAGCTGGGCTCAGGGATCACCTCAGATAAATGTGTTATGCCCAAGTTCCGGAGCAGGTGTTTTTCTCTCCCCAGTAAAAGAATCCACAGGCAGGCCTTTAATTTTCCTTAGCCAGGCTTTCCTTCTGACTCTTTCCTCAGCTTCCGTGGGCTTTGCCTGCTGTGCCTGATGCTGAACCACCTCAGCTGCCTCACGCGCCTCCTGCTCTGCTGCCAGAAGCCTAAACCCACTGTCCCTGCGGCAGCCATAGGGGCAGGAGCTTTGGGGCTTTATTGCCCCGGGAACTTCATTTCTGATCTGTGCAGCTGTGCCAGGTGTTGGCTGGGCCAGCTCCGAGGAAGCTGTGCAGAGATCGATGAGCTGATCCCCATCTTTGGGGCCAGGAATATCTTTCCCATGGCCACCGGGAGTTTTCCTTTCTCGCAGCGAGCCACAAAACTTGGGACGTACAACACAGGGAGCAGGGATGGAGGATTTCACAGTGGGGCCGTGCAACGAGTTCTGCAGCCTGAGCCGCAGCATTTTGGTTTCAAAGGGCGTTGAGATTTTTGTCATGGCCAGAGAATCCCTGTGCAGCCTGGCACGCTGCAGCTGGGCTGCCTGCTCCTCTTTGTGCTGCAGGGGCGTTTTGGACACTGGCACCTTCCTAGGGCGCTGTTGCTGTGCTTCCCTGGCCTTTGCAGAGAGCTCAGTTCTGGCGCTGACTGGGGCTGGCTTGCAGCAGCTCTGCAGGGCACTGATTGTTAACAGGAACTTGTCAGGGGACATTGGACAGCTTGGGTCTCTCTTGGGCAGCTCAGGCTGCAAAGTGGCTTCTGCCTCCTCAGGTGCAGGGGGAGCAGGGCCCTGTTTGGCATCACCACCTGTATCCGAAAACAAAGCAACACGTTTGGGGTTGAGAGGTTTTCCCACATGCTGCAGATCACCAAATCAGAGAACCACAGATTAGGCTGAGTTGGGAGGAAGCCACAGGGATCACCCAGTGCAGCTCCTGGCCCTCCACAGACACCCCAACAACCCCACCCTGGGCATCCCTGGGATCAGTGTCCCAATGCTCCTGGAGCTCTGGCAGCCTCGGGGCCGTGCCCATTCCCTGGGGAGCCTGGGCAGTGCCCAGCACCCTCTGGGGGAAGAACCTTTCCCTGAGATCCAGCCTGACCCTGCCCTGGAGCACCTCCAGCCCTTCCCTTGGGTCCTGCCTTTCACCAAGCAGAGCATCAGCATCTGATGGCCTGAAAGGCAGGAACCCTTCCTTAGCCCATCAGTTTATCTGCAATACTCAGTTTGATTGTGGAGCTGGAGGATTTGTCATCAAACTGTACTGAATAGCTCTGACTTAAAACAAAATCACATCACTGTGCTACAATTGAAATGGTGCCTGTTTCTGTGCAGTTGCCTTTCCCGGGGATGGCAGATCCTGAGTGTAGGTGTTCTCTCACTTTCTCGGGTGTTTGTAATGAATAATTCAAGCCCTGAATCAGCAGCGTGTTTCCAAGCCCGCCAGCTGTGTGAATATGAATGCTACTACTGATTTCTCTCTTACTCAGTTGGAAAATGACAGTGCCTGTCTTGAAAAATGTGTTGAATTTACACCAAAGCCTTGTAAAAAGGCAGAAAGGTTTCACAGAAGCCTAGAAAATGACAGAACCATTGAAATGGAACAGCACATCTGCTCTCAACAACAGCAGAGAGAGTGAACATGGGCTGGGCTGAAGGCAGTGGGTGCTTGGTTTGTAACTCAGTTTGGAAAAACCAGAAAAGCAGAGGCTCAGTGTGATACTTTTGGGTCTTCCACGGCTCTTTGATGGCTGGCGAGACCCCGGGAACTTGTCCTGAGCCTCCTGAGCTCGCCGCTGCTCTGCGCTGGCGCCCTGGCGCTTCCCTCGCCGGGACCTCTTGTCCTTCACCGCCTCTCTGTCAGCGGGTAGGGAATAGTCCCACACCACATCCTCGAACTGGAGCAGCACCACTCTGCTGGGGGAGTTGGTCACCATCCTGGAGGAGGCAGAGAAGGGCCATAAAAGCACGGGAATCATGGACACGGCAGGTCCTGCCTGAGGGGCTCCTGTGCAGCACAAACCCCCGCGGCTCAAACGGATCTGAGACAATCATCTCTCCTTGAAGGAGCGGCAGCAATTAACCCCATCAATCAGACACTGCACGTTTTGACTCGTGCTCTGTGTGAGCTCTCTGGGGCTCTTTTCATTCAGCTCCAGCGCAAAATTAATTTAAAAATAATTAGGATGAAAATTGCCGTCAGTGAACAGAGCAAGATCAGTGCAGTGCTAAAGGAGGGAAGTACCTAACTACAAATGCCATATTATCAGGTGCATTTAAGTGTGGATTGGAGGGCTGGTGTGGTTGGGCTGGAGTTAATTTCTTCAGAGCTGCCCACTTATTGCTGTGTTTTCAGAGTGTGGCCAACCCAGCCTTGAAAACACAGCAGTATTTTACCCACTGCTTCCACAGAAGCTGGGAACCACCTTCAGTTAGAGGTGCCCAAGTGAATGACGCTGGGAGGATTTCTCATATTGGCCTTTATAAAGAGGCTGTAGGTCAGGGAGCGGGCAGAGACACTGTCAAGTATTGGCTTGATTCTCCAACCTCCTAAAAGTTTCTGAATTCAGCTTTACAGTTGGGTCTGTTTCTCCAGCTGTAGAGAAACAGGAAATTATACATTGCTGAAGAGACTAAGGAAAACTCTTCAGCCATTGTGAACCAAACCAGATTATTGAAGCAGTAAGTAGTAGAGCCCTTTAAAAGTTATTTGTGAGAAAGAAAAACGCACAGTTCCTTAATTCCAGTGTAATCTACCAAATTTGGGTCAGAGCCTGCTGGCAGCTGGTGTCACCAACCTGTTTCCTGCAACATAGAGAGAAGACAGGGGGTCCCCACTGCTGGTGGGCTCCAGCACTCTGAGGCAGGTTCCAGTCAGGAAGTTGAATATCCGAATGTGTCCATCAGCACAGCCACTGATGACTCTGAGGTAGAGGAACTCCAAGGACAGGACTTCCCTGAAAACACACCAGGTGAGGGTTAGCACTTCCACGCTGCTTTCACAAGGACAAATGGTCCCTTTTGGGCTGGAGGAGAAGCAGAGCTCTGGCTGCAGCAACAGCCTGTGCTGAGGAGTGGATCGGGACATTCCAAAGGTCTGACAGGGAAGTCTCAGACCGCTCCACATCCAAACCAACAGCCCAGTGCATCCTTCCACTGGACGGTATCCCTGCACATGGCAGGGGGGTGGAATGAGGTGATCTTTAAGGTCCCTTCCAACCCAAACCATTCTGGGATTCTGTGATTCCATGCTCCCCATAGCAACCATATGGTCATGGCCATCTGCTGCCCTTTATGTCCAGGACAATCAATGCAAAGCATATGATTCTCCAGTTTTCACAGTTGTAGATACAATTAACATTTGAGAGAATGGCATAACACAGTTGGTCACCATGAAACTGGACCACCTCTGTTGCTGCCCAGGTGATGTGACACCCTGGGGCACACAGGGGGGATCCTTGGAACATTGGACTGTGCACTGCCAGTCTTTGGTCATCCCTGTTTGTGATAAAGTGCTGTGGGTTTGCATTTCAGGTGGTTCCAGGTGTAAACTGAAAATGCTGCTTGTGACCATGTGGTGCCTGACAGAGCCTTTGAGATAAAGATGGTGAAAGTGGGGATATTTCAAATCCTAAATCTGATAATTAAGGCATTTTCTGGTCCTGTAAGGGGCACATTTTCTTTACAGATTCAGTCCACTGTTGAATACAACTTGAAATGCATCCGATTCCTACTTGGGATGGAAGAAAGCTATCAGGCATCTCCGAAGCTTTCCCAACATGCTCCATCCCAGGGCATATCCATCGCTGCTCCCTGTGACGAGGTGCCACTGGTCAAAGGACAAGCAGAGAACTGGGCCTTGGTGCCTCTCTAATGTCTGCAAAGTAAAAGAAGAGGGTGAAACACTCAGAAATCTGGGTGTAAATGTGTCTGAGGTGTCCTACGGCATTCAGGACACCAGCCTGACAGTGTTCTGTAGGGTGTCACTGTACCAGTGCACCCTATGGATAACTGTGTTTGTGTCACCGTCACTGAAATGTTCTGGGCTTGGTGCTACTGCTGAACTCCTGGCATGGAATTAACATCCCTTTTCCATCCTTATTACGTGTGATAAAGAGGTGTTGCTCTGCTGAGACGTTTGTGGTCTCTGGAATGTTGTCCCTGGAGAGAAGAGAGGGGGCTGCCTTGGTTGCAGGGGAGGGGGCTCAGCAGGAGCTGGGATCTCTGAGGTATCTGGGCTGTCTCTCAGTTTCTCCACAGGTATGGACTGACACTGATTGTGGACACCTGCTCAGGGAATTCACTGACTCTCAGTGCTCCCACAGCTGCCCAGCTGCTTCAGCTCCAGAAACTGCTTCTGAGAGCGGTTTCCCATTTGGGGCTGATCCGTGGTGCCTCCAGCCCCAGGTTAGGGAAGCTCTCCCATCATCTCCCCAGGTTCGGAAGGTTTCTACGGGAGCAGAGATGAACGAATCTAAAGAGAGCGAGCAGTAATGGGGTGAAGCAAATCACACCCTGCCTTAAAATCAATGGCTGGTTGAAAGTCAGTTTTTTAATTATCTGCAGTTTCCTTTATCAGTTTAGACTGCTTTGGGGGTTGTTTGGGGGGATTGTTTTCTTTTTTAGAAAGTCTTTGGCAAAAGCAAAACACTGTGGTGAACTAGCAGAGAGTTTTGATCATTTAGCACAGAATTATCCACCTCAGAGGAAACTCACCTTGATCAGAGCCCCTGTCTCAGCACTCCAGAGCTTCACCAGCCCTTGGTGGCACCCACTGACCACGTGGGTCCCGTCCATCCTCACTGCCCACACAGGGCTGTTGTGCATCAGAGTCCTGAGACACTTCCCACTCTTCAGGCTCCACACTGCTGGGGAAAAAGGGAGGAGAATTAAAACTACATCTGCCCCAATGATGAGTGTTGGGAGTATGACATGAATTAAAAAATACTACTGGATTACAGTCACGGCTTGTACCTGCAGCTCTGTGAGGAGCTGAGTGTTGGCTTAAAAAGCATAATTGCATGGCAAAAAATTTAAAGTCCAGGAAAAGCACATCTTTTTCACCTTTATTCTATAAGGAAACATCTGGCAAAGCTGAAAGTTAATACCACTTGCCCAAGGGTTGGGCTGGCATTGCAGCCTCACAGCCATTAACTCTGAATAAAAGCAGAAACAATGAGAATTTAGTTCCTGACACAGCCAGAGACTGTGTGTGTGCATGTGTGCCCAGCTTGGGCTCTCGTGGAAGCAGACTCTGGCTCACACCCTTCTTTACATCCCCGTGCCTGTGTCCCACTCACCCCAGCTCTCCACCCATTTTGCTCCAGCGTTTGCCTCTGGCTGGCAGCTCCCCGTGCTGGCTCTCACCTTTCACCATCCCATCCCCAGCTCCCGACACAAAGTGCTCCTCGTGGGAGTGCAGGCAGGCGATGGTCCCGTAGTGACCAGCGAAGGTTCTCACACAGGCACCACTGGCAATGCTCCAGTACCTACAGAGCACCAGCCCAAGAGACATGGAACCGGATGAGCTTTAAGATTCCAAAAAATTCTGTGACTCTGTGATTATTTCCTATTTAATGTGCCCAACTCTTCTCTCACATACACTGCGTTAAAGTCAGGAGCTGTTCCACTAAGGTGTCAGAGAAATTGGAATGATCAGGTCAGGCTTAGCATTAGAGTTTTACCCATATCCTTCCGTTTCCCCCCGGTTTGCCACAGTTTGGGAGTCCCAGGCACAGCCCCAGCTCACCTGATGCTGAAGTCAAAGCTGGTGCTGGCCAGGAGCCCTTTGTCCTCACAGAGGCAGAGAGCTCTGATGGGCCCAGCGTGGCCTTGGAGCAGAAGAGGCACTTCCTTCCCTCCTGGCACATGGAGCAGCCTCACTTTTCTGTTGGCAGAGGCAGTGACCACCAAATCCCCACTGCTGTAATGGATTATCCTTGTCCTGTCCAATCTGGAGAGAAGCAGTGGCTGGGGTGAGCTCTAGGCAGCTGCAAGGTCTGTGACAGCATTTCCCTGTGTTTAACAGCAGGGTGGGCGAAACTCCTGTGGTGGATTCTTTGTGGGGCACCACAACCATGGTCCCTAAATCTGCACTTCCCCCCTCGTATCAGGATGGGCTCGCAGAGGGGTGAGGGCTCCTCCCAGCCCCATATCCCTTGGGATACACCATGGATCACTAACCCTTATTCCTTTAAAAACAGCTTATCTTGGTATCTTTATTAAAAATATGGAGATTTCTTAACACTGACGCTGAGGGACCTTCTCCAGCCATCCAGGAGGGTCACAGGGAATGGAGCAGCTTTCCTAAAGCTGCTGCTGGCCCCACAGCCGGGCACTCTACTCACTGCTCCATGAGGACACGGATCTTGTAGGAGCCACAGAAGACATTCCTCTCTTCCAGCTCGATCTTGTGAGTTTTCATTTCCTGGTAGGCTGTGTGCAGACCAAAATCCTCTGTCTGATGGCGAGAGAAATACAGAGAAGTGACTCAGGGAGGCAGAATGCAGCATTGTTCCGTAGTACTGAATATACCAGCTCAGGTGAGGAGCCCAACGCAGACCCAGTGTCGGTAAGGAAAACCAGAGTGCAGCAAGTCCCTGCTTAGCCTGGGGCTGTTTCCAGGCTGTGTTCTGCAGCATAAATGGAAGCCCTGAGAGCTGCACCCTTTATTCTGTGGGAGGAAGGCCCCTGGCCCCGGGGCTCTGACTGGGGACACACAAGGACGAGGCAGAAGTTTGGGAATGCCTCCCAAACTCCCTCCTGTGTGGGAAGGTGCTGAGCAAGCCCTGGCCCTGAGTCGCTCAGGATGGGGCAATCCAAAAGCAGGAGTGGGAGAAGCGCAAAGCAACTCCAAATTCACTGTGCTGTCTCCCGAGACCAGTCCTTCCTCCCCAAGCACTGAACTGCAGTGTCCCTGGAAGGCAAACAGCCTCCAACAAACCTTGGATTTACGTCTCTTGTTCTGCTCCTTGTCCTTCACTTCGGTGACCTCACCCTCATCATTTAACTGGGGAATTTGCACATCGACTCTTTTGGCATAGTTTGGAATGGTTTTTCTAGGACACAACTCCTGGAATAAACCAATAGAGGCAACAATTACCACAGGGCCCATGCACGCAGGGGTGCTGCTCATCTCCGTGGGATGCTGAAGCTCCCTGCAAAGCTGAGCTGCACACACTGGCTTGTTGTTCAGACCTGGCTAACATTTATCTTCATCTAAGGTTTAACTTCTGGTGAAAAATAATTGCTTTTTATTATTTTTTCCAAACTCTAATCTTAAGCTTTTAATAAGCAGAAATATTTCGAGCTCATCTTTGGCAGGCACTCATTTGATTCAGAATCCAAACTCATTGAGATGAGAGGCTCTCAAAACACCTCGGTCAACACTCATTTTGAGCGTGTGAAACCTTCCCTGAAGACTTTTTTGAAGGGCAGAGCTGAGTTTCTGTGCTGCCTTCACAACCCAAAGCATCAGAGACTCCAGACCGTCTCTCGGGGATGCCCCTTCCCACCTCGCTCTGTCTGTGGCCGGTCCTGCTGGCCAGGACAAGCCTCTCCCGGGAGTTCTCTGTTCCTGTGTCCCAGCCCCTGCCCCCAGCTCCTCACACAGACCGTGCATTTCCCTTGCGCTGTGTGGGGCAAATGAAGCTCATTCCTGAGCTGCCTCGGGAGCTGTTGCAGCTCTGCCCAATCTGCACTACCGCCGGAAATTTTCATTGTGACCAAACTCTGCTTTCTTGATGACGAGAATGTTTTAATCCCTTTTTAGTGTCACAGGCTCTCTAAAGGAGAGTAAAAGCCGTTCTCTGATGCTTCCTTGTGACAGTGTCACCTGGCTTTGCTCTGCAGCTGGAGCTAGAAGGGTCATGGCAGATTTGGGGGCAGCCTCTGGTACAGGAATTTCCATGTAGCAGCTCGGGCAGTACCAAGACCCGCTCTTTTTAAAGTTCACAGTAGTGGCAGAGCCCAGGTGTCCCACCTGCAACTGCACGAGGTCCTTCTGCACTGTGCTCCGACACTCCTTGTCCTCCTGGACCTGCGTGACCAGGAATTCCCAGTGGCTGTTCACAGCAGAACAGGCATCCAGGGATTTTGGATCCAAAAGCCCTGGGAAGTTAAAGGGACAGATTGGCTAATCCCCACTGGAGACCATTCCTTACCCTTGGGAGAAACCACCCCTGGAAAATCAGGGCAGCTTTACCCAGGATGGACATGGACAGCTGGAATGGCAGGAAGCGAGTGAAATCCGTGGACTGGCTGTCATCAGAGCGTGGCTGGAGAGACGCAGGAACCATGGTGGCATCTGCATCAGCTAAGGACGTGGGTGAGCTGTCCCCTGCTTCAGGACCCTCCTGGGCAGGGCTGTCGGTGCTTTGGGGCCAAAAGCACGTTCTGGTGCCTGGCCACCTGGAAAACAGGGAATTTGCAGTTCCTGGAGGTGCTGGAGTTTCGGTGCCATGGACGGCACCGTTGTCAGCAATGCCCTGGAAGGGCTGGGTGGTCTTTGACTCTTCTGCTCATGACTTTGGCCCCGTGCGAGTCACGGGACAATGCTGCGAGCGCTCGGGGGCTGCAGGACAGCTCACACCAGCGGGGCTGAGGGACAGGCACAGCAGAGCCGCTCCCGCCGAGGACGTGGCACCGTTTCACTGAGAACGGTGGAAACCTCCTCTTCCTTTAGCCCCGGGATTTTCCTCGGTAGAAGTACAACTGGAGTTGTGACACTGGAGAAGGAAAGGGAGCGACCCGCTCACCTGCCGGGGGCTCCCCGCCACCGGCACCGGCACCGGCACCGGCACCGGCACCGGCACCGGCGCGTCCGGACTGCCCGGAGGCAGTTACCGTAATCTCCAACCGCCGCCGTAATGCTACTAAGAGCCGCGCAGCCCGCGGGCACAGCCCCTCAGCAGGCGGCGCCGGGGCATGTCGGGGGATGGGGGATGTCCGGGGGATGAGGAATGTCCGGGGGATGGGGGATGTCCGGGGGGATGTCGGGGGATGAGGGTTGTCAGGGGATGGGGGATGTCGGGGGAATGTCGGGGGATGAGGGTTGTCAGGGGATGGGGGATGTCGGGGGGATGGGGGATGTCGGGGGGATGGGGGGTGTCAGGGGATGGGGGATGTCGGGGGCTGAGGGATGTCGGGGGGATGGGGGATGTCAGGGGATGGGGGATACCGGGGGATGGGGGATGCCCGGGGGATGTCGGGGGATGGGGGATGTCCGGGGAGATGGGGGATGTCAGCAGCCCCTCCGAGATGGGGACCCGCAGTCAGGGCAGGGCACCCTGGAAGCCCCGAGCACAGCTGGGCTGGGCAGGGACCCAAAGGGGCACAGAACGCCCCAGGAAGCAGCAGCACGGGCGGCCTTTGGACACGGGTGTTTGGTTTTAGACACAGGAACCCAGAGGCCACCCAGGTCACGGGCACAGTGTGATCCAGGCATTTGGATAGAGATTGTGCAAAAGCTTCGGTCACACACGTTTTTGACGGGTGGCTCTGCCTGCCTGAGCTTCCCCAGGTTGAGAAAAGAGCTGATTTAGTCATCTGAAGGTCACAAATGCACTGAGCGTCAGAGTAGAGGCTGGTTCAGACATCGAGTGGGACAAGGCAGGGGATTAGCCAGGTCCCTGATCTCACCTACCTCCCGCAGGGCACAGCCACCTCCCCCAGCACAGAGTCCCTGCTGCCCCCCTCTCCGTGTTTGCAAGGCAAACCCCACCAAAACCAGATCTGAGACCCCTGGAGAGCCCAAATTTTCCCCATGCCCTGAAGTCCCAGGCTTGAGACTCCAAGCCCCCACTGCTGACACAACACCCTCTGCAGCCACCCTCATCCCCAGGCAGGGGGAGCAGGAGGGTGGGAGCACATCCCACCCTGCCAGCTCCCCTCAGGACCCCAGAATGACTCCGGCACCTGCACAGGAGCTGAACTGGCACCTGAGGGCACTCTCTGGAGTTAAATACTGATGTGAAGGAATGAGAGAAGCACAGCCCAGCACTGAGACAGCAAGCTGAGCGTTTCTGAAAGATGAGAGAATTGGAATTGTTCAGCCTGGAGAAGAGACTCCAGGGAGACCTTAGAGCCCTTTCCAATACCTGAAGAGAACATGTTTCTGTTCCTGAGAGCTGAGACGGACTTGGGACAAGGGATGGAGTGACAGGTCAAAGGGGAATGACTTCAGACTGCCACGGGGCAGAGTCAGATGTGATACTGGGAAGGAATTCCTCCCTGTGAGGGTGGGGAGGCCCTGGCACAGGGTGCCCAGAGCAGCTGTGGCTTCCCTGGAAGTGTCCAGGGCCAGGCTGGATGGGGCTTGGAGCATGGGACATTCTGGGACAATGGAGGGTGTCCCTGCCCATGGCAGGGGGTGGAACTGGATGGGCTTTCAGGTCCCTTCCAACCCGAATCATCCTTTTATTTTTTTTAATCTCTTCTACTCCCCACACAGCCCCGCTGAGCCACAGCCCCTCTGTGCTGCTCCTCAGCCCTTTCCTTGGGAGCCTGTGCTCCTTCTCCAGCTGAATCCTTCAGCTGCTGCTGGGGCTCAGGTGGCTCTGCCCGCCTGGGAGCCCTCCCCAGGCTCAGAGCCATGGGGTCAGTGTTTGCAAACAAGCAAGGAATTCCTGAGGCATGTAAGAGTCATTTGAAGATTAAAGACACAGGGGAAAATCAGCTAAAACAAACTGGGTGATTTCCTGGGTCAAGCTGTTCTGGGAAAGACACCTGGAGCTGAAATCCTGTGTCTGGGAGGTTTGCACTGGGAAGAACCAGATGCAAGAGGCACCACGAGTGTCCTTACAAACACCAGCATCCCGTTCCGATGGTTATTTTATTGCAGAGCTCTCTGAATCTGTCACCAAACTGAGGGAGCCCCTGCCCAGCCCAGGAGCCCCAGGCAGCCCTGCCATGGGGACCTCAAACAGTACGGACGGGGATGGGGGAGGAAAAGCGGTGCTGCCTTCCTCGTGTTCCTGGGATGAGGAGGGAAGGGTTGGGAGCAGGGTGCTCGTGGAGCTGGTGGCAGAGGTGCCCGACAGTTCTCAGAGGAGAAACTCCAAGCTTAAAGTGTGGTGGCTGTGGCTGTGCCCTCGTGGCCACAGGGCTCGCTCTGGGGCCGGGATGGAGGCACCTGGAGGAGCCTTTCCTTGTCCCGCTCTCCCTGCTTAGGAGGGCACCGAGCGTGGAATAGCGAAGAACTTGCCTGGGATCGCCCTCCTCTCTATCTCGAGCCACAGGGAGAACAAATCCATCTCCTTGTGCTCCGTGGCCAGCTGGAAGGTGAAGCTTTGCAGCAGCGTGGTGAGGAAAAGGAAGAGCTCGATGCGGGCCAGCGCCTCCCCTGGGCACATCCGCTTCCCTGGGCACGGAGAGAGGGGGTGACTCCCGAGGGGAACGGAGGGACAGCAGGGTGGGCAGACAGCCCGTGCTGAGGGTGGCACTGCGGTGCCACGGGGTGACAGGGCAGGGCAGCACTGACCTGCTGAGAATGCCATGAAGGCCTCGCGCTTCCTGAACTCGCCCTTCTCATCCAAGAAGTGTCCTGGGTCCACTTTTTTGGGGTTCTCCCACTGGGTTGGATCCGAATGCACGGAGGAAAATACCGGAATAACAGGAGTGCTCTGCGGGAGAGGGATGGGGCAGGGATGTGAGGAGGGACATCAGCACCATGCTGTGGGCTCTGCTGGGCTGGGTTAGTCAGGGGGGAGCATCCGGGGGGACGGGGGAGGCTGGGTGTGCACCAACCAGGTTCCATGGGAAGGCAGCCTGGAATGATGGCTCTGTGCCACAGGGACAGCTAACGCGAGGCTCTGCTGTCCCCGTGGCCCTGCCAGTCTCTGTGCAGCTCATGAGACAGGAATTACTGAATTATCCCCACGGATTTCTGTTCAAACCCCTCTCACTGCCCCAAATCCTGAGGAAGGAGATGTTCCCTCGGGGTTTGCACACAATGCTTGTGGTCACAGCAGGAGGGGTGGCTGTCCCCAGACCTGCCGAGGGGTGAGGGGGGCTGGCCTGGCCCCACACCAGGGTGGGCTCCTGCTCCGGCCCCACAGCCCTGCACGGCTCCGTGGTGGGAAGAGCTGTTTGCCAGGATGGGCCAGGAGGGGACACCGAGGTGAGGGCAGGACAAGCAGTGACATCCACCTGCCCCTGCTTCTCTCTGGAAGGTCACTGCACCGAGGATTGGGAAACACCCGGGACATTCAGATGTGTGCAAACAGTCCAGGGACAAAGGCACATCTCCCTGAAGCCCCGCTGCTGCCTCTCCCTCGGGGACAGCGGCTCCGGGCCCCCCCGTGTACCTTGGGGATGGTGTAGCCCCTGAAGAGGACGTCCTGTGTTGTCATGCGCGGGAAGTTCTCAATGCGGGTCTTGTGGAAGCGCTGCAGCTCATGGATCACGGCGTTGGTGTAGGGCATCCGCAGCTTGTCCTCCGTGCTGGGGGCACGGCCGGTGCCCACCACGGCGTCGATCTCCTCCTGGACCTTGGCTGGGGACAGCAGGAGGGGCTGGGTGCCTCCTGTGCAACCTCCCCCGAGTTTCTTACTGGCCTCCATGGGCACTTATCCTAAACACAGGGATGGGCTGGAGAGGGAGCAACCTGGCCTAATCCCTTGTGGAGCCCCAAAACAGTCTCTGTCCTCATCCCTCCCTGGATCAGGCAAGCTCAGAGCATCTCCCACAGGCCAGTCCAGGGCCATCTGCATGGGCAGGGATGGAGCGCAGGGAGAAGCACCCGGATGCCCCTGGCCTGTGGGAACTTCTCTCTAATGGCTCCCACCCTTGGGTGACCCCACAGGATGATTTTGGTTTGCCCCCACACAGGACCCTCCAGGGCTGGCACTCCCTGCCCCGTGAGCTGTGTTCTGCTGCCATACCTTGGAGTTGGGGGTGCTTGGCCAGCATCAGCAGGAAGAACACCAGGGTGTTGCTGGTTGTCACCGTCCCGGCGCCAAAGAGGTTGAACACTGACATGATCAGGTCTTCGTGGCTGTACATGTTCTCTGGGCTGCCCTTCTCCTGCAAGGATGGGGTGGTGGGGAGGGATTCAGCCTTGTCTGGGTGATATTCCAGGCCGCAGCCAAGCTGGAGGGCAGCCCCCCTTCACAGCCCTGCTACCTTCTCTGCTTTCATCAGGAAACAGTCAATGTAGTCCCGGGGGCAGCTGGAGTCCAGGGTCAGCTGGTGGAACTGCACCTTCTCTCGGATGTGGTCCTTCAGCTTCTGGCAGTCGGCCAGGACCTTCTTGTGGGGCCCCGGGAGGTGGTGCATGATGCTGGGGAAGGTGTTGTACACCTGCGGATGGAGGGGCACAGCAGGGCTCAGGGTCCTGGCCGAGCCTCCCAGCCCTGCCCTCACAGCCACGCTGTCCCACCAAAGCCAGGGAGCATCCTCAGCCCCTGGGGGCAGCAGACAGAGGGTGCAGAGCACACCAGGCTCCCACCTTGGCCACGGGGGAGAGGAAGAAGCTGATGTAGTTCCCGATGGCGTTGAGCAGCTCCAGGAAAGCTGCGTCGCTGTAGCTGTAGCGGCTCCCGAAGACCACGGAGCAGATCACGTTGGAAACTGCGTATCTGAACGTGGTCATGGGCTCAAAGGCATTGCCTGCAGCCACACCAAGTGAGAAAACAGCAAAAAGTCACCAGTTATTTATCTGCTTCAAGACAGAAAACAGCCTTTCCTCCTGCTCTGAGCCCCTGGCTTTGAGCCCTGGCTGATCTGCTGGGCCCAACAGCCACACAGAGCCCTCCTGAGCTGTGGGCTTCTCCATCCACCTCCTTGCCCCTAAACCCCTCCCAGAGCTTGAGGGAAACAGAGGCATCTGCAGGAAGCCCCAGAAGATGTGTTGGCCCTGGCAGGAGCTGGGTTTTTCTGGTGAGGAGGACGTGACTCCGATCACCCCGAGTCACCAGGGCAGTGTCCTTGCTGTGCATTCCCAGCCCCATGCAGCTCAGTTCCCTATTCCTGTTCCTTTGGCAGGGAATGTTCCTCGGTTGTGGCACCAGTTCAGAGCAGGATCTCCCTCCTGACCCTTCAGCTGTGGCTGTAGCACATCCCTGCAGCTCCTGGGTGGGATGGGGCTGGATCTCAGCCCTTCCCTGCAAGGATCACCCACACCAGGCCCTGCAAAAAGCTCTGGGGCCACACGTGTCCTGTCGGGCTCTCGTGTGTCCTCTGCCTGCCACAGGGCCAGCAAGGACAGGACCCACATCACCTTTGAGCTCTGCCAGCACCTCCACCAGGTGCTGAGCCTCCTGCTGCACCTTCTGGGACATGGAGCTCTTCCCCATCCCGAAGTCCCGCAGGGTGCTGAGCGTGAACCTCCGCAGTTCCCGCCACTTCTTCTCATTGTTGGACACAAACCCTGGAGGGACACGGTGGAGATCAGCCCCTGCCCGCCCTGCTGCTGCCAGGAGTGGGGACTCTGCTCGGAGCCAGGCTGAGCAGCGACAGGGCAACAAGCCAAGGAAAGATGCACGTGAGCACGGTGTCCATGAAAGGATGAGGATCTCTAAGGCAACTGAGAACAAAGCTGGAGCTGCCTAACTGGAATTAACACCGTCCTTGGACAAGGGGTTTAGGAGCTGAAAGGTCTTGAAGAGTGGGCAGGGGGCATGTGAGGTCTTGGTTGCTGAGCCCTTCCCTTGACTTGGGAGTGGCCATCTGCTCACCCAGAGAGATCCAGGCACTCACCGTAGTCTTTGGAGAGCTGCATCAGCAGGGGGATCTCAGGTCTGCCCCCAAACTCCTCGGAGTGTCCCACCAGGGCATCCTTCACCGCCTCGTACCCGCAGAGCACCACCACCGGCTTCAGCCCCAGCCACACAGTGAAGATGGGGCCGTAGGTGCTGCTGAGCTGGGGGGGACGGGGAGCTCTGTGAGCCGGGGTCCCACACCAGTCCCTTCCCTTCGTTTCCAGCTGGGACTCGAGCCCACAGCACCGGTGGATGCCCAGCAGGGAGGGGAAGTGCCTCCCTCAAAGCTGCAACTTCATCCCGCTCCCAGCCCTGTCCCTGTCCCTGTCCCTGTCCCTGTCCCCGTGCCCATCCCTGTCCATGGGGGTTTTATCCCAGTGCCACTTTCAGGGGTTCAAAGCATCATCTCTGGGAAGCAGCTCTGGACAGCTCTCGAGGGGTTATTGCTGCATGGGTCCCCTACAGGAGGAGAAAGGCTTCAGTATCAGGGTTGATTCTGCTCCCAGTAGAAGGGATTTAGGCAATTCTGGTAGAGCAAGAGATGAGGGAAGGAGGAAGACAAAAGAAAGGTAGGAAAAGAGTCAGATGCAGGATTCCCCTTTTCTTTTGGCACGGGACATTCCTACTGTCTGTCTAGCTGGGGCTGGGAGTGGGTCCAGCACTGCACTTGTCCCTTACCTTCTCGTAGTGCCTGTAGAGGGGCAGGACATCTTTCTGCCACAGGTTGCCCAGGATGGGCCACGGGGCTGGGCCAGGAGGCAGCCGGCTCCTCTTGGCGTCCTTCCTCCAGACCAGGAACCACAGGACGGAGAGGAGGAGGAGGAGAGCGACGAGCAGCCCGGCCGATCCTGCATCCATCCTCACCGCGCTGCCAAGCAGGGAAAGAAATGGAGAAATTCCAGAGAGCAGAGCGGAGCCCAAACCTGCTGTGTCCGCCCTTCCCTTCCCTTCCCGGTGCAGGCACGGCCCTTCCGAGGGCTCCGGGCTGGAGGGGGACGCAGGCGCGGGTTTGTCCCGTTCGGGTGCCCTGTCCCCGCTGTGCCGCGGCAGAGGCTCAGAGCCGCCCGGAGCTCTGTGAGACCCCGCGGGAGCACTGGGAGATGGTGACCGTCCCCTCCCCGCGCTGCCCCCTCACCTTTGCTCGGCGCTCCCTCCCGGCGGCACGGAGCGGAGGAAGATGTCACTGTCGCTGTCCTGGCCAAGCCCTTCATGTCCCCTCCAGGCACTGCCCCGCTGGTCATTGCCCTGCTCGCCAGGGCAGTGACCCAGGAGGGGATGTTCTGGTAAACAGAGACAGCTTGGAACGGGGGCACTGTGCCTGGCCACACGCCTGTGGGGTGACAGTGTTCCATCAAACTCCTTTCTGATGGAAAATGGATCAGAAAATAGAAAAAACACTTTTTTTGGAAAGCTTTGGAGGAACATCAGCCCGAGGCGCTGTGGTTGTTGTAGGTGTGGGTTAACTCCTCCCTGGGCTCCTCCAATGCCCTGAGCCCCTGCACATCTGGCTGCACACGAGCACATCTGGCACGGGCACAGCCACCACAGCTCTGGTTGAGAGCACTCACAGCTCTCGGCTGAGCAAGCTGGGCACAGGCCGGTTCCCAGGAAAGGATGGGATTCCTCCTGGAGGAGAAGAGGGAGGAGGTTTGGGTCCATGCTGGTCCCTGCAGAGGAAGGAGCCCCTCAGCAGAGGGAATGGGGTGGTGCTGGCAGAGGGGAGCCTGCGCTGCATCCCTCCCCTGGAGCAGAACGTCTCCCGGAGCGGCCACGGGATGAGGTTCCTCCAGGCTTTGGGGAGCCCACCCAGCCTCCCTGCCCTCCTCCTCACACCCTTCCCATCCAAGCCATTTTTCCAGCCGATTTCCAGATCCCATCTTGGGCATGGAGCAAAGCCACACCCACGGTTCCCCTGACCCCCTGCTTGGCTTCAGCTCAGCTCAGCAGTGACACCGACACTAAGGCAATTAATGTTATCCTAATGCCGCTTTCCCGTCGGCATCCCAAACCCTCCGAGGTGCTCTGTTCCCCCAGGGCCTCATCCCCGTGGGATGGAGGATGTGTGAACACCTCTGCAGCACATTCCAGGCTGTCCCCTCTCCCCTCTGCCAGCCCAGGCTGAGGCAGCCCTGGCAGCCACCCACTGTGAGGCCCAGAGCAGTTAATGACTGAGCTGGGAGTATTTTTGGTTGCTCTCAATAATGCAGCAGCACTGGCTGAGCAGAGCCTGGCTGTAATTACAGGGCCACTGTCATTTGTCATCACTGTCACCCCGCTGGCTGGGAGGGAGTGCCATGGCAGGGTGAAGCCAACGCCCCATCACAGCCCTGGTGTCGTTTCTGGGGTTTGCTGTGCGGTGCCTCCAGAGAATCCCGTTGTGTGCACTGTTCACCAAGCCCTGGGGTGAGGGACAGGCACGGTGTGATTTGTCCCTGCAATAAAATGTGGTTTGTGTGGTCCCAGGGCTTTCTCCTGGTGGGACACAGGCAAAGCAGTGGTCAACACGGCATCCTTGGTGGCCAGTGAGGAGCCAGAAGCCAGTAGGGGGTAAACAGTGGCCACCTCAGGGTGAAGAGAGAGCAGTGTGACATCAAGAGTGCCGTGGTGGCAGAGTGCTGGAGCCGTGCTGGGTGCTGACTGGAGATGGATCCCACCGGAGCGTTGTGGTCCCAGCCCCGGGGAGTGCCCTGGCAGTGTGGGCACCCAGCAGGCTCCGGGCTCTGGTACCTGCGGGTCCAACCCTGCACCCCTGGGGGCTCAGCACAGCAGCACTGGGCCCTTCCTTCATCCATCTCCAGGTCCCAGCCAAATCAAGCCGACAGCCAGGCCAGGCTTTCCAAGGCCTGCTCATCCCACGAGCAGCTCGAGGCTTTCCCCAGTGCCAGCGCTTTTCTCCTGGTTCATGAAGCATCTGAAAGGTCTCTGGGAGCCCTGTGGGACAGCAGAGGTGTGGGTGTGAGAGGCAGCCAGGTGGTTCTGGGTCCGCTCTTCCCAAGCTGGAAGATGGAATACAAGAGGAAGGTGAAGCAACCCTCACTTTGCCTCAATAAATGTCATCAAACACCCGCTTTTGGTGTACCCTGGTTTTAATTGTGATGAGCAGCAGCAGCAGGTGATCTGTACAGGGGTGGCAAAGCAGAGCAGAGCACAAGCCCGGCATTGGGAGCAGCCATGGGAAGGGCAATGGTTAATCAGGGACTGCCGGCCTTCATTTGGATCCTTCTGTGGCTGGAAAAACGAGAGCCAGACGCTCTGCCCGTTAATCAGAGTCTGCACAGAAGGCAGAGGAAGGCCGGCTCTGTCTGCAGTGCCTGCCGGATCCATCCCGCTCCAGAGCCGTGCGCATGCAAGGCAGGATGCCCCGAGGTCGCTGGGCCCTGGAGGGAGGAGACCCGCATCCCAGAGATCCGTTAACATTTGGGAACGCGCCGATGGAGCTCCGCAGGCACAGCCCTGCTGCCTCTCTGTGCGCCAGAGCCGGGGAGCCACAGCGATACAAATCCATCAGCAGCGCAGGGAATGATCTCCAGTGCCGCCTCTGGGGTGACAAATGGCAATGGTTTGATTAAACTTTCCCATGGCATTTCAATTTCCAATCCCCCCTGCCTCCCCTGCTGCCCATCCGAGGGGTTTCGGGTGCAAGGAGTGAGGGGCGGCTGTGGGGATTTGCAGCCGCACCAGGCACTGCCCATAGAGCCTGCAGTAATTAATTGCTTAATTACCCAGCATTCATTCGTTTACCCCTCCTGTAATTCCCTGGAGAGCAGAGCCGGCTGCAGCAGGGGTTGGGATTATGGGTGCAATTCCATCGCTCCAGGAAAGGAGCCTGCAGCTCTCCCTGAACCCTCGCTCTTCACAGGACCAGGGTCCTGCTCCCACTTCTCCATAAACTTGGCTCTGTTCCTGAATGATGTCTGGAGAGGGCAGACCTTGCACTGTGCTCATGGAGAGCGAGCTGAGCCTTGCCGCCCTCCCTTTTCCCTGGTGCTGAGGTGGCTCCCAGCAAGATGTCAGGGAGCTGTTGGGAAAACCATCCAAAGGATGTGAAACACGTGGGATTGCTTAGAACAGCTGCACTGCCCTGAAACCTTCCTGTCCTGCGTTCACCTTCCTGCAATAATTACGGAGACGAGAAAAAAATCCCTCCCTTCTCCTCTGCTGCATTGCAAACACCCCACGTCCTTACCCGGGACACGGCACTGCTCCGCTCCCCGTTTGTGTATCTGTCCCGTCCATAAACCTCACAGAAATGTGTTAATTCCAGTGGGAGGAGAAAGCAGCGCTCGGCGCAGCGGAGGGTGATGCTCACACCCTCCCGAGCAGCTCCGGGACAGGGGCACCCAGCCCGTGCCAGGCTGGTGACCTGGCACCGGCACCGTGTCCCTGCCCATGGGACACCTTCCCTGGGGATCGGGAGCTGCTCCGCTGGGGCTTCCCAGCTGGAAGTGCAGACACCTTCCTCCGCATTTCTGTAACTGGTGCCAGCTCTGGGGTCTGGGCCTGGAGCCCCCGGGGGGCAGAGCGGGGCTCGCTGTGCCCTGTGCGTTCCTACAACCGAGCCTGGGGCTTTGCGCTGGGGACAGGAGGCTCTGGCCACCTCTGCCCCTCCTCCACGTCGCCATCTCGGAGGATTTAACTCCTGGGCTCCGTGCGGCAGGGAGGGATCCGTGCGGAGCGGGAGGGATCCGTGCGGAGCGGGAGGGAGCCGGACCCTCCGTGGGCACAGCCCCGAGCAGCAGCGTCAGCCCTGTCCCGGCCAAAAGGGGCAGCTCCGGTGCCATCTGGCACCCGGTGGGGCGGGCACGGCCGGGCCAGGTGGCAGATGGCAGCAGGAGCTGGGCACAGCCCCGTGCCAGGCGCAGCCGCCAATTCCAGTCAGGAGAGGGGAGCGGAGGGAGCTGCAGGCCCCGGGCAGCGAGCCCTGCTGCCCGGGAATTCGCTTCTGCTCGGTGCCCGAAGGGTTTCTGACACTGCACAGGGACTGAAACACCGAGTGCAGAGCCTGGTGCCTCCTGGGGCCTGGGAAGGGGGGATGGGATGGGATGGGATGGGATGGGATGGGATGGGATGGGATGGGATGGGATGGGATGGGATGGGATGGGATGGGATGGGATGGGATGGGATGGGATGGGATGGGATGGGATGGGATCCTGCAGAGGTTGAAGGCTCGTGCTCCAGCACAGCTCAGCCAGGACAGGGCAGGGCTTTGGTGGAGGCCACTTGTCCCCACCAGCCCAGGGATAAGGGGCAGCAGCAGCTCCCGGCTGCCCCCGCCGCTCCCCTCCTCCCTTTCCCGCTGTTTTCCTGCTGCAGGGATTGCACAGGCGCTGCTCCCAGCCCGCCCTTCATTGTCTCTGCCTCCTGGAACAGCAAACAGGGAAATGTGATTAAAGCCCTCTCGCAGGGAACTTATCAGCCTGTGGGAAGGACAGGAGATCCCTTCTCCCGGGAGAGCATCCCCGGTGCTCCCGGGCTGTCGGCAGCACAGCGGGGCTGTGGCTCCTGCTGCCTTCACCCCACGGTGCCCCCCAGAGCCCGAGGAGAGGCAGGATGGATGTGGCACGGGCTGGTGGCGTGTCTGGGGAGCAGGCGGGGGCAGGAGGGCGGGATGTGGGGCAGGAGGAGCCTGCGCTGCACCTGCGGGTGCGGCCGGCGCCGGGCTCCCGCCAGCGCCGCTCTGTCACTGCTCTGCGCTGGGATGGGCTGCTCTGACGGTAATTGACTTTGACCCATCTGGGCCGACGCCATCAGATCTTGGAGGTTCAGCGGCCCCGAGACGCCGGGGGTGGACGGGAGGGACCGTGCGAAGGAGGGAGGGTTAGAGCCAGAGGCGTCGGGGGCTCAGAGTGACCTTATTGGCACCACTGCGCCGGTGGAGGCGAGGAGAATCCACCCTGACAGGGTGTTTGGAGCTGCCTCCGGGCCAGGAGGGGCTGGCACCGTCACCGTGTCCTACCGGGGCTTTCTGGGTGTCACCCTTCCTGCGCCCGTGGAAGGAGCCTCTTGCTGGCACCATCTCAAAGATCCCGTGGTGGGAGCTCAGCTCCGAGCCGTGCAGCTCCCTGTCCCTCTTCGAAGGAGCCAAAATTCCCTGTCTCCACCCCCAGACACCACATAAAATATCTGCTTTTTCCATCCCGCAGTAATGGTGCAATTTAGAATGGAAAAACAGGGAGAGGAAGTGCTGAGCCTGCACCAGCTGATGCCCGGGGAGATGCCAGGAGCTGCCTGGCTGTAAAACATCCCCGGATCCTGGGAGAGGCTGTGGGCTGTGGCAGCAGCATCACAGGGAGGTAAGGGCCCCCTGGGCGCCGTCCCAGGGAAAGACCCCACACTGGGCATCAGCAGAGGCTTTGGGTTCCTGCAGGAGCCCCGATCCCTCACCCCCATCCCACTGGACTGAGCTGAGCGGAGCTGGAGCTGCTGCTGGGATCGCTCCCGGTGTGTCCCAGCCCAGCCAGGGAGCGCAGCCCCCTTCCCCTCCATCAGAGAGCCCGCGGTACCCCATCCCAGCCCCCTCAGGCAGCGGCTGAATCCAGAGGATCTGGAGTCCCCTCGCTGCTGATCCCCGGCCCAGACACCCCCCAGCAGCCAGGGCCCCCCCACCAGCCCAACGTGAGCCCCGAAACAGGGAGGTTCCCCCTCAGTCCTTGCCCTCCCATACCGGCGAGCATCACCCCGGAGCTGGAATAGCAGCAGCAACATCCCATCGTCTGTTTTAGGGGGGATGATGGACAACCCATGGGAACCGCTGACTACTGGAAAATCCCCTTAGTCGCTCCTAAAAGAGGCTGTGAAATCCCGGGGCACCTTTCCAGCCCGTTTTTCAGATGGAAAGACGGGACAAGGGCTGCGGGGCTGCGGAGGAGCGGGAGCTTTGCGGGATCCGACCCCGCTCTGGCGGGGTGAAACACGGCCAGGTGGAGAAGGGTCGGGAGCCGCGGGATGTCCGGCCAGAGCTCCCAGCCCAGCGCGGGGACTGCCCTGGTGCTCTCCTGCCCACGGCAGCCACCCTCAGCCCGGCCGGTGCGGGACCGCGGCTCCCATCGTCCCCGAGGGTCGGGTCCCGATCCGGGACAGGGAAACCGGGATGGTTTCCTGACGCTTCCCTCAGGGAGCGCCACGGGGGCGCTCCCTAAGCAGGTCTCACATCCTCAGGAGGATCAGTAGGTTCTGTTTATTCCGCACCAAGGATCTCCAGAGCAATTAAATCAATCGAGTGTCCTTCAGACCCGAGCGGTGCCGGCGTGGGCAGCGCCGCCCTTTGGGGGCTCAGCGCCCCCGGCAGGCGGGCAACATCACCCCCGCTCCTCCCCGGCTCTGCAGAGCTTGGGGGGCGCAGAGCAGCGGGGCAGGGGGGTTCCCCCAGCTGGGACAGGCTCCTGCTGTTCTGCCCGGGGCTGCAGCAGGGTCCTGGTGCGGCTCACCCGGCTCTGCCCGGGCTGCACCGCCCCAGGGGCTGCTCAAACCTGCCCCGGGCCCGAATCCCAGGAGCCGGGACAGCAGCGCTGGGGGTGCGGGGGTGGGAGCGGGGCTGGGGCCGTGGGAGCTCTGGGGAGGTGCCAGAGGATGCCAGGAGATCCTGGGGGTGCTGGGGCCGTGCCGAGGTGATGTCGGGGCGATGCCAGGGATGCTGGAGCGGGGCTGAGGCCGCGTCACGGGAGCCGAGGGGATGCCAGGTGACGCCGGGCGTGCCAGGGGGATGCCGGGGGGACGCCAGGGGATGCCGAGGCCATGTCCAGGGACGCCGGGGGGATGTCGGGGGGATGCGGTGCCACGCCCAGGGATGCCGGGGGGAAGCCAGGCGATGCCGGGGGATGTGTCCGGCTCCAGGCTCGCTCCAAGACCCCACCCCGGCCCGGAGAGCCCGCCGGGGCGGGCGGCCCCGGACTACATTTCCCATGGCCGCCGCGGCCGGGGGCGGTGCGGGGCGGCGCGGGGGGCGCGGAGCGCAGGCGGAGGCGCGGAGCGGCGCAGGGGCGGCGGGGCCCGCTCGGCCCGGCTCGGCTCGGCTCGGCCCGGCCCGGCTCGGCGCCGGGCGGGGATGCGGGAGGGGCGGCCCGCGGCCCTCGGCCCCGCTGCCCGCCCGCACCGCCCGCACGGCCCGCACCGCCCGCGCCGCCGCCACCATGAAGAAGCAATTCAACCGCATGCGCCAGCTCGCCAACCAGACCGTGGGCAGGTGGGCACGGGATGGGACGGGACGGGACGGGACGGGACGGGACGGGACGGGACGGGATGGGATGGGATGGGATGGGATGGGATGGGGACCCACCATGCCCAGCCCAGCCCAGCTCTGTCCACAGCCCCCATCCCGCACCCCGCCTGCTCCCGCCCTCCCCGCCGCACCCGCACCTGCCCAGCCCAGCTCCCTGCCCTCCCCCGCCTGCCCCACCGCCCCAATCCCGTGTGTCCTGCCTGCCCCACTGCCCCGACTCCCTGCCTGCGCTCTGGCAGCCTCGCTGCGCTCATCCCACAGCCTGCCTGCTCCCTGCCTGCTCCCTGCCTGCCCCAGTGCCCTGATGCTGCACCTGGGCCACTGCTACCTCATGCCTGCCCCACTGCTCCTGCTCCGTGCCTGCTCCCTTGCCCGAGACTTTCTTGCCCCACTGGCCCTAATCCCACTCCCTGCCTGCTCCCTGCCTACCCCACAGCCTTCCTGCTCCCTGTGTGCCCCTTGTCCTGCTCCTTGTCTGCACCCTCTGTCCTCACCGTGCTCTACTCCCTGCCCCTCTCCCTGCCCCACTCCCTCCTCCCTGCCCTGCCCATCCCCTGTGTCCCAGGGCTGCGGGGACACTCCCCGGGCCCCCCAGCCCCGATCCTGTGGGGTGCCCCACTGCCCTGCCCCCCCCGGCAGCCCCGGCTGGTCCTGGCTGGCCATGGGTCCGGGGGCACTCTGGGGCTCTGGAGCCGGAGCCGTGCCCACGGGAATGCCCACGGGAATGCCGTGTGCGCCGGTGCACGGCCAGGCCTGGGTTTGATGGTGGCTGTTGTGTAATTCCTGGAGATTTTGCAGCGGGAGGGGGGGCGGGAAGAGGATTTATTTATTTCCCCTTCCCATCCCGGCACCGGGCCACTGGCGCAGCTGGAGCGGCGGCTCCGCATCCCCTCGGCATCCCCAGGGCTCCTGCTGGCACCCCCCGTGCGCCCCCCGTGTCCCCACGGCACCGGGGGCACCTCCGGCCGGCCCGGAGCGGGCCCGGGTTGGGCTGGCAGCGGCTGCGGGAGCGCTGGGCAGGGACGGGAATGTGGGGGGAGAACGTGGATGGGGAGCTCCAGGAGTCTGGTGTGGGAATCCCGCAGAGGAGCGGTGTGGGAATGCGGTGCGGGAGCACAGTGTGGGGATGTGGTGCGGGAATGTGGTGCGGGGATGTGGTGCGGGGATGTGGTGCGGGAATGCGGCGCGGGAATTTGGTGCGGGAGTGCGGCGCGGGAATGTGGCGCGGGAGCGTGGCCTGTGTGCAGTGCCAGAGCGTGGTGTGGGATCACGGCACGGGAACGTGGCACGGGGAATGTGCGGGAGCCCGGTGCGGGAGCGTGCTGTGGGACCGTGCTGTGGGACCGTGGCTCCGGGAATGTGGCACGGGGAATGTGGCACCGTTCGTGCCGTGGGAATGCGGGGCGGGAGCGCTGGGAGCCCGGCAGTGCCTCCCGTGCGGGAGCGCCAGGGGGAGGTTGTTTCGGGACTGAGGGTGGGATTTTCCCGCGGCATCTGCACCGGGCCAGGATCCCTCTCCGGACCCTCCGAGCGGGCCGGACACAACCCTACCCTCGGGGAACGGGGGCTGCACGGGGAGGTGTCCCCAGGTCCCCCAGCTCGGCGGGGGAGACCTGAGCCGGGCACTGCTCCCTTCCCTGGCTCCAAAATGGAGCCTCTGACAGGGCCAGGAGCATCCTCCTCCCACATCCCGCCGGAACATCCCGCTGTGCCCTCCCGCAGCCCCGGGAATGGGGCCGGGGCTCGGATAAACCCCAAATAATCCTCTTAGGGGATGTGCCGGGCAGCTGGGAGGCTCCAGAGGTACCCAGGGCCAGCGGGGGGATGTGGCCCCTCTTTCCTGGGATGGGGCACCTGGAGCATCCTCGGGGCTCGGCTGGAGCTTGGGGAGCATCCCCGTCCTCATCCCGGCTCCGCTGGTCCCCACCTCATCCACGGGCTGATGTTTATCCCTCTTCCCACTGGAGTCCTGAGCTGTCCTCTCCAGACAGCCGGGAATCAGGAATAATAGACGGGATTAAGGAATAATGGATGAAAACAGGGAATCATAGATGGAAATAAGGAATAATAGATGAAAATAGGGAAAAATAAAAGGAAGTAGGAAATAATACATGGAAATGTGGAATAATGCATAGAAATGAGGGAAGATTAATGGAACTGAGGAATAATTAATGCAAATAAGGAATAGGAGTAGAACCCTGGTGTTTTGTCTCCCTGGAAGGGGCTCACGGGGGGACAAGCCCCACAACCTTTGGGGCTCTGAGGAGTCCCCTCCTCCTTGTCACCCAACCCCAGTGGGTCCCTTTGCAGTGCCAGCGCCCCCAAGTCTGGGAATGGGGATCACTGGGATGGATCCTATCCCGGGCTGGGGGCTGTGCTCACCTGGCGGGTGTCTCTGGGGGCATCGCTGCATTCCGGGACAGTGGGGGCAGCAGGGGCAGAAGGGGCAGTAGGGACAGCAGGGACAGAAGGGACAGGGGGGACAGTGGGGGCAGTGGGGGCAGAAGGGGCAGCGGGGGAAGCGGGGACAGAAGGGGCAGAAGGGACAGCGGGGACAGTGGGGGCAGTGGGGGCAGAAGGGGCAGCGGGGGAAGCGGGGACAGAAGGGGCAGAAGGGACAGCGGGGACAGTGGGGGCAGCGGGGGCAGTGGGGGCAGTGGGGACAGCAGGGACAGAAGGGGCAGTGGGGGCAGAAGGGGCAGCGGGGGAAGCGGGGACAGAAGGGGCAGAAGGGACAGCAGGGACACCGGGGACAGCAGGGACAGCAGGGACATCTGCCCAGGCACCCTGTGGGGTGCGCAGAGAGGTGTCCCAGCCCCTGCCTTAGGTGCTGTAGTTTCCATTAAAAACGGGAAGGAGGGAGGGGGCTGGAGAGAAGCCCCTGTCCGTGGGTCAGCAGGAGAGGGGACAGCGAGAGCAGCTCTATCCCTGTGAGGTCGCACAGAGGCACCCAGGGCGAGGAGGAGGCTCAGGGTCAGGATTAGGGCCAGGGTCAGGGTCAGTGTTAAGGCCAGGGCTAAGGTCAGAGTCAGGGTTGTAGTTAGGGTTAAGGTAAGGCTTAGGGTCAGGGTTAGGGTTAAGGTCAAGTTTAAGGCCAGGATCAGTTCAGGATAAGGATCAGAACCGGGGAATTATTGGGTCAGGGTAGGATCAAGGTCAGGTTTAGGGTCAGGGTCAGGTGCGGGAGAGACTGTGTCCTTTCCCAATCCGGTCTGGAGCTCCGTGTCCCAGGTGCCCCCACGTTCCTTCCTGGCTCCACTTGGATGCTTGGAGCCAGCACGGAGCTCCTGTTCCTGCTGGGGAGAGCAGCAGCTCCCAGAGGAGCTGGGGTGCCCAGTCTGGGAGTGACCAGGCAGAACCTCTGCTGGGCCCTGAGCATGGGGTTTATTTTATTTTATTTTGTTCTGCTTTGTTCTTTTATTATTTTATTTTGAATTTATTTATTTTATTTACTTTGGTTTTCGGGGTTTTTTTTTTTTTGGTCATTTCACTTGACAGAAAGAACTGGGGATGCTCAGCCCAGCCCAGCCCACACTTGGTACCCAACCTCGGGAAGAATTCCTGTGCCAGTCCGTGAGGAATATTCATCTCCGTGGGGTGGAAAAGGGGAAGGAGAACCCATGGGTGGCTGTAGAACGTTCCGAGGAGCTTTCCTGCAAGGCGCTTTTACCTTTATTTGTGTTTGTCCATCCCATTGGGAGGTGCCGCCCCGGCTCCGGGCACTGGGACGATGCCAGGGCGTCACCTCCGTCCGTCCCTCCAGCGGCCCCAGCGGCCCCAACAGCCCTGGGAGCTTCCCAGAATCGGCTCCATGGGGATTTTTTTCCCATGGGGATTACACCGGGCACACACAGAGTGGCACGGCTGGGTTCCCAAAGGGCACGGAGGGAATGCGGGACGCCGGGAGTGGTGGCGGAAGCTCGGAGGGTTTGGATTTTTCCTCCTCGACCTTTCTAAGCATCCCACGCCCTGTCCCCATCCCGGGGGCAGGGGCGGCATTTGGGGCTGGGTGTCACCGCGGCTTTTCCAAGCACCAGGACATCCAGACAGAACCTAAACACCGGGGTTATTCCTGGTGCAGCAGGAACATCCGGCAGGGAATAAGGACGTTTTCTTCTGCTTGCGCTGGATAGGGACAGAGGGAAATAAAAGCATCACCTGGGATTTTTCCAGCGGGATTTTCAGGCGGGAACAACACCCCGTAAATAGCCGGATTCCCCATCTGCGCTTCGGGGTGCCAGGGACTCGCTGTCAGCAGAACCCCCTGGGATTTCGGCTTTGAATCGGCAGATCCCGGCAACCCCGGCGATATTTTTGTCCTCCTCGAAAGGAGGCAGCGCTGACAACCTGGAACATTCGTGGAGCGGGCTGAGGATTTTGTCTCTGCTCCAGCAGCCTCAGGGCTCTGCAGGGGCTTCTCCACGATTTCTAAATCGGGATGGAAGCGTGGTCGGGACGCGACCCCGGGGAGGGGAACTCCAGGAGGGCCCCGAGCATCCCGAGCCAAAGGGACGCCAGCACCGAGCTCGCCGCCGGGAAGGGGCAGGAGATGAGGACAAGAGGCTTCTCCGCCTTTCAGACTCTGTCCCCCATTTTGCTTTGCTTCATTCGCTCTTCCCGGCTGCGGGCAGGATGGAGGGAAGCTGCTCCAGCCCTCCCTGCCTGTTCCTCCCGCTGTTCCAGCCCGGCTCGGCCCCGCGGGGTGGGCACGGCTCCGCTGACGGCGGCTGCGGGACCGGGTCCCCGCGCCGCGCTGGATGTCACAGTCGGAGCCTTTTCCCGGGGGAGCTGAGCAGCAATTTGAGGATATCAATATTTGATGTTTTGCTTCCTGCCTGCTAAAAAGGCGCCGGGAAAAATCCGCGGCTCCGCTGGAGCTCGGCGGGGGCCGGGTTGGAGCTGTCGGTATCGGTGTCCCGGGGGAGGCGGCGGCCAGGAGAGCTCAGGTGGCGGCAGAAGGCGGGGACAGCGCGGCCGTGGGTCAGAATCCGGCCTGGATCACGGAGCCCGGCGCTTCCAGGGGCGTGGATGACACTGAGGGGCTTCCTCCTCCCTCTGGCAAACGCAGAGGGTGCCCGGTGCTTTACCCAGGGCTGGGGATGAACCTCACTCCCCAACCTCCCCTCTGGGCTTCGGGGGCTCGAGCACCTGGAATTTCCCCCCAGGCCCCGGAGGGAGATGCGGCAGGGCCGGGATGGAGCCGGGCACTGTCCCTGTGTCCATGGGGGATGTGGGACAGACCCACCCTTGGGAATCAGCGCTGGCGGCACGGGACGGCCTTGGCTGGGTGTTTGTGCCTCCCTTGCCAGCAGTGCAGCTATTTTTAGGCTGGAGCAAGGAGGAATCAGGGAATCAGCACTGGCAATTAAATAGTGATTAAATATTTATGGGCAGGCTGCAGCGGGGGCTGGCTGGGGCTGGGGTCAGAGGGGAATTTGGGCAGGAGATGCGGGTGAGGGGTTTTTTGTGGCACCAGGGACGTGCTCTGCCTCTGGAGATGCATCCCTGCTCCTGCTTCCCCCACGCCGGCGTGACGCTTGTCCCGTTCAGAGGTAAATTGCCATGAAATCCTGGCCGTGCTCGGAGTTTTGCTGGCTCAGGGTCAGGTCCAAGGCCGGCAGCTCCCTGTCGTGGGCAGCCGGAGCGCCAGAGGAGGGCGGTGGCGGGGAACAGGGATGGACGGTCCAGCCAGGCGCAGGTGGCTGGCGCCAGGAGATGCTCCAGGGAAGCACCGGCTCTGCTGCACCGCCCCAGGTCAAGGCTGTGCACATTCATGTATTTATTTGGGAATCAACATAATTTGCTTGATTGGTGTTGATTTCTGCTGGCAGCAATTAACTCGTGCACAGCAGATGCCCGAGCACGGCCGTGGCTGCGTCCCCACTTTTTGGCTTTGGCTCTCCGTGGTCATTGTCCCTTTCGCCAGCTGCCTGCAGGGATGGAGTCCGGGTTTGTGCTGGGAAAAACAGCTCGGGGTGGAAATCCGGATGGGAAGGGGAGGAGCAGGATTTTATTTGCCGAAAGGAAGGAGGAAAGAAAGCGTTGGGAGCTGGGAGTGCCTCTCCAAGGGATCCTCCCACGGGGTGCGTGTAACTCATGGAATGAAGTTTTGGGGGGCTGGGGAGCAGCCAGGGACATTGGGAGGCACCGGGACCATCACCCATCCTTAAGTGGGATCGGTTGGAGCAGCCGTGGGAAGGAGAGGGGAGCACAAAGCAGGGAGGTTTGGGGAAGGGCTGATGGAGGTGCTCAGGGCTGAGCCCGCTGGAAATGCTTTGCCAAAATCCCTGGAGAGACGCTGCCATCCTGCTGCTGCTCCAGAAAAGGCAGTGGAATAATCTTTCTCCATCCCCACTGGATGCCCCAGGGAAATTTCTAGGTACCGGGGAGGTGCCGTGGGGTCTCTTTGAGCATCTCAAAGCATCTCTTTGAACACCTTTGAGTGCCAACAAGGGCTCAGCACCCAAAAAATCCCGGGATGTGCGGGGCTGGCACAGGGGAATGCTCTCTGGTGAAACCATTGGGTTTTAAATGCTGAGGATGTGCTTAAACACAGATCAAGGCTGTCATTCTCGTTGTTTTCTGCTCCCCAAACACTCCTCAGAGCATAGCACGGGCTGGGATGTGGCTGCTGGGAGAGACACCTGCCCACGGGACCTGGGATGTGCAAATGCCGCCCACTGCCTGGCTGGGAGAGCAGAAAACACAGGAAAAAAATCCCCTTTTCTGTTCAAGTGAGGAAGTGTTTCTTGGGGAGTGAGCAGCGGGGATGTGCCAGCGGTGCCTCACTCCCTGCCGCCTCCCACTCCTTCGGGATGCTAAAAATATCCCGAGCCGAGGACGGGCGTTGTGGCTGTGCCCGTGGATATTTGCTGCTTTTTTTCCCTGTTTGTGCTAATTCTGTGTCACTTCCAATCCCGTCTAAATGAGAGTGAAGGTGATTCCCGGAGCAGGAGGAGGAGCTGCTCAGCCCTTGCTCCCAGGTGGGCAGTGCTCCTTAGAGATGTTCCTCTGTGTTTGCTCTTTATTTCCACTGTTCCAACACTTCCCTCCCTCTCTCCAAGCTGAGAATCCAGCCTGGATGGCAGGAAGGCACCAGGCTCAGGAAATAAAGGTGTTTTTTTCAGGATGACAGCACCAATCTCTCGCTGTCCCTTGATGAATCTTTAGGGACCGACTGGCTGAATCACAGCTCTGCCCCAGCTCACAAAGACAGAGCTCGTTTTTCCAAGTGAAAAGATGCACTGGAGTCATTAAAAACCCTGGGAAAAAGAATAAATGATCCGGATGTGATGGTTTAAACGAGCCTGAGCAGCTGCGGCGCAGGGCCCTGGGCTCTGGATGCTGCGGGTCCACGGGCCGAGGACGGCGGGTCTGTGTCTCCTCCTGCATCCCGGCGCTCCTCCCTCGGGAAGGCAGCGGCTGCCACGGGCTCTGGAGCGGTAAATCCGTCTCCAGTGAGCAGCAGGAAGGGCTCTGGCGAGGCCCAGGGCGGCAGCTGCCGCCTCACATCCCGTGGCTGCCTCCGTGTGAGGAGGCTCAGCCGTGCGGCCGCGCTGTCCTTGGGATGCGCAGGGAGCCACGTTCGTGTGCGGACACAGCGCCCTCTCCGCAGCACCGCCCGCTTCCCTCTGGGAGCCTCGCATCCCTGTTTTGCCGGGGGTCATGGAAAAACAAGGGGGAGATCAGAGGCGGGCCCTGGATTGGTGCGGAACCTGGCAGTGGGCCATGGAGATACTCCATCATTTTCTTCTTTAGGAGACGAGGCAATGGCTGGTGGGAGCAGAGACCCTCAAATCCCCCCTGCAGCCCGATGGGAAAGCACATCCCAGGGTCCGTGGGGTGCACAGGGCACTGCCGCACATCCAACCCCTTTCCCGATGGGTTCTTTCCTCTCCTGTCTTGCAGAGCCGAGAAGACCGAGGTGCTGAGTGAAGATCTGCTGCAGGTGAGGCTCCCTCGGAGCCACCCCAGGGTGTCCCGCGGGGGCTGCAGCGTCCCAGGGCAGTGGAGGGAGGAGAAGGAGGGACTGGGAGCATGGGGAGCGACTCTGCCTCCCTCCCACCAGCCTCCCAGCCTGGGTTCCAGGTCAGCAGGAATCGCATCCAGGGATGGCAGCTCTGGGCACTGTCCCGGGGATTCCAGCAGAGCAGCCCGAGCCAAAAGCCACACGTGGGGCTTGGAGCATCCAAGGATCGCATGGCTGTGATGCTCAGCTCGCCTTCCTCGGGGACATCTCATCTTGGTGCTCTTTGCCCTTGGAGCAGGGAATCCTGGTGGTGGGATCCGGGGGCGGTGGGTGGTGGGATACTCCAGTGATTGATGGGATGCTCTGGTGATGGGCTCCATCCATGGCTCCCACAGGTGGAGAAGCGGCTGGAGCTGGTGAAGCAGGTGTCCCACAGCACCCACAAGAAGCTGACAGCCTGTCTGCAGGGCCAGCAGGGCCTGGACGCCGACAAGCGCTCGGTGAGGGCGGCGGGGCCAGGGGCTCCAGGATCCAGGGGGATCCGGGGGGATCCGGGGGTCCAGGTGGGAGCACAGCCCCTCTCTTTGCAGAAGAAGCTGCCGCTGACGACGCTGGCGCAGTGTCTGATGGAGGGATCGGCCGTGCTGGGGGACGACTCCCTGCTGGGGTAAGGGGGGCTGGGGCTGGGGTAGTGCTGGGAATGTGCCGGGAATGCTGCTGGGAATGTGCTGGGAATGTGTCGGGAATGTGCTGGGAATGGTGCTGGGAATGTGCTGGGAATGTGCCGGGAATGTGACAGGAATGTGCTGGGAATGCTGCTGGGAATGTGCCGGGAATGTGCGGGGAATGCTGCTGGGAATGTGCTGGGAATGCTGCTGGGAATGTGCGGGGAATGTGCGGGGAATGTGCTGGGAATGTGCCAGGAATGTGCCGGGAATGTGCTGGGAATGTGCCGGGAATGTGCTGGGAATGTGTTGGGAATGTGCGGGGAATGTGCTGGGAATGTGCGGGGAATGTGCTGGGAATGTGCCGGGAATGCTGCTGGGAATGTGCCGGGAATGTGCTGGGAATGTGCGGGGAATGTGCCGGGAATGTGCCGGGAATGTGTTGGGAATGTGCGGGGAATGTGCTGGGAATGTGCTGGGAATGTGCTGGGAATGTGCCGGGAATGTGCTGGGAATGCTGCTGGGAATGTGCTGGGAATGTGCCGGGAATGCTGCTGGGAATGTGCTGGGAATGTGCAGGGAATGTGCTGGGAATGTGCTGGGAATGTGCCGGGAATGTGCCGGGAATGTGCGGGGAATGCTGCTGGGAATGTGCCGGGAATGTGCGGGGAATGTGCTGGGAATGTGCTGGGAAAGTGCTGGGAATGTGCCGGGAATGTGCTGGGAATGTGCCAGGAATGCTGCTGGGAATGTGCTGGGAATGTGCCGGGAATGCTGCTGTTCCTTGTCTCTGATGCCGAGTACCAGGGATTCACTGCTGTGTCGGAGGGGCTGGGGGGATCTCGGTGTTTAATTCTTCTCCTCCTTGCATGGGCTGGGGTCCTGTGATCACCCAGTGTAAACTGCATTTATAGACATTTATATTCATATCGATATTTTTATGTATTACATATTTATATATGAGTTATTACTACTTATACACTTTTATATGATTTATCATTATTTACATACTTATACTTGTACATTTTATACATTTCTGTATTTCTATGTTACTTATTATTCATATATTTACAAATGCTTTACAAATATTTATGTTTACATGCGATATATTATTTATATATATTATTTTTATGTATTATATATATTTGTTTATATAGACATTTAAAGTCCATACAATTTCAGACCGGCCTAATAATAATATATAACATAATAGTAATACATAACATAATAGTAATACATGATATAATAATATAGCTAATAATATGTCATATAATATAGTATTTTAATTATTATTATATCATTAGAATATAATTATTCTAATGATATAATAGTACAATATAATAATAATAATGATAATGATAATGATAATAATAATAATAATAATAATAATAATAATAATAATATCATTAGAAGTGCAATTCTTAAGGAATGAGCCTTCCTGGCCCCGGGGGTGCTGGGTGTGCCCTGCCCCGCTGCCCCAGCCCCCGCCGTGCCTGTGCCTGCAGGAAGATGCTGCGGCTCTGCGGCGAAGCCGAGGACAAACTGGCGCAGGAGCTCATCCACTTCGAGCTGCAGGTGGAGAGGGACGTCATCGAGCCGCTCTTCGTGCTGGCTGAGGTGGGCTGGGGGTCCCTGGGGGTCCCTGGGGGTCCCTGGGGTGTCACCGTGCCGGGAAAGGGAAGGGCAGAGTCTCCCTGCTTTGGCCACTTGTTTGGTGCCTGGCCCCTGAAGCTGTGTCCTGCTGGCTCCTTCCCCTGCTCCCACTGCTCCTCCTCCCTTCCCAAAAGCAGGGGCTTCACACTCCTATTTCCGAGCCATTTTTCCAAGCCCCAAACACTTCCCGTTGTTGTTGGGGTTTTTCCCTCTCCTTTTCCCCTCTGCTGCTGAATTTGTTTTTCAGTTTTTCCCGACGCTTTTCCCCTCCTTTTACACCCAGCAAAACCTCCTGGGTTGGGCTGGGATTTTGTCCCCCCAGCACAAACGGGAGCTTTGGGTGCTGCTGGTCCAGGGCCCCCGGCTGCTCCCAAATCCCTCGGGTGCCTGTGCACGGGGGCTTCGCACTGCCATCTCCAGGAGCCCTTTTCCTGCCCTCATCGGCTCCCCCAGGGCTGCTCCTCTCGGCTTCTGGGTGTGGCGCATTCCGGGTGGGACGCGCAGGAGGGATCAGCTGGGGGCTCTCCCTGAGGATGTTAAATTAAGGAGCTGCGTCCTGACCCTCCCAGCTTGCCCCAGCCCAAACCCCCAGGGTCTGACCCATCCCTGGACACCTCTCCAGGGGTGTTCATCTGCTCCCACTCCATGTGCTGCTGCAGGTGGAAATCCCAAACATCCAAAAGCAGAGGAAGCACTTGGCGAAGCTCGTGCTGGACATGGACTCCTCCAGGACGAGGTAGGAATTGCTTTCAGGTGCTTTATGAGGAGTAAAAATTCCCAAGCCCTGGGTAGCTCCAGGGAGAGCAGCTCCTGGACCCCTGGCACTGCAGTTTCCTTGGGACAAGAAGTCCTGGCTGTGTCCCTGTGGGCCTTGAGTTAAGTTTTGCAATGAGCCATGATTTCTGCTCCTGTCCGCAGAATCCATGGACTCTTTTCCTTGGCTGCCCTCTGCAGCAAAAGTGTATTTTTTTTTCTGGCAGAAAGGGTTGTTTTGTACTTTCTTCTGTGTCCTGGTGAGTTTTGGTGCAAAGAGCCAGGTGCTCCTGCCCCTGCAGAGGGGCACTGAGGGGAGCTGGGATGACTCGGGATTGTCCCATGCCACCGTTGAGTTGTCCAAGCCCTGGGAGAAGTTTGAGAGGTGCCCACAGTCCCCAGCATCATGTCCAGGCTCTCCCATCCCCTTCTTCTCTCCTCCCACCTGGATAAGGCTCCTTATCCTGCCGGAAAGAATTCCCTGGAGCGCAGCGTGTGCAGTGCTGTGGGGATGGGGATGGCTGGGGGTGGGAGTGGGCGCTGAATTCCCGCTGGACTGAGATCACCTCCTGCTGCTCAGCCCTGGGGGCCGTGGTGGCCCCCCCGGGCCGCTGGGATGTGGCCACGCTCCGCACTGGTCCCTGTCCCCCGCAGGTGGCAGCAGTCGGTGAAGTCCTCGGGCCTGGCCAGCAACCTGCAGCCGTCGGGAGCCAAGGCCGACGCTCTCAGGGAGGAGATGGAGGAGGCAGCCAACAGAGTGGAGATCTGCAGGGTACCGGGGCCGCTCCTGGCTCAGGGGGGACTGGGGGCTCCCAGGCTCTGGGGAGAGCTGCAGCCTCTCCTCTCACCCCGCTCTGCATCTTCCCTTTCCCCCTGCCTGTGCTGAGCCCTGCTCTGCTCCCCAAATGCAGCGCGGTGGCATTGGGTGATGGTCCCCAGCCAAACGGGACACCCCCAGCTCCTCTGTCCCCATTCTCCACATCCCCCTGGGGCTGGAGAGCCTCCCATTCCCTGGGAACCCGTCCTGGCAGAGCTCAGCACTGGCTACATCCAGCCCTGGCACTGTTAAAGACATTTCTCCACCTTCTCTGTGCTGGGTTTATTTCCCATCATTTTCAAGCACTAAGAGGGACTTTGAACCCCTTTCCACGGGATAAGAGGGACTCCAACCTCCCTTCTTTGCACACTTTGGGGGGACCCGGACCCTGCTCGGGCTGCAGTGGGGGAGGCTCCTGAACCTGCCAGACACCCTAACCCTAACCTGTGCCACCCTGGCTCCCGCTGGGCCCAAGCCGGTCCCTCCCGGGGGCTCCGGAAAGGCCGTGGCGGCAGCCCCGGGGCAGCAGGGCAGGGACGGTGATGGATACTCTGCCCCCGCAGGACCAGCTCTCGGCTGACATGTACAACTTTGTGGCCAAAGAAGTCGACTATGCAAACTATTTCCAAACCGTAAGTGCCACCCACCCCCGGCTGTCCCTGTCCCCGGCGGTGCTGTGATCCCGGTGCCGTGTCCCCGCAGCTGATCGAGGTGCAGGCCGAGTACCACCGCAAGTCCCTGGCGCTCCTGCAGAACTTCCTGCCCCAGATCAAAGCCCAGCAGGGTGAGTGCCCACAGCCCTGTCCCGCTCCCACCCGTGACCCCGAGGGCCTGTGACAAGCTCTGTGTGACCTCCTGTGCTTGTCCTGCCTGCGTCCCGCCTGTGCTGGGAGGGGATCCCATCCCCATCCCCCTTGGCTGGGAGGGCAGGATCCACCTGCGTGGAGAGGGAGAAACCTGCCCCGGTGTGGTGAGGGTGGGCAGGCCCTGGCACAGGATGCCCAGAGCAGCTGTGGCTGCCCCTGGATCCCTGGCAGTGCCCAAGGCCAGGCTGGACACTGGGGCTTGGAGCAGCCTGGGACAGTGGGAGGTGTCCCTGCCGTGGCAGGGGTGGCACTGGATGGGCTTTGGGGTCCCTTCCAACTCAAACCATTTTGGGATTCTGTGGAAATCCCCATTAGGTGCAGCTGGAATCCCAGAACCGAGGGGGGTTTGGGGGTCTGTCTGGGGGTGCAGCATCCTGAGGCTCTGGGCTGGGAGCCCGAGGTTGGGGTGAGCCCCAGGCAATGGCCCCAAAAGCAGCTCCTTCCCAGGTCAGGGCTCCTGGTGCTGCTGTCGCTGCAGTGGGGCAGGGAGGGATTCCTATTTCATTTTGCTCTCTATCCCACAAAATATTCCTGCCTTAAACTGTGATGGAAGAAGGGGAGAATATTGCAAAGGTTTGCCTGTTGTTACCCCTGTGGAAAATGCTATCCAGCTCCTTTGAAATCCTGGGATGACCAGAAAACCTTTTGTTTGGATTTCACCTTTCAAAAGCACTTCCCAAGCTGCCCAGGCCAGAGGTGCAGGGCCCTGTTCTACCAACAACACCCAAACAGAGTATTTTGTTGCCAAAACTGTGATCCAAGGGCCTTTTGGGGAGGGGATGCTGGATCTGGCACCACCCTCCCTCTCCTCTGCCCCCTCTGCCTGTCACAGAGGCGTGGATGGAGAAGCCCTCCTTTGGGAAGCCCCTGGAGGAGCACCTGGCGGTCAGCGGGCGGGAGATCGCCTTCCCCGTGGAGGCCTGCGTGACCATGCTGCTGGAATGTGGGATGCAGGAGGAGGTGGGTCTCTGCTGGAATGTGGGATGCAGGAAGATGTGGGTCCCAGCTGGAATGTGGGATGCAAGAGCAGGTGGGTTCCTGATGGAATGGGGGATGCAGGAGCAGGTGGGTCCCAGCTGGAATGTGGGATGCAGGAGCAGGTGGGTTCCTGATGGAATGGGGGATGCAGGAGCAGGTGGGTTCCTGATGGAATGGGGGATGCAGGAGCAGGGGGGTCCCAGCTGGAATGTGGGATGCAGGAGCAGGTGGGTTCCTGATGGAATGGGGGATGCAGGAGCAGGGGGGTCCCAGCTGGAATGTGGGATGCAGAAGCAGGTGGGTCCCGTGCCCCACCCTTGTTGGCCACGATGGAAGGGGCCCCAGGTGTCCCCAGGGCCAGGACGAGGAACTGGGGGGGTCCAGGGACATCCCCAGCCCCAAGTCCTGTCCGACACTCCCCGTGTCCTCTGCCCAGGGTCTCTTCCGAGTGGCTCCCTCGGCCTCCAAGCTGAAGAAGCTCAAAGCTGCCCTGGACTGCTGCGTGGTGGACGTGCAGGAGTACTCGGCTGATCCCCACGCCATCGCAGGTGGGGCTCCTCGGGGCACGACTCCCACAAGGGCCCCCTGAGTGGCACCAAGCCCAGCTGGAGGCCGGGAGCCAGTGCTGCAGTCCAGGGGTTGATGCTGGGTGTGATTTTGTTCAAGGCTGTCATTAATTAATGGCCTGGCTGATGAGGCAGGTGACACAACCTGGGGACAGCGGCTGCCCCACAGAGGTGCTGCCATCCAGAAGGACCTGGCCAGGCTGGGGGTGAAGAAAACAGGGATACTGCCATCATCCAGCCACACTAATGAGGGTGGCACTAACGAGGGTGACACTGATTAGGCGATCTCTGCAGGAGCAGGGAGTGCTTGGGAAGAGTTGCGTTAACATCAGACTTCCCATCTTCTGTCACCTCCTCTGGGGGAATTCCCTCCCCAAGCACAGATCTGAACCCACGGGGCTGCTCTGGGGCATTGGCTGGGTCTCCATGGCATCCCTGCTCCCCTCTGGGAATGGGGGCAGGCACAGGACTGAACCCTGGCTTCCCAACGGGAATCTGTTCCCAGCACAGAGAGCTGGGAATGTCCCAGGCGAAAACGAGTGATGCAGACCTGGGAAAACACCTGAGAGAGGGAACTGGGAAGGTGCCAAGCGGGGCTGGGGGGTGGCAAGGTGGGTGCTGGGGGTGCCACAGGCTGCTCTGAGTCAGAGAGACCAGCGGGTGCTCCGGGGTGTGGTGGGGGGAGGTTTTGGGGGATGGGAGTCCAGTGCCCCGGAGCAAAAGCTCTTGGTGCCCACCAGCCGGTGCCACCTTCAGTGCCAATCCCTGTGTCCCCTGTGTGCCACAGGAGCCCTCAAGTCCTACCTGCGAGAGCTGCCTGAGCCCCTCATGACGTTCGAGCTGTACGAGGAGTGGATCCAGGCCTCCAAGTGAGTCTGGGACCTCCCCCCCTGTTCCTCCGTGGGGCAGGCAGGGACAGCCTGGGTCCCCCTGCATGGTTTGGGTTGTTTCTGGCACAGCTCCCAGCGTTTGGGCTGTTTCCTCTGGGCTCTGAGAGTCAGGAGGTGGTGAGAGGTCCAACATCCAACGTCCACCGAAGGGATTCCTTCTCTTTTTGGCTGGGTTTTGGGGGTTAATTTATTTATATAAGGTTGGTGGCAGCCTGAGGGTCTCGCAGGGTCCCCAAGGGCAGGGCTGGCGGAGTCCACACCCCCAGGGCAGGGTGGGAATGGGGGATAACGCCCTCTCCCTGCAGCATCCCGGAGCAGGAGAAGCGGCTGCAGGCTCTCTGGAACGCCTGCGAGAAGCTGCCCAAAGCCAACTACAACAACATCAGGTGAGCCCGGGGCCAGCGGGACACGGGTAGGGGACACAGAGGGTGTGACCCGTGCACTGACCCGGCTGGGATCGGCTCTCCAGGTACGTGATCAAATTCCTGGCCAAGCTGACCGAGTACCAGGACATGAACAAAATGACCCCGAGCAACGTGGCCATCGTGCTGGGGCCCAACCTGCTGTGGCCGCAGGCCGAGGGGTGAGCGCTGGGAGAGGGGGCAGATCCTGCTGGGAGCCCTGCTGGGAGCCCTGCTGGGAGCCCTGCCGGGAGCCCTGCTGGGAATCCTGCTGGGAATCCTGCTGGGAGCCCTGCGGGTGCCCTGCCGGGAATCCTGCCGGGAGCCCTGCTGGGAGCCCTGCTGGGAGCCCTGCTGGGAGCCCTGCCGGGAGCCCTGCTGGGAGCCCTGCCGGGAGCCCTGCCGGGTGCCCTGCTGGGAATCCTGCCGGGAATCCTGCCGGGAGCCCTGCCGGGAGCCCTGCTGGCCTGCAGGGGTTGCTGAGCTGCCACCCCGTACAGGAACATGACAGAGATGATGACGACGCTGTCGCTGCAGATCGTGGGCATCATCGAGCCGCTCATCCAGCACGCGGACTGGTTCTTCCCGGGAGGTAGGGCCTGCTCCATAGTCCTGGGGGCAGCTCCTGGGAGGGGGCTCAGAGCTCCCAGGTTTGTTTTTCCGGCCCCTTCTGCTCGCTGGGGCTCAGGCAGGGCTCTGGCCAGGCTCAGCACCCCCGAGCGTACCCGCAGTGCCGGCACCCCAATCCCTCCCGTGCCCTCCCTGAGGACACCCCTCCCACCATCCTCCTTCACCCCTCTCCCCAGACATCGAGTTCAACGTGACGGGGAACTACGGCAGCCCCCTGCACGTGAACCACAACGCCAACTACAGCTCCATGCCCTCGCCGGACATGGACCATGGCGAGCGCCGGCAGCACGACCAGGCCCGGCGGCCCCTCAGCGTGGCCACCGACAACATGATGCTGGAGTTCTACAAGAAGGATGGGTAGGGTCACTGCCGGGGTGTGGGGACAGGGAAGGGGTGGCTTTGTGCTGAGCTGGTGGAGGTTGGGTGGTCCCAGGGTGCAGGGACCCCCCGCTTTCCATGCCGGGCTCTTGGGGGTGCTCAGGTGAGCCCACGCCTGTCCCCAGCCCACTGCAGATGGGAGTGGGGTGGCCCGTGGGGTGACATGGGGGCTGTGCCACGCCAGAGAGAGGTGTCCTGGTGTCCTCAAGGTCTGCAGGACTTGCTCCAGGGGAAAGCTCCCCATTCCCAGTCCGTGCATGTCCCCCCTCTGTGACACCTCGCAGGGACCTCAAACGGTGGAGCTGGCTCCAGAAAACACCCCAGAGCCCTCCCCATCCCAAAAATGTCCACATTTCCAGAAGATATCCCAAGCTGTCCCACCACTGGCATAGCCTGGTCTCTGCTGAGCCCCGCCTGCCCCCACTCTCGAAGCCCCTCAGCCTCGCAGCTCCTTTGCCCAGCAGTGACCTCTCCCCCCATGCACTGTCCAGTTTAGGGGGTTTTCACACTGATTCCCGTTTGTTTCTGCCCATGCAGCCTTAGGAAAATCCAAAGGTACCGTATCCTCTGCAGTGATGCTGGGAAGCTGCTGGGAAGCTGCCGGGAGGGTTCTGGGAGGGTGCTGGGAGGGTTCTGGGAGGGTGCTGGGAGGGTGCTGGTGCCTGCTGGTTCTTGGGGAAGGGAGAGGCAGCCGCTGGGTGACCCAAACCCGTCCCACGCTGCCACCCCTGCCCTACTGCGCTGTAGTTTCATTCCCAGCAGTTTCCCGGTGGAAGAGGCGTTTTTAGGGACCCCGAAGGAATGGCGAGGGGGTGCTGGCGGTGCCCTCTGGCCGGGCGGGTGCTGACCCCCCTTCTCCGTGTCCCCAGCATGGGCGTCAGGGTGATGGACACTTCGTGGGTGGCTCGCCGAGGCACCTCAGCGGGGCGCAAGGCGACCTCGGCCCCCCCGGCCGCGCAGCCCCCGGCCCCGCCCGCCGAGCTGCCCCCCACGCCCCACTCGCCCATTCCCGAGCAGTCGCCGGAGATTTCAGCAACGCCCTCCCCGCCTCCCACCAGCTTCGCCTTCCCCCCGGCAGCCGAGCGGACAAGGTAAGGCCGCCGGCACCCCGTGCCCCCGAGCTGGGCACCGTCCCCGGGAGCGAGGCCGGCAGCGGCACAAGCTCCCGGTGCCGGAGGGGACGCTCAGCATCCCCGGGAGAGGAGCAGCATCCTTAGGGCAGAGGGCGGAGAGGATGCTCTGCATCCCCGCAGCCCCCGCCACATCCCCATCCTGCCATTCCCATGAGAGCCCTGCTGCCTTCAGAGATTTTCCTCAGGGCCCCTTGCCCGGGTATCCCTGGGCTGTAGCGGAATTTGGGCTGGAGGTGCCAGGAAGGTGCAGGAAAAACCCGCGGGGAGCCCAGCGGCCCCTGAGACCTCCGTCTGCCCAGGGTCCGAGTCCGACTTTAATTGCGCAGCTCGTGTGGGAGAAAGCGCCCAAATCCCACATTTCTGCCCCAAAAGGGAAGCAGAGCCGGGCCGGGGTGCACACACTTGGGGAGGGGCAGCCCCGGGAGGGTCGCGCCGTGGGACGAGCCGGGGGGTTCGGCACCGCGGGGGCTCCCCCGCCGCTCCCCTGCCCCCCGCCGACGCTTCCGCTCTTTTTATCCATTTCCCCTGCGTTTTGTGTTACTTCTGCCGGTTTTTACGGTGCTTCTGTACCTTTGCAGCAGGGCTGACCCGGCAGCCGCCTGGCGCAGCGCCCCCCGCCCCGGGGACCCCCCGAGCCCCCGGCCCCGCTCCCCGCCCTGGGCGCAGCCCCCGCTGCCCGCCCGCCCCTGCTCCCTGCGCTGCCCCCCCTGGCCCTGTCCCGGCCTCGCCCCCTGGCCCTGTCCCGGCCTCGCCCCCTGGCTCTGCCTCCCCCCCGCGCCCCCCCTGCCCCGGGCCGCCCGCCCGCCCGCCCTCGTCGCAGGACTCGGCCCCCCGAGGTAACCGCGGGCCCCGGGGGGGGGCTGGGGGCGTCACCGCCGCCCGGGGGGACCCTGGGGCCGGGGGGGGTGGCCACAAGCGGCGGGGGCGGCGGAGCCCCGGGGGGGGGCGGCGGGAGGGGGCACCGGGTGCTGAGTGCTGGGTGCGGGAAGGAGCTCACGGCTTTCCCTCTTCTTCTTCTTCTTCTTCTGCTGCTGTTTATTTCCAATTTTCGTTTTTGTTGTTATGACTCATCTTTTACATTTTACTTTTATTTGATTTTTGGCTTTATTTTTGTTTTACTTTTTAATTGTATTTTTCATTATTTTTGAGTTTTCTTCGTTGATTTTTCATTTACCTTTGTTATTTAATTCTCTTGTATTTTCTGGTTTTAATTTTATTTCTAATTCTTTGAATGTTTAATTTTTGATTTCTGTTGTTTTATTTCTATTTTACCTTTATTTTCCTTTTATTTCATTTTTAATTTTACTTTTATTTATTCTTCTTTGCCTTTTTATGCTTTATACTTTTACTTTCCCTTCCCTGTTTTCGTTTCTATTTCCTTTTCCTTTTCCTTTTCCTTTTCCTTTTCCTTTTCCTTTTCCTTTTCCTTTTCCTTTTCCTTTTTTCCTTTTCCTTTTCCCTTTTTCCTTTTCCATATTTTGCGGGTTCTTTTTTTTTCCTTTTTCTTCCATTTCTCTTTCCCCTTTTTTTCCCCTTTTCCCCTTTTTTCTCCGTTCCCTCTTTCCTTGCCCGTCCCGTTCTGTGCCCCGTGCCCGCCCCAGCACTTCCAAGCCCCCCGAGCTGTCCCCGGGGCCGCCCCCCGCGCCCGCCCCCGCGGCCGAGCAGAGCCCGCACTCGCTGCGCAAAGGTAGGAGCGGAGCGGAGCGGGCGGGGCCGGGGCCGCGGGGGGGTCCCGCCGGGCGGCCCGGCCCTGACCCGGCCCTGTCGCTGTCTCTGTCCCGCAGGGACCAAGAAGCTGGCGCCCATCCCGCCCCGGGCGGCGGCGGAGGCGGGCGGGGGGCAGCCGTCCCCGGCCAGCCTGTCCCCGACCCCCCCCAGCACCCCGTCCCCGTACGGCCCCCCCGGAGCCCCCCTCGGAGCCCCCCCCGGAGCCTCCCCCGGGGCCGGGCCGCCCCCGCCGCCCCCGCTGCTGCTGTCCCCCGCCGCCGCCGCCCCTCGGGCCCGGGCCGCCCCCAAAGCGCGGCCGCGCCCAGCGCTGCCCCCCCCGCCGCAGCCGCCCCCGGCCGCCCCCGCGCCCCCCCAGCCCCCGGAGCCGCCCCGCCTGGACACCGCGGGCCCCGGGGACGGTGCGCTCACAGGTAACCCCGGCGGGGGCTTTCGGGGGGGTGGCAGAGGCCCCCGGGAGGGGCACAGTGGCCCTGCCAAGGCAGGAGCGTGCCCGGGAAGGTGCTGATGTCCCCGGGAAGGTGGAACTGTCCCCGGGAAGGTGGAACTGTCCCCTGAAAGGCAAAACGGTGCCCCGGAAGGTGGCGGCGTTCCCCGGGAAGGTGACAACGTGCCTGGAAAGGCAGAACTGTCCCTGGGAAGTTGGTGGTGTCCCCAGGAAGGTGACAGTGCGCTCTAGGAAATGGCAATGTCCCTGGGAAGTTGGTGGTGTCCCCAGGAAGGTGACAGTGCGCTCTAGGAAATGGCAATGTCCCTGGGAAGTTGGTGGTGTCTCCAGGAAGGTGACAGTGCGCTCTAGGAAATGGCAATGTCCCTGGGAAGGTGGAGATGTCCCCAGGAAGGTGACAATAGCCCAGGCAAGGTTGAACTGGCCCCAGCGAGGTGGTGCTGGCCCAGGAGGGTGCCAACATCCCCCTGAGGGTGGCCAGGTACTCAGGAAGGTAGCGATGCCCCTGGAGAAGTGGAGCTGTCCCCGGAACGGCGGTGATGACAATGCGGTCGGGATGTTGGCTGTGTCCCTTGGGAGGTGGCAGTGCCACCAGGAATGTGGCATCCCTGGGAAGCGCCGGGAGCTGCGCTGCTGCCCCTGCTGCTCTGCCCTCCCTGGCCCTGGGCTGCGTTGGTGCCGTGTCCCCCAGGGGTCCCTGCGCTGCTGCAGGGCCAGGGCGGTGCTCCGGAGGTGCCGGGTGATTCTGGGGACCCCGGGGGGCTCAGAGGCCACGGGAGTGCCCCAGTGCCCCTCCCACGGGGTCCGGCCGGGCACAGGGCTCTGTGTCCTGTGTGCCCGTCCTGCCTGTGCGGGCACGCTGCGGGGCTGGGCGGTGTCCCCAGGGGCTACCGCCTCCCTTTGGGTGGCTCTGGCCTGGGTGCGGCTCTGCCAACGCGTTGCTGTGGGGCTGGCGTGGCACCCTGGCATGGCCGCAGCCCTGACATCGCCCCTGGCCCAGCTGCGGCTCCCCTGTCCCACCGTGAGACAACGTCCCTGAGCCACATCCTGGGCAATATCCCTGGGAAATATCCCTGGGCAGCGTCCCTGGGCCAGGCAGCTGTGGCAGAGGCGCTTTTTCTGCCTGAGGGGGTTGCTCTGCTCTCAGCAAGGGACACGGTGACACCGCCTGCCTGTGGCCGTGCCCACCCTGCCACTTCAGACGTGCAGCCTCACCCTGCGGGTGCCCAGGGCGAGGGGACAGCGGTGCCACCTGCGCTCGGGGGACACGGGCAGCGTGTGGGGACAGCGGTGCCGCCGCCCTGGCTCGGGTGGGACCCACGGAGCGGCGGTGCCAACCTCGGTGGCGGCACTGACGCGCTGCCAGCCCCGGCGGGTGCCCCACGGCCGTGCCCTCCCGCAGGTCTGCTCCGTTTTGAGGTGCCCTCCCTCCACGTGTCCCCGGAGGCCGCCCTGTGCCGGGACCCGCCGGAGGCAGCGCAGAGACTCTCGGGGCCGAGCCTGAGCCCGCGGCAGGAGGAGGAGGAATCGGAGAGCACAGCCCTATGACAGTGTCCCTGTCCCCAAGCTCATCCGTGCGGCACCCAGGGGCCAGCACCGGCCACCGGCACCGAGGGCCACGGGCCAGTTTTGGGTGGCAAAGCGTCCGGTTTGGGGGCGGCCGCTGTTCTTTAGTTCATTTTTGTTCGCCTTATCCAGACTTTGCCTTTGAAGCGGGTGCCTGCACCCCCCGCCCCGCAGCACCCACGGCCCTGGGGTGATGCCTCCACGTCCTCCGTGCCCCGAGGCGGGCGCCGCCGGGTGCTGGCCAGGTGGCAAGGAGCTCGCCGGCGCTTTGCAATGGGATTTCCTTTCTTCGGCTTCTTCCCCCTCCGCTTGTTTGGGAGCAGGATGGGACCCGACCAGCAATAACCTGGGGACGCAGGATGTGCCCCCGGCTCTCGGGGTGCTGGCGGGGGAGGTGCACGTCCCTCGGCACCCGCTGTCCCCGGGGGTTGGTGGCTTTGGTCGTGCATGCACAGACAAATTAACCTTTTATCCTTTCCAGAGAGAGAAGATCTATATATATATATATATATATCGGCAGAGATATATATATATTCTATATTTGTATAGAGAGAGAGAGAAACTATAGAGAGATTTGTTTTATCTGGAGCCGTTCCCGCCCGGCCGGTGCGAGAGGGAGGATGGAAATGGCAGCGCTTCGCCCCCGCCCCGCTCGCGCCGTGCCCCCCGCCCCAGGTGGGCACCGGGGGGCACCAGCACCCCAAAGCAATCAATAAATCAAATAAATCCGTGTGCCACTCGCTGAGAACTGCCCGGCGGCGCCGGCCTGTGCTTCCTGCCCCGGCCTCGCCGGGAGGATTTGGGGGTGCAGAGGGTTTGGGTGATAAAATGATGTTTTGGGTTTTTATAGGGGCTGTCACGGGTCTGGTGCCGCGGGATGGGGCAGCCTCAGGCGTGGGGGTCACATTGTGGCTCTCACCCTCTCCAGCTGCAGTTTTGGGGTGCAGAGCAGCGGGGGGGGGTCCTGTCCTGGTCACTGCCATCAGGCCTGGGTGCCCCAGGGAAGCTGCCGAGTGCCTGGGTGACATCGAGCCCCCAGCAAGGGACGGGCTCCTCCACCTTCCTCCTCCTCTACTTCCACCTAATCCTGTTTCCATCTCCACCTTTGCCCATCCCCTCCATCCCACCTCATCCACCCCGACCTCCTCCACCTCCACCCCAATCCCACCCATCTCTGTCTCCACGCTGCTCCCACCTCCATGTCTCTTCCTTCCTCCTCCTTCCCTCCTCCACCCCCATGTCCATCTCCTCCATCTCCCCCCTGATCCCACCGTCTCCACCTCCATCCTTCGCTGCTGCTGCACCAAGTTTCCTCGGACATCCCGCTCGTGCCTGGGGGGGCTCAGCTCCGGGATTCCGGCACTCCTGGTGCTGCTATCCCGCTCCCAGGCCTCCTACACAGCAGGAGCCAGCCAGGACCGACCCCCGGCCCGGGCTGATCCCCACTGCAGTACCAGGACCACCCCTAAGGGACACAGATCCCTCTTCCCCTCGGACGCGTCCCCTGGGATGGACACTGGGCTTGTTTCACGTGTCTTTAATAGAAACCGCCGGCGGTGGGGCAGAGCCCCGTACAAAAGCTGGCTGCAGGAATCGGGGATTGCATAGACCGAGGTGTGGGGGACCCCCCCACCCCCAAATAGTCGCCTTTTAGAAAACAAAAAGCGTCTCTGAATAAAACTCTCCTGGTACAATAAATACTCTGGTGCCGCAGAGCTGGAGACCCTGCACCCACCTGCCCCGTTTGGGATGGCCCCGAGCTGGGAGACCCCTGGGTTCAGAGCCACCACTGCGGGGTGAGCCCTGTTCGGGAGGAGCCCAGATCTGAACCCCTCGGCTAGGGATGGTCCCGGTTTGGGATGCTTCTGGATCAGGATCTCGGAGCCTCTGGGACCCTGGTTTGGTTTTCCCCTGGGTCAGAAGTCCCTGGGCTGGGAGCCCACAGGTTGGGATGCCCTGATTTGTGAGCCCCTGATTTGGGATGGTCCCCAGTTTGTGACGCCCCTGGGTTGGGATGGCCCAGGTTCGGGGCACCTGACTGCCTCAAGCTGCATTGGGAGCCCCCGGATCGGGATGCCCCTGGTTGGGATGCTCCTGGTTGGGATGTTCCTGGTTTGGGATCCCTGTTTCAGGCTGGAACACCCCAGCTGGGGAGCTCCCTGATCCGTTCAGGACCTGCTGTGCAGCTGCCGGGGGGTGATGCCCCCCATCCATGGCTCAGAAGCTGGACTCGGGCACGGCCGGGGGGCGCAGGGGCCCGGGGGGCTGCCGGCCCCGCTGCAGGGTGGCCCCGGGGGGACCCCGGGCGGCCAGGGGGGGCCCCCCCGCGCCCCTGCCCAGCGAGGCGGATCTGCGCAGCGCCGCCTCGGGCCGGGGGGGGAGGCTGGCCGAGCTCCGCGACCGCCCCAGCGCCGAGGGGCCGGGGGGGCAGCGGCCGGGGGGGACACCCGCGTCCCCCTGCGGCACCGCGGCCCCGGGGCTGCCGGGGCCCGGGGGCGGCCGGCGCGGGGTCCCCTCGGCGCTGGCGGCCCGGCGCAGCCGGCGGGGGGCGCGGGGAGGGCCCGGATCCCCCTGCCCCGGGGGTCCTACGGGGGCGGTCCGGACGCTGAGGCTGCGACCCTGCAGACCCCGCACCGGGGGCCGCGCCTCGAACCCGCCTGCGGGGGAAGCACCGTCAGGGCGGGCGAGGGGCGCGGGGGGCACCGGGGGCTGAGCGTCCTGAGCCTCACCGTTCTCCGGGGCGGCGGCGGAGCCCGAGGGGTCGGGGTCGGTGCGGGGGTCGGTGCGGGGGTCGGTGCGGGGGTCGGAGGCGGCCAGGCGGAACAGCCAGTGACCCGCGGAGCCTGCGGGGAGCGGCGGCCGTGGGCCGGGGGCACCGACCTGGGGGTCCCGCGGGCCCCAGCGCGGCACCGGGGGCGGGGGTCGCACACGGGCGGGCCGGGGGGGTGCCCACGCACGCACATGGAGGGGCCGCAGGGATGGGGCGGCAGGGCTGTGCAGGGGTGTGTGACTGCACGGCTGAGCCCCGCCAGGCAGGGGCAGTGCTGGGGGGCTGCGGGCAGGGATTCGGGGCTCACCCGGGTCAGGGAGTGCAGGGATTCAGGGCTCACCCGTGCCGGCGGCGTGGCGGCGCTGGTAGAACAGGATGTAGGCGCTGCGGGTGCTCACCTCGGCCTCACGCACCCCCTCCACTCGGCTGTCGTCGTAGCTGTACCAGCGCCCGTCCAGGGCGTTGCAGCAGAACGCTGCGGGCGAGGGGCGGCGGGGTGAGGGGGGACGCGGCTCTGTCTCCTCCCCTGCCATTCCCCACAGCCGCACCCCTAAACCCCACACTGTGCCCCACAGCACAGCCCCTGAGATGCCCTGGCCCCCCTCGCCCCGTGGCACAGCGCGGTGCGTGCCCGATGCCCCGGCCCCTGGCCCCCCCGGCCCCCCCGCCCCAGCGGCCCCGCTCACCGGTGTAGTGGCCGCCCTGCATGCTGCCGTGGTGGTTGCAGACCGCGTACAGGTCGTAGAGGTGGTCGCGGGGGCAGCCCTGGGGCAGGCGCAGGGGGGGCTGCCAGGACGCCCAGCGCCTCAGGAGCTGCCCCCCGGGCTGGCCCCGCTGCGCCACGTGCGGGGCCATGTCCAGCCCCCGCAGCGGGAACTTCACCAGCGTGGTCAGTTTGTGCCGCTGCTCGGCCACCTGCCTGAAGCGCTTCAGGTGGATGATGAGGATGTCGGGCAGCGTCCACAGGCTGAGCTTCACCGTGCCCTGCTGGGGCACCTTGCAGTGCGGGCAGCGCCAAGCATCGTCCGGAGCCAGCTGGGGACAGCACGTCATGGCCACCTCCGTCCCCGTCACCCCCTGCCACCTCCACAGCCACCTCCAGCCCCGGCAGCACCGACAGCCGCAGTGCCGGGGCCGGGCTGGGTGCCCCATGGCGGGGGCTGTGCCCGGGGTGCCCGTACCTGCTCCTCCTTGGTGTAGAGCTGGAAGCACTCATCCAGCGTGCAGCTGTGCTGCTGCCCGTGCGCCTGCTGCTGCCGCCGCACGCTCTCCGCGTCCTGCACCACCTCCTCCTGGAGGCTGCCGAACAGCCTGGGGGGGACGCGTCAGCAGCGGGGGTGGCCCCAGCGCCCGGGTGTCCCCCCAGCCCGGCCGCAGGGCACTCACCGCTCTTTGGTGCTCATGTCCCACTCCACCGTCAGCTTCACGTGGGGAGGGCCCCCGGCCCCGCTCAGCTGCAGGGCCCTGAGGGGAGCACAGGGTGAGACATCCCCAAAATCCCCGTCCCCGTGGGGACACCTCCCTGCCGGCCCGCGGTGGTGGCAGGCAGGGACAGCCACCCCCTCCCCGTACACCACCCACAGCGGGGACGCTGGGCTGGGGCCACAGTGCTCGGGGAGCAGGGTGGCCACCACTGTGGCTATCTGTGGTGTCACCACTGGCCATCCCTGCTGACACTGGCCAGCCTCGGGAACATCTTTGGCCACCCATGGTGACACTGGCCAGCCTCGGGAACACCTTTGGCCACTCATGGTGACACTGGCCAGCCACGGACACTGTGCCCACTCGTGGTGATGCCACCGGCCACCCCTAGAGACTGAGGGGACATCCTGGGGACAGCCCTGTCCCTGCAGCCCCTTACCTGTCGATGGCAGGGTGGCAGAGAGGACGGGGATCCTGAGGGGACAGGTAGGTGCAGGGGGCCGCGCTCCCGGCCAGGCGGATCCGGAAAAGGGCTCCCGTGCCCTGTGAGGGGAGAGGGCACTGTGGGGCCGCTGTGGGGACCTCCTGCCCTGCAGCAGCACCTGGGCGAGCCTGGCTTTGGGGCACGGGGCAAAATAAACCCCACAAATCTGATGGCTTTGGTCCCCGTGGCTGGGCGGGCAGGGGACACCTGTGGGGTGTGGGACACAGGTATGTGGGGCTGGGGGATGAGCTGCCCCATGGCTGTGGTGCAGCTGGCGGGCAAAGGGGCAGCACAGGGACACCGGCGCCCGAGGGATGGTGGCACCGGGGGGCTGGGGAGGGCAGCTGGGCTGGGGTGGCTCCGCCATTGGCACTGGGGCCACCCATGGTGACGCTGTAGCCACACGTGCTGACACCACTGGCCACCTGCAGTGACCACAAAAATAACCCCCAGGGGACACCACAGCAACCCACAGGGACAGCAAGGCCACCCGCAGTGACCACCAGCCACTCATGTCCGCAGCACAGCCACTCCTGGGGCCACCACAGCCACCCACGGTGACACCCCCGGTGTCCCTGCAGCCAAGCACAGCTCTACCATGGACAGCCTGTGATGGTGCTGCCTCAGGCACGCACGGCTGCAGTGTGGCCACCCATGGAGACCCTGCGGCCACCCAAAGCTCCACCATGGCCACCCATGGAGACCCTGTGGCCACCCAAACTCCACCACGGCCACCTGTGGAGACCCCATGACCACCCAAAGCTCCACCATGGCCACCCATGGAGACCCTGTGGCCACCCACAGCTCCACCATGGCCACCCATGGAAACCCCATGGCCACCCACAGCTCCACCACGGCCACCCACAGCTCCATCCCCACCACGAGCACGGTCTCGGCAGACGCCAGCAGCTGCGTGCACACTGGGAGGGCACAGGGCCGCTCCCTGGGCTCACCTGTGGCCGCACCTCTCCCCGCAGAACCCCCCTCAGCTGGGCCAGGATGCTCTGCTGGAGCTGCTCCCAGGAGACGCCGCGCTCCTCCCGCAGCACCAGCGGCGGCCCGAACCTGGGGACAGGGAGCCGCGCGTTGCCGGGGGTGGCACGGGCAGGGCAGGGCAGGGCAGGGTCAGGTGGGGCAGGGGCAGGGCAGGGCAGGCAGGGTCAGTGGGCAGGGGCAGGGGCAGGCAGGGGCAGGGCAGGGCAGGGCCAGGGCAGGGCAGGGCCAGGGCAGGGCAGGGGCAGGGCAGGGCCAGGGCCGGGGCAGGGCAGGGCAGGACGGGGCAGGGCAGGGCGGGGCAGGGGCAGGGCAGGGGCAGGGCAGGGCCGGGGCAGGGCAGGGCAGGGCAGGGCAGGGGCAGGGCCGGGGCAGGGGCAGGGCCGGGGCAGGGGCAGGGGCCGGGGCAGGGCAGGGGCAGGGCAGAGCAGGCAGGGCAGGGGCAGGGCAGGGCAAGCAGGGCAGGGGCAGGGCAGGGCAGAGCAGGGCAGGGGCAGGGGCAGGGGCCGGGGCAGAGCAGGGCAGGGGCAGGGGCGGGCAGAGCAGGGGCAGGGGCAGGGGCAGGCAGGGCAAGCAGGGCAGGGCAGGCAGGGCAGAGCAGGGCGGGCAGGGCAGGGGCAGGGGCAGGGCCGGGCAGGGGCAGGGCAGGGCAGGGCAGGGGCAGGGGCAGAGCAGGGCAGGGCAGGGCAGGGCAGGGCAGGGGCAGGGCAGGGGCGGGCAGGAGCAGGCGGGGCAGGGCAGGGCAGGGCAGGGCAGGGCAGGGCAGGGGCAAGGCAGGGCAGGGGCAGGGCAGGGGCAGGCGGGGCAGGGCAGGCGGGGCAGGTACCTGGCGAGCTGCGGCCCCGTGCCCGCCGTGTGGCACAGCAGCAGCAGCAGGCGGCCGCCGGACGCGCGGTGCAGGCAGTCGGAGGAGCGGGCGGCGCTGGGCAGCAGCCGAGGCCCCTCCGGCCGTGGCACCGCGGGGGACGTGGGGAGGCTGCGGGGACCCCCTGCGCGGCGGGGAAACGAGGGGCTCTCGTTAGCGCCGGGTTAATTAGTGACGTGGCCCTTCCCACCAATCACGTGGCAGCATGCCTGCTCCCACCAATCCCAGCGAGGGATCCACTGCCTCCCACCAATCCCAGTGAGGGATCCACTGCCTCCCACCAATCACAGTGCAGGATCCATTCCCTCCCACCAATCCTAGCTAGGGATCCACTCCCTCCCACCAATCACAGGGCGGGATCCAATCCCTCCCACCAATCCCAGCGCAGGCCAGGCACCCACAGCCAATCAGCGCGGGCGGGCCGGCGGCCGCAGCCAATCGGCGCGGGGCGGGGGCGGTACCTGCGCGGCGGGCGGGCGGCGGCTGGAAGGCGTACACGGGCCCGGCCTCGCCCGCCGCCGCCAGCGCCTCGGGGTCGGAGAGCGAGCGCAGGAAGCCCCGCGGGGACAGCTCGGCCAGGATCACCTGCGGACAGCCCCGGCCGCCTCAGCACCCGCGGGCGGCCCCCGCCGCCCCGCCCGGGCCCCCGTTACCTGCTCCGGCGGGACGCGGCCCTCCCGCGCCACCATCGCCCGCAGGTCGGCCACGGTGCCCAGCAGCGGCACGGCCAGGCCCACCCGCACCAGGCGCCAGCGCTCGCACTGCAGCACCAGCGTGACGTTCAGAGCCCTGCGGACGGCACCGACACCCTGAGCCGCGGGAGGCACCGCCGGTGCAGCCCTGTGCCGGCAAACGCCCGCTGCACGCAGCTCCTGCGGCTGCCGCCCGCCCCCGGTGCTGCCGCCACCTCCCCCGTGTTCATTATTTACCCCAAAAAACGCAGATTGCTGTGGCTGGAGCTGCCGCCACCTCCCCCGTGTTCATTATTTACCCCAAAAACCGCAGATTGCTCTGGCTGGAGCTGCCGCCACCTCCCCCGTGTTCATTATTTACCCCAAAAACGGCAAATTGCTCTGGCTGGAGCTGCCGCCCCGCCAGGGGGATGCGGGGCTCACCTGGTCTGGCGCAGCGGGATGGGCAGGGAGATGCACAGGAAGGGGTCGAAGGTGTTGCTCTGCTTCAGGCAGTGAGGGCACGTCAGGGAGGACCTGGGGAACGGGCGGGGAGCGTCATCGGGGGGGGGGAATATGGTGCTGCATCCCGGGAACCACATCCCAAATCCAGCATCCCGGGTACCACATCCAAACACACACCCACCCCACCACATCCCAAATCCCTCATCCCGGGTACCACATCCCGGGTACCACATCCCGGGTACAACTCCCTGGCTGCTGCATCCCACAGCATCCCCAGCATCACACGGGATCTGCACGACCTCCTGGCAGGGTGGGGCCCCCAGGCTGTTCCTGCCTGCCCATCCCAAGGCTCTGCTCGCTCTGAACCCAAACAGGAGCTCCCGCAGTGCCAGAGTGAAATCCTAGGACTGGGAATCTCCCACTCTCATTCCTCCGTGTGGCCTCCAAACCCTCCCAAGTCCCGCTCCCCCTCCCAAGGGCTGGCAGCGCCTGGGGCGGCTCCTGGAGGTTTTGAGGTGCCCGCCTGGGTGGGGTTAGGCAGGGACAGCGCCCCGGGGCGCTGGGGCGAGCAGGAGCCCCGAGCAGCGGGGCCGTGGCTGGGCTGCGGAGGAGCAGAGGGACAGCAGGAGCACATCTGCCTGTGAGTGACCCCGGGGTGGCCCTGGGGAGGCACTGCTGGCCCCCTGCCCACCCTGGCACCAACAGCCACCTGCTGCTGATTCTTCTTAATTCTGGGGGGTTTTAAATTTATTTTTTTCCCCTGAATTTTTGTTCGGCAAAAAAAAAAGGGAAAAAATGAATTAAAATCCAACACAAAATCCCGAGTCCTTGTTATTTGTCACCTTGAAGAGCCACTGAGCTCCCTGGGAAGCAGCCACACAAATTAATAGATCCTTTAGCACACAGACGGCTCTGGCACGTGGAACAGGGATAATTAAAGTGCCTTTTTTCATATATAGGGCGAGGGATTGAGAGAGGAGGGAGGGCTTGTGATGCCAGATGTGTCCCCCGCTGCCTGCAGTGCCATGGCTTGGGAACAGGATGGCATCCCTGAGCATCCACGAGTCCCAGCCAGATGAATCTGTGGGGTGTCCCAAACGGGGGCTGGACTGCTGGGACAGTCCCAAGCCCTGTGACAGAACCGCAGGCGGTTTGGGTTGTGAGGGACCTTCAGAGACCACCCTGTCCAGCCCCCCTGCCAGGGCCACTGGACCATACCACTCCAAAGCCTGTCCAGCCTGGCCTTGGACACTTTGAAGTGCTTGTAGCGCAAGGTGTGAAGGCTCACAGCGCCCACGCAGGGCTCACGACAGGGCGAAGCCTCCCCCGGGCAGGATCCGTCCCCCCACTCACCTGTACTGGGCCTGGAAGTGGCTCTGCACAAAGCTCTGCCCACGGGGGTGCTGCGTGCCTGGGGGGGACCTGCTGGCACCGCTGCTGCCGTCCTTGCCAGGCTGCAGGGGCAAGAGACAAGTGCTGGGTGAGCTGACAGGGTGAGGGACGTGTCCTCAGGGGGTCAGGGACACGTCCTAGTGAGCCAAGCCCAGCTTCGGTGTCCCCATGGACGACATTGGGCTGAAGGTGATGCCGAAGAGACTCTGGGAACCTTTGGGGTACATCCCATCCCCCAGCCAGCCTGGGGCACGAAGGGTTGATGAAGGGTCTGAAACCCACCCCCCCAAGGCAGCCCCAGTGTCCAGAGCTCCGGGACACCGAGGAACTGGAGCTGGGAATGCATTCAAGCCTGGAGAAATGCTCCAGGAGGGTATCCTGGGTGAGGCGGCTCAGTGGCCATGGCAGCATCCCCGTGGGGGGAAGCCGGGGGGCGGGGGGAAGCTGGTGCCCCACATGTCCCCCCAAGGAGCCCCAGCGCCCACGGCACACCCTGGGCCAGCAGCCCCGGCAGGCAGGTGCCCAGCCCACCCCGCTGTGCCAGGCAAACATCCATCGGCAGCGGGAGCGGAGCGCGTGGGGGTGAGATGGTGCAACACTGCAGGGAGCAGGGGTCCGCGTGTCCGTGAGTGTGTCCGTGTGTCCGGGATGAGCTCCTGGAGCGGACGGGCACATTCCTGTGCGTTCCCCCGCCCCAGGGAAACACGGCTGGGTGCGAATTCACCGCGCCCGGGACGTGCGAGCAGCCCCGGCTGGCGCGGTGCCGTCCCGGGCGGGCGGTGCCCAGACCCGGCCATGTCCCTGCGTGTTCGCCCAGCATCCGCACCGGCAGCAGGCCCGGGCACGGCTCCCGGCACGGCTCCCGCTGCCCCGAGCCCCAGCGCGGCACCTGCACATCGAGCCCGGGCACGGCCCCCGGCACAGCGAGCCCAGCCGCACCCCGGGCCTGGCACGGTGCCTCGCTGACAGCTCAGATGTGCCCCAGCGACCCCAAGAGCAGCCGGGTCTCCTGCTCCGCTCCTTTGGGAACAGGGACACTGGGATGTGACCGTGTGGCACAGCCAAACCTGCCCGGTTCGGGGACATCTCCCTGCCTGCCTGCTGCCCTGGGACCTGCCAGGAGCCCCCGTGCCCACACTGGGGACAGCAGCTTCACCCCTGGAGCCTGGTGGCAGAAGAGATGCTGCAGAAAGGTGTCAGTAAAAAAAAAAAAACGGGCTGTTCTGGGGTAAGACAGTGACTTTCTGGTGTCTCGATGAGTAAGATTGAAAATCACGGAGGATTTTGGCCGGGAGGTGGATTTTCCTCAATGCCATCTGCTGGCACCAGGTCCTGCTGGGCCTGACGTGTCCTCACGGTCTGCCTGGCACTGGGGTCCATCTGGTGTGGCTGAGAGGGAACCTGGATGGTGTCTGTGCCCTACAGGGCCCCCAAAATTCCAAGAAGATGCCTCTTTCTCAAGCCCTCCTGGCAGCCAAGCCTCGGTCCCCGCTTTGGTGGCCCCACAGCCGCAGCAAGCACCTCGTGGGCACCCATCCCGCAGCCAGGAGGGCATTCCCACCCCTCCTGCCCAGCTCCAGCCTCCTCCTTTTCTGCTTCCCACACCCGAGCTTCCCAGTCCCTGAGCCTTGGCACGGGCTTGGCCAGGAGCATCATCGGAGCGGGACAGCACAGTGCTGAGCCGGGTGCCACCGCTAAGGAGGGGACAGCGAACTGCTGGGCTGAGCCCACGAGGCAAATGCCAACAGCTCAAATCCATCCCCTGCAACAGGCAGCGCCCGGCGGGCAGCAGCGGGCAGGGGGGGAGCAGGGAGGAGGCAGGGACGAGGCAGGGACGAGGCAGGGAAGGAGCAGGCAGGAGGAGGCAGGAGGAGGCAGGGAGGGCCGGGGCCAGGGCAATGCCTGAGCGCAGATGGATTGAGGAAGACTTAATTACTCATTTTGCCAGCAGCAAAGCCGCCGAGCTGTAATTACAGCGGGCTTAAGCTGGAGGCAGGGAGGGACGGGGGGGCTGCGTCTCCTCCTCACCAAGGACCACGCTGCCCCCCCAGAGCCGGGCTGCTCGGCTGGGGGGGTTCCTGCCTACACCCCTCACTCTCCAGCCACTCCACCCCTGCCCAGCCCCGCAGCACTCGGCTCCCACCGTCCTTTCACCCTCGCACCGACCAAACCGCGGCATCCCCATCCCCACCGGGGCGGGGCCAGCTCCATCCCAGCGCCTGGCAGCGCATCCCGGTGTCCCTGCTCCCAGACCCGGCCCGAACGCCTCCCCCCGAGCCAGGGCGTGCGGCCACCCCGCGGGGCCACCCACCTGCGGCGGGCCGCGGCTCTGCTGGGCGGGGGAGGCTGCGCCCAGGTCCTCGTGCATTCGGTCCAGCAGCCAGAGCAGGAACTCGAGCGCGTCGTGCTGAGCGTTGCCCCGGAACTGCGAGCTGTGCTTGGAGACGATGTTCTGCAAGACACGGGCGGGGTGGGCGCTGATGAACGGGTTCTTCCTCAGCACCCACCCCAAAACCATCCCGGCAACAGCCTCTGCCCTCGTCCTGCCTCCACAGGGACACCGCGGCCGCCCCGGGGCCGGCAGAGCAGTGGGGACACCAAGCACACGCAGCTGACACAGAGGCTCTGTGGTGTCCCAGCTTCCAGCGGCCGGGATGAGGCCAGGAGGGGACACAGGGAACACCAGAACCAAGTCCAGACGGGCAAGTTCAGCCACGGGGACCCACAGATCCCACCTGCCCCGTGCACTCCAATGGAATCAGCTCGATGTAACCCATCCCAGGGCAGGGCTCGGCTTCCCGGGAGCTGCCCCAGGCACTTTGCAAAGTTCAGTGACGGCAGCAGCAGTTTATTGGCAGCACCGGGTCCCCGAGGAAATATCACTCAGACAGGGAACACGCGTTCCTGAGCGTGGGGAGCTGCGATGCCAGGCTGGCCAGGCTGTGCTGCCCTGTCCTTGTCCCCAGCCAGGCTCAGGCCCCAGCACACCGGCAGAGGTGTGGCACACGCCCAGTGACAGAGCCTCAGGCCACTGATTTGGGCTCCCGGGACAAAATCCTGCCTTACCCACGGTCCCAGCCAGCACCTGCTCACCCTTAGGGCTCTGTGGCATGGCCGGCGCTGAGAGCTCGCCCACCCACGGGAGCTCAGGTGACAGAAACCAGGCCAGAGGGAGGTGACAGCAGCAGGGCTGGGGATGTCTGGCAGGGCAGGGTCCATGGGGAGGATGGGGCAGGGGGTTGGGTAACGTGAGCGGGGGGTGCTGGCACTAGGGGTATCTGGGGAGTGGGGGGATGCTGGTGGGAGCTGGGAGGGGTGGTAAGAGTAGGGGGATGGTGGGAGCAGGAGGTGCTGGCGGGTGCTGGAAGCTGGGAAGGGCGTCCGTGGGTTCCGGGGGAGCTGCGTGCCGGGTGTGCCAGGCGGTGGGTGCTGTGTGCCGGGTGATGGGGTGCTGTGAGCCGGGTGATGGATGCAGTGTGCCCGGCGGTGGGTGCTGTGAGCCGGGTGATGGGTGCTGTGTGTCGGGCGGTGGGTGCTGTGTGTCGGGCGGTGGGTGCTGTGAGCCGGGTGATGGGTGCTGTGTGTCGGGCGGTGGGTGCTGTGTGCCGGCCGTGCCGCTGCGAGCGGGGATGCCGCCGGGGGCCGGGGTCAGCCGGGGCCGCGCGGGGGCCGCGGGGCGGGGCCGCTCGGTACCTTGAACTCCGCCGAGAGCTGCGGGGTGTAGTCGCGGGTCCAGAGGGCGCGGACCAGGGCCGCCAGCCGGTGCGTGACCTCGGCGCGGGCGCCGCGGGCGCGGTACCGGCCCAGCGCCAGGCGCTCGGCCAGCGGCGCCGTGTTGCTCAGGCACTGCACCACGGCGTTCATGAAGCAGGTGTTGCCGTGGTTGCGCAGCCCCTGCGCGCCCGGCGGCCGCTCCCCGCCGCCAGCTCCCGCATCGCTCCCCGCATCGCCCCCCGCCGCCGCCGCCGGGGCCGCCCCGCCGAGCCGCCGCCGCGACCCCCCCCGGAACCCGCCCTCGTCATCCTCGGGGACGGCGCGGCGCCCCCCGCGCCCCCCGCGCCCCCCGGCCAGGCGCGCCCAGGTGCGGAGCAGCCGCCCGGCCAGGCTGCCCAGCGAGCGCAGCGCCCGCCGCCGCCGCCCGCCCCCCGCCCGCGGCCGCCCCGCCGGGCTCGCCCGCCGCCCCCCGCCCCCGCGGCGCCGCGCCCTGCCGCCGCCGCGCCCGCCGGGGCCGCCGCCCTGCCCCGGCCCCGCCGGCCCCGGCCCCGCCGCGGCGCGCATGGCCCCGGGCGGGCGCTGGGCGCCGCCGGTGCCGGTGCCGGTGCGGGGCCCGGAGGGGCCGGGCGGGAGGTTTTGTGCGCGGCCGGCTCCTCCCCCGGCCGGGCTGGCTCGGGAGAGGGAGACGGGAGGAGGAGGAAGAGGGAGCGGAGAGGAGGAGGGGGGGAGCGGGGAGGTGCCGCTGGCGGCTCGGGCGGCCGTGCCCCGCCTGCCCCGGTGTCCCCCCCCCGGCGTCACCCCGGGTACCGCAGCCCTCCGCCCCCAGCTCCACCCAGCCCTCCACGCCCCGTGTCACCCGGGGTGATCCATCCCTCTATCCCAACACCAGCCTGGGGTGCCCCAGCCCATCCTCATCATCACCCGGGCTGAGCCATCCCTCTGTCCCCTCCGCGGCGCCGCGGCTTTCCCGGCAGTCCCATCCCTGCTGCACGAGTGCTGCCCTGCTGCCCTCAGCATCACCTCAGGGTGTCACGACATCGCTGTGAGATGCCCCAGTTCTGCCAGCTCTGGGCGCTCTGAGCTGGAACAGGGGGACAATGGTCACCTCTGCACCCTCAGCACTGAGCTTTGGGGACATGATGACAGTTCCTTCGCACAGAGTCACAAACGGGGGCTTCCAACCCAGTGCTGGCAGAGCCCAGAGCCTTTGCCCACCTCCTGCCCCGCCCGCACAGTTTGGCACCACACCCTGGTGTCTGTCTGGGGGCTGGCAGAGCCTGTCTGGGAGGGGATGGTGCCTCCTGAGCCCTCCCCGTGCGAGGGGGGATTCAGGATGTCCGAGGCCGCCAGCTCAGCTCTCTGCTCTCCATCTGCAGCACCTTCAGCAGAGGAAGCTCACTGTGGGTTTTCCAGGCGGTTTTCAGGATTGGTGCCCTGGTCCAGCCGGGTTTGTCCCACGGCACCGCGCTGGCACCAGGATGGGGACAGCAGCGGCCTCCCCTCCACCCAGCCCCAGGGCAGTGGCAGCACCAGTGTTCTTCCAGCAGCTGTGGGGAGCTCGAACCCCCCAGCCCAGTTCGGCCACGCGGGGCTGGGACCTGCCCGCAGCCCCGGGGCGAGCTCTCACCCAGGAATGCTCTGACGGCTCCCACCAAGCCGCCGGAACCCAGAGCGGAGCTGGGAGGCGGCAGGGCCGCCCTGTGCCAAGGAACCGGCACATCCCGGCAGCCGCTGTCCCTGTGCGGGGAGGTACGGCCTGGAAAGGAAGCTCCTTTGCCAGGCAGGAGGGCCACTGGGTCACCTTGCTGCAGGGCAGGGGGTGGCAGTGCCGGGGCCGAGTGGGAGCTCGGGAGGAGGTGACAGGACGGTGACTTCCCTGGGGGGTGCCAGGCTGGCAGGCAGCGCTGCGGCGGGCACGGACAGGGCACAGGGCCGTGCGCTGCCCCTGGAGCGGTGTCAGGCTAAATCCATCCCGCGCTGCCGCTGCTGAGCAGATGGAGGGGGATCATCCGCCCGAGGATCCCCAGGGACGGCTCCACCGCCAGTGGCCCCGGGCTCAGGAGCTGCTTATCCTGAGAGGAGAGAGGATTGAGCCCAGCCCAAGTTTCCTCCCGCCCGCAGCCAGCCCTGATGGGCACGGGATGTCCCCTGAGAGCCTGGCTGGGGTCACTCCCTGCCCCCTGCCAGTTCCCTGAGGGAGCAGCTCCTTGTAGGGACTGTGCAGATCCCACCCGGGGCCACCCTGGGCACTCAGCCTTTCCTCCAGGGGCGGGGGAAATTGGGCACTCAGCCTTTCCTCCAGGGCCGGGGGAAATTGGGCACTCAGCCTTTCCTCCAGGGCCGGGGGAAATTGGGCACTCAGCCTTTCCTCCAGGGCCGGGGGAAATTGGGCACTCAGCCTTTCCTCCTGGGGCGGGGGGAACGGCAATGGGGAGCAGCCCTGCCGGGGGTGGGTTTAGAGGTTTGGCTCCGGAGCTGGCTCTGCCCCGGCTATTGAAGTTCATTTCTCATCATCCTCCTGGCCAGAGCTGTGCAATCCGTCATTACAAAGCCAATGGATAAAACACTCCTTTGGGAAAGACATCCTTAATACCCGGCTCCCTTCTCTTATCCAAAGGTCACAACCCATAAAGCAGAGTCCTGGGTGTTCCCTGGGACCCCTGGCAGATTCCTGGCCCTGCTCCCAGCACCACCCACCCCAAACCCCGCCACAGACCCCGAGGAGATGGAAACTGGGATCCACTGGCACATTTGTGTGAGGATATGGGGCTTTTCTCTCTGAATTCTCTAACAAGGGCAGGTTGTGCTTCACGCAGTGCGGGAAGAATGGGTTTATCTAGAGCAGCTCCTGGCTCACTGGAGAGAAAAGCCCTTGTTGTTTCTCGCTGGCTGCTTTTGGCTGGACCCCCGAGCCCGGAGCATCCCACGCGAGCCAGAGCTGCAGTGGAGGGAGGGAGGGAGGGAGGGACCCCGGGCAGGGCTCGTACTGAGCTGAGAGGAACCAAGATTCCAAAGCAGCTCGTTAAGGAAAGTGAGGAAAAGCCTAAAGAAAAGCGAGGGGAGTGGAGAGTCCAGAGGCAGAAGCTGAGCTGAGAGTTGGATCAGAAGTGGTGTTTGTTAGAGGGGGCTGGATGGGAAGGGAGAGCTGACAAACACAGCCAAGGAAAATGGTCTAAAATGAGGGAGTGAAACTCAGTCATGTCAAAAACCCCAAACCTGCCAGAATTAGGAAGTACTGGGTAGTGAAAGTGTTTTCCCCAGGATCCTGTCAGCCCCCCCAGCTGCCCGCTGAGATGCCAGTGCAGGAATTCTGACAGCACATGTCAGCCAGCGACTGAAAACTGCATCAGTGCCTTTCCAAGCACAGGCAGAGGCATCCCGTGGCTGTCAGTGCATCCCACCCAGCCCGGAGCAGGCAGAGGAGCCTTTCCGATGGGTAACTCCAGTTTATTCCAGTTTAAGGCAATCTGCACACCGGAGTGAGCTCCAGGAACGCTCACCGTGCGGATCTGCCTTCCAGTGACACTGTGTTTGTCATCCTCCCTCTTGTTCAGATTGCTCTGAACGTGGTGCCTTCCTATTCAGGGGAAATCAAATATTTATCAACGCTGCAGCATCCAGCACTGCTGGGTTGTGTCAGCACTTACTCCCTAAAATGCCTTTTTTGGGATCTCCTGGCTCTCCCCAGCTCCTGCCTCTCAAGCTGCCGTTTCCTGCGTGCCAGGGTTCGGCTTCGGAGCAAAGGCAGGGTGGGCAAAATGTGTGTCAAATACAAGGAAAGGAGGGAACCACTTGGTCACTGTGATGGAAAATTCCTTGTTTTCCTGGCATGAACTTCCCAGGACACCAGACAGCCGGGATGGATATAAAAACATGGATGGTTTGGGTTGGATTAGGGAGCCACGGGGACAGGGCAGCACCAGAAATGTTCCCTCTGGCTGGGCATGAGTCTCTGTGCCAGGGAGTCACTTGGATTTTGGGATAAAATCCTGAATAGATCTGAGCTGAACTGACCCAGGCCTGAGAGAAATCCATTTCCATGCTGCCAAACCGTCATGATAATAATAACAACAAAAAAAAGAGAAACCTTCCTCCCTGCTCGCTGTGCTCTGCCATGGGACAATGTTTGCTTTCTTTGAGCCTCTCCCGCTCTCTTGGCACGGGCTGGGAACATCTGTGCTGTGGAGTGGAAATGTGATTTCAGCAGCCCCGTCCTGCTGCCGGCCCGGGGGCAGCTGGGGGAGCCCGGCCGGGGCTGGCACTGCCCCCTCCCTGCCCTCTCCCTGCCTGCAGCAGTTTTAGGGCTCCAGGCTGGCAGAGAAATCTCCCCCCTCGAAACCCCTCCCTCCTCAGCCTCTCCAGCTCGGATTAAATTATAGATTAGAGTGAGTTATTTAGTGCCCCATGAAAGATGCATGGGACCTGCCTTTTTTTGGGAGTGTGCTTGAGGAGGGACAGCATCGAGGCAGGGAAATTCTGCTTTTCCAGGGCTCTGGGCTCGTGCTGATGAGCAGAGCTGGCCATGCTCCATTGGTTTGGAATGGGAAGGCAGCGGATAACCCCGGGCTGCAGAAACTCCTGCACTTAGTTTGCAGCAATTTCACTCGGGTTTCAATGCATCTGCTCCATCCCTGGCTGCTCCACTGAGCAGGTGTCTCCAGGCGCTTTCCACCCGTTATCCCTGCGAGCTGAGACAATGGGATCCCCTCAGCAGGAGCGGGACCTGGCCATGGGGAGGGGGAGCTGAGCGGGGCTGGTGCCTGGAAACTGCCCCGGGCACCCCCGGGGGCTCTGGGGGAGCTCAGAGGCCTGGGCTGGGCACCAGCCTCGCACCTCGGGCGTCTCAGGGATAAATAAACACCCTGCAGAGATGCGTGCCTCAAGCTCCTGCTCAGCCCGGCCCCGGCAGGGAGCGGCTCGGGTTGCTGGGCTTGTCTGGAGGGGTCCGTGCGGGTCTCAGCCCTTTGGAGCACCCCGGGGGCTCCCGGGGACCCGGCTGTGCCGGGGGGAGTGTGGGGCTCTGCTGAGGGGGGGCTGTGCCCATCGGGCAGAGTCCCGATTTCCAAACCCTCCCCAGGACCCCTGGGCGGCTCTCGCAGGCTCCTCTGCCCTCCTGATTCCCCCGCACAAGCACAGAGGTTTTGCCAGCCTGTCCCACATTCCAGCGGTTGGATCCTGCATCCCGAGCCCGGCGAGCGCTGCTGCAGAGCCTGTGGAACCTGCTGGGGTGTTTATGGCTCAGAGCTCCAGGGACTCCAGAGGGAGAGGGGATGGAATGACTGAATTCCTGTGCAAAAGACTCCAGTGGCGAGAGCAGGGGATTTCCAGGCAGAAGGAAGATGATTTGTTCAGTGTTTGACTGAACAGAGGGGCACAGTCGGAAAGGATCCACCTTTGCTGTGCTGTGAGCAGGAGGCGTTTTCGGTGGCACACGAGGAAAAATAAGCAATGATCCCTTTAAATGCCTGTCCCCCACTGCCTACCAGAACTGTCAGTGCAGGTGTGAGAGAGAAATCATCTCCGTTAACTAAAACATCTGAGATCCTCAGCACTGAGGGCTGCAGCGTTCTGCTGCATTTTAATTGATAACAGAATTCTCCCAGGCCTCCAATGCCTGCAAGAGAAATTCCCCCTTTGCTTGCATCACTCCCAGGCTGCTGCCTGCTCTGATCTTTACACAAACAGCACTTGAGAGCTGTTGCTTTCAGTCCTAGATGTGATACTGAGTTAGTAATGAGCACTTCTTCCACGGAAATTTGGAGCCTGTTTGAAGAATTAGGCCAGTGCCTGGGAATCTGAGTGTGCCTGGCTGGAAACACCCAGGCATTTTCAGCAGCAATTGCACTCTCACAACCCAGAACCAGGTCCCTGAAGAGAGCTTTAAACTGGACACTGCAAAAGAAGCAGCCCCAACATCCCTGAATTCCTTTGAGAACGTGGGGTTAAGGGCTTGGCTCAAAAGAGCTTCCCAGCAACTGCCAGGAGCTGGAGCTGAGGGCTTGGTCCTTAATCAGGACCAGACAAATTAAAATAAACACAGAAGACTGAATTTACACAACAAGTCATTCATTAAAGGGAGGGCGGAAGGGGGGAGGGAAGAGAGAGGAGTGAGAGTGAGAGAGAGCCTCCAAAATGGAGCAGATCTGAGCCAGGCTGTGCCAGGAGCCTCTCAGGAAAGGTGGCAGCGACAACATGGAAGTGTTACAGCAACAGCCAAGATGATTCTCAGAAGTGAGGAATCCTTCACGCCAGTCTGGAAGGAGCAGCAGCCTCCTGGTCCCCCTGAAAGAGTCAGACCCATTTCTTCAGTGCTGTGGAGGCTGTCGGGGGGATCTGGTAAATGCCTGATGGGAAATATAAAAATAGAGTCTCCTCTAATTGTGAAAATGCTTTAAAGTGACCTCAGCTGTAAGAAAAGGATCACCTGGACTGGCTGAGGATGCAGCAGCCCCACAGCTCCTGCTCCAGCTGCTTGTGCAAGTCTGGGGAATTCCAGACCAGGCTGGCAGCACCTGGAATCCCAGAATCCCAGGATGGTTTGGGTTGGAAAGGACTTCAAAGCCCATCCAGTGCCACCCCTGCCATGGGCAGGGACACTTCCCACTGTCCCAGGCTGCTCCAAGCCCCAATGTCCAGCCTGGCCTTGGATGAGCCAGGGATGGAGAGTCCACACCTCTCTGTGCCAGGGCCTCATCAGCCCTGTAGTAAAGAATTTCTTCCAAATATCCAACCTAAACCTTCCCCCTCCTGCTTAATGCCATTTCCCATGTCCCCAAAGGCCGGGGAATACTCAGATATCCCTTTGATTTTGGCAGGGTGGGATAATCACCAGGGGAATTGTGACAATTATTCCTTTCCAGCTGAAGCAGAGTCGGTGCCCAGCAGAGCTCAGGGCCGGCACCAGCAGATCCCAGGGAGCTGTGGCAGAAGCTGGGTCAGTACCACAAAGGGCCTGCATTTTACCCAGCATCCATTCCCCAGGCCAAGCTGCAAGAACCGACAGCAAATCCACGGATTTAGCCACAGGCGATGCACGTGGAGCTCCCCTGTGCCTGGGGAGCTCCCAGAGGAGATGTCACACAAGTGGGAACATGAGAGCCCGGGGCTGCCTGGAGCCTGCAGCCATTCCCACTTGTCCCTGGAGCCTGCCAGGATCCTGGAGGAAGGCACTGGAACACAGCTCTCGAGTGCAGGAGAGCACGGCAGGGCCAAACCAGGGAACAGCTCAACAAGAGTCACAAAGTCCTGGAAAACAGAGCTGAACGCAGGAAATCACCTGCTCCACCCCCTTGGCCAAGCAGCATCCTCCAAGAGGAGGCTCCAGCCTCTCCGAGCCCTTCAGCTCAGGGCACACAGACAAAGCACAGGGAGATAAATCTCAGTTAAATCCATCACAATTCAGTGTCTGCCTCTCACCAGATGCAGCGAGGAAGCCCAGAGCAAGGCAAGCATTTGAACAGGAGCCTTCCTTGCGCAATTATTTATTTTGAATATAAGTAACTCCCTGTGTTAGAATTATTTAAACATTAGGAGAGGAGTGGCACTTCAATGACTGGGAAGAGCCACTGCTCTGTGAAGCAGCCAAAGTACACAGGGTTTGTTTTGTGTGGCTGGAGAAATGTGGTTGGATGCTGATGCCCACGAGATGGTTTTTATTTGTATTGTTGTTTGGATTGGAATGTTTCCATACTTTATTGGAAATGGAGCTGTTATTGTCAGAGTCACCTCAACCAGGGAGTGCCATCCCAGGGAATTGGGAACTCGCCCCACAGACAGTGCAGAGGTATAAAACGAGCTCTGTGCTGTGAAATGAATGCAGACAGGTCACCGTGGATGGGATGAGGAGCTCTGCAACTCTGACAGAGAGGAAATCTCAGCCGGAGCACAGATGGAGCCTTGGAAGAGGTGACTGAAGCAGGTGAGGCAAATCCAGGGGAGAGACAAAGGGACAGCGACACTGAGGAGCAGATTCTGCACCTCGAGGATTTTCTGGGGCTGAAGAAATCAGGGCATTGTTTCACATCCTGCCCTGAGGTTTGCACCTGCCAAAGCCAGGGGTTGGAGCTCAGACCCTGCTGAAGTGGGAAATAAGAGCAGCTCACCCTGGCTGAGCAGGCACTGACCATTCTGTGATAAGAGCACAGAGCTGCCCCAGGGTTTAAGCAAGAATTTCCTGCCCTTCCCCTGCTCCACTAATGATCCATTTCCAGGCACTGGGAGCAGCAATTCCTGTCTCTCCCAGGCCATGGACACTGTCAGTCACATTGGCTGTCCCTCAAGGCAAGGAATTCCCTGCCATTCCAAGCTGATGGACATAAAGACACAGATTCCCCAGGCCCACAGACTTCCCTCTTCTTCCTTTCCCAATGAACCCCTTTTTAATTAAGTATTTTTAATTAAGGTTTTATAAGGCTGCACCTGGTAGGTCACCAGTGCGCACATGGAAACCTCTGTCCTGCAGAGGAGCCCCCAGAGACAGAGTCCCAAATAAACCATTCCATTTAATTCCCTTTTTCATCTGGCCAGGGAGAAATTAATCCGGTGGGTTCCACTTTCCGGAAGCTGTGAATGCATTTCCCACATTGGATGCATTTCCCATATTCAGTGCATTTCCCACACTGGGTGCATTTCCCATATCCAATGCATTTCCCACACTGGATGCATTTCCCACACTGGGTGCATTTCCCATATCCAATGCATTTCCCCTATCCAATGCATTTCCCATATCCAATGCATTTCCCACACTGGATGCATTTCCCCCACTGGATGCATGTCCCACACTGGATGCATTTCCCCTATCCCGTCTCCAGCCCCCTCCCGTGCTGCTCTGACCCCACGGGTGGGTGAGGAGGTGCTGCCTGCCCAGGTTTCCCCTCGGGGACACGCAGCAGCCCCCCATTGTGCAGATGTCATTTTCCATCTCCGTCCCTGGTTCCCGTTCAGCGCCACCGAGGGCGGAGGGAGGACGGCAGGAGCCTGTTTGTGACACACTTGTGCTACTTGGTGGAACAAAGAAAGAGCTGCCACGGGGCTGATGCTTTCAGATCAGCTCCAAAGCGCACAAACCCAGGGATGTGACAGAAAGGGAAATCTAGAAAGAACCTCGGGCTTTTGTTCAACGTCCCCTAAACGCCGCAAAGATGAACCAGGGCAGGGAAAAGTGGCACAGCAGAAGGGGGGCCCCTCTCAAGCCCAGCTTGGGAGGTGCTTTGTAAAGCAGGAGAACGGCAGCAATTCCGGTCTCCTGAAATGAGCCAGAACTGGGAAACGGAGGCTGCATTTCCCCATCAGTGGTGTGCTCTGTTCAGGAGCAGCTGACAGGTTAAAAATGAACCCTCAGCGGTCCTGTGGTCCTCACAATGATCCCCAAACCCAGCCCAGGAGCTCTGGGGCGGGGATGCACCAGTCAGGGGTGCTGGCATCAGACTAATCCAAAGCTGCAAATGCTTCCCTCATTGCTTTGGAAGGACATGGATTTTCAGGCTGTGCTGAGGGGGAAGAGCCTCCTGCACTGCCGGACCTTGGTGAGGTTGGAGCCTTCGCGCCATGCCAGGAAGGGCTCAACAACAGCAAATGATAAAACTAAAACAATAAAACTTTCGCTGGGGACAAACTCTCGTCCAAGGCCAGGTTGGATGGGGCTGGAATGGGATGATCCCTAAGGTCCCTTTCCACCCAAACCAGCTCCAGGGCTGTTTCACACAGGAATTGAATAAATGAGGATGGCAGAAGAAAATATTGACAGAAAGTAATTCCTGATTTGTGATTTCCTTGCACGGGATTTGTTCCTTGGTCTGTCTCCAGCATTTCCATGGTCTCCTGTAATGCCAAGATGGATCCCTGTGGAAAGCAAAGCCCCCAGTGGGGTTTTCCTGCCTCCCTGCCCCACCAGCAGCAGCCAGGGAGCAGCTTCAGGCAGATGCTCGGAGCAACAGCAGAAGATCAAAGGGATTCCTTTGATTGGAAACGTGATCCACCAACAAACCCTTCCTGAACAAGGTCTTAAAAAATCTCCTATGAGGTGTTGGCAGCACTTGGGGAGTCCTCAGTTATCACAGCCCCATCAGCTGCTTTTGATCTGGAGCTTTGCAGTTTTCCCTGGAAAAGGCTTCCCCCTGCCGCGACCTTTGGGTTTGGCCTTGGGGCAGGTGCTGGGATTAGGAATCAAACCCTTGGCTATGGAATGTCTCTGATGAAAGCTCCTTGCTCCTGCTGATAAAGCAGAGGGTTTGCAGCCCTGCCAAGGCTGCTCTGATTTTTCCAAGGAATCCTCTTCAGTTCTTCACTTTGTGAGGGAATAGGGGATCATTAAGACAGAAGAAAAACCACCTTGACGTGGACAGGATTCAATGCCAGGCTCATGAAATCAGGGAATCCCAGAATGGGTTGGGTTGGGTTGGAAGGGACCTTAAAGCCCATCCAGTTCCAAACTCTTTCTGTGGGCAGGGACACCTCTCACTGTCCCAGGCTGCTCCAAGCCCCATCCAACCTGGCCTTGGGCACTGCCAGGGGTAGCCACAGCTTCTCTGGGCAACCTATGCCAGGGCCTGGCACCCTCACAGGGAACAATTCCTTCCCAATCCCATCCATCCCTGCCCTCTGGCAGTGGGAGCCATTCCCTGGGTCCTGTCCTTCCATCCCTTGTCCAAGGTCCCTCCTGGAGCCCCTTTAGGCCCTGGAAGAGGCTCTGAGGTGTCTCTGGAGCCTTCTCTTGCCCAGGTGAGCACCCCCAGCTCTCCCAGCCTGCCCCCACAGAGTTCCCCGGGGTGGGATCTCCACATTAACTCTGTAACTGTGCTTCTCTTCTGCCCAGGCTGTGCTTTGTGGAGCAGAGAGCTCTGGGCTGCTCTCTTTATCCCAGCAGCCAGGCAGCTCCATTAATGCTGCCAGACCTCTCGTGGATGAAACGCAGAGTCTGTGTAGGAGGTTAAAAATATCCCCATTCATTATTTACTCCTTACAGCAAGAGCCCGATGCTTTGAAGTGTGATTATAAATAAAAACACCATCAGAAACCCCACCTGCCCACCCCTTCCCCTGCAGGAATATTTGCTCTTTGTCCTGCTCTGATCTCCTGTGAACTCTTCCAGCTCACCTCCTTTAAATATATATATATTTTTTTTTCCAGTGCAAATGAACCCTTTCTGGAAATGCATTTCCAGTGGCGCATCCCCCTTTGCCTCAGCAGCCTTGGAGCTGCTCAGCTGTGACAGGGATCAAAACGAATTTTGCTGTTTATCCCAGCACTTACAGGCCTCCCAGAAATGCATGTAGAGATAATTCCACGTAGGTGGAAAACAAGGAGCAGCAGCAGCATCATCCCACTGAAGGGTTCTGCCACTCCTCCTCAAAACAGAAACAAAGGAATCTTCAGATCAGGCCCAGGGAATAAACACGTTCTCCTCTATCTAAAGGCAGAGTTCCTTTAAGGTTGACACAACTTATTTTCAATAAACATCTTCCCTTCCCCCAGCAGATCTAAACCCTTTCTTTAAAGACAAACTCCTCCTGGGGGGCTGTGGATTCCAGGTTTGGAGTTTCATGGGGTGCCAGGGGCTCATAATTCCCAGTGTGAACAAGGTTTTGGGGATAAAGGGTGATGTTTGTTCACTGAAACATCTTTTGAATGCCCCTGGATCCCTGGCAGTGCCCAAGGCCAGGCTGGATGGGGCTGGGAGCAGCCTGGGACGGTGGGAGGTGTCCCTGCCATGGCAGGGGTGGCCCTGGGTGGGCTTTGGGGTCCCCTCCAACCCAACCCATCCTGGGATTGCATTTTTCAGGTAAATTGCAACAAAGTGCAGAAAACATTCCCCCAGGGAGGCCCAGCTCCATGGGGGTGGCTGCCTGGCCCAGCTCCCCTCCAGGGAGGGGCAATTGCCTCTTGGGCCAGGCAGTGCCCATCCCCAAACCCCGCTGGGAGCAGCCAGGCCCCACTGACAGCACAGCTCCCTGCTGAGCCCAGGGCACCGGAGGGGGGATTTTCCATACAAGTGCCAATATCTGCTGCATTTCCAAGGAAAAGCTCAAAGATGCCTGGTGAAATCACCCAGCTCTGCAGGGGGGAAATAAAATCAACCCTTCTCCCAGGGTTAGCAATTCCAGGGACTAAACTGTGCGGAAACGAGGATGGAAACACGTTTGTTTTGATAAATGCTGTGGGTTTGACTGGAAAAAACATCTTCAAAGCCCCTCCTGTGGCACTGAATGCTCTGCTGCAGCTGGAAATTTCTGCCATGAGACATTAAATGTGTGTTCCACGAGGGGCTGGTGACAGTGTGGTGACAAGGAATTGTTTGTGTGTGCAGCAGGTGGGTGGGAGGGGAATCACTGCACGGAGCAGGGAAAGGAAAATGGGAAGGATGAAAATGGATCTGACAGTGGTGGGAGACAAAAATGTACCAGGACCTTTTCCCTGACTGCAAGAACAAGCTGGGCCTGATGAATTTCCCATTTCAGGCCTTTGGAAGCTGCATTTGGTGGGAGTGGGGGATGAGGGCAGGGAGGAAGGAAGGGAGAGGAGAAGGGGTGAAAGGTGAGCCCGTGTCTGCTCCAAAATCCTGGCTCTGAATGGAAATGTCGGGTTTAGGCAGCAGGGAAGGAGGAGGTTGGAGGCTCTGCCTGTTCCTCCCACCCCATGTGTCTCCTTTTCTCTCCCTGCACCCCAAATCATCAGTGAGTTCCTTTCTCAGGGACAGCCCCTGTGGGAATCAGTTCTGGAATGAGAAGGGAGTGGTTTGGGACACTTGGAACCATTTCCTGCCCCCCTCATTTGAAGCACTAAAATTGCCGAGCCCAGCACTCAGAAGGACAAGGGCACCCCCAGCCCCCGCAGATCCCCAGGGAAATCAGGTCTGAATGTCACAAAATGTGCCTTTTGTAGCAATTTGTGTTGTAGGCCAGTGGCCAATTGTTCCTCGCCCCTGGTGGGGGATGATCCAGACCTGCAGGATGGGATTGTTCCTTCCTTAACTCCCCGTTGTTCAGAGCCACTCCTGGGCTGCTCTCCTTGTGCCAACACCGGCAGCTCCGTGTCCCAAAAGAGCCCAAAGTCCTGCTCAGGGAACAGGAGTGACCCAGGCGGGTCCCTTGTGCTGCTCTGGGAACACTTCTGTGTGGAACAGGAGCAGAAACGCCCGAAAGGGACGAGCTGAGAGATATTCCGACTCCTGTCAGAGCACACAGGGGCTGCAGTTCCCTGATTTCAGTAAAGACTCAGGGTCAAGGGAAATGGGTTAAAGGGTGGCAGGGCAAGGCTGTTGTGGGGCCGCAGGGTGAGGAGCTGGGATGCTGTGGGGCCGTGGGGTGATGTGTGTAGTGTGGGGTTGGGGTGCCCTGGGGACACAGGGTGGGGGGCTGGGGTGCTGTGGGGCCAGGGGGTGAGGGTTTGGGGTGCTGTGAGGCTGTAGGGTGAGGATTTGGGGTGCTGTGGGGCCAGGGGGTGAGGGTTTGGGGTGCTGTGGGGCCATGGCATGAGGGTTTGGGGTGCTGACCCTCTGCAGGGAAGTGAGAGCAGGACACAGATCTCTTTGTACCCCATCACACGTCCCCTCTGCCTCCCGGCCCCGCTGCTCCCCCACCGTGTCTTTGTGCTGGATTTTTTTTTTAATTCTCCAAGAGTTTTGAACTTTATTCAGCAATGGAATAAGGGGCAGGAAGAAAGGATCCCTTTCAGGGTAGGTCCCTTTCAGCACGGCAAAGGCTTGGCAGAGCTCAGGCAGGGAATGCCGTGAACACTGACAGCTCTGACCAGGGGCAGCGCTGGGCACGTGGAAATCATGGAATCCTGGAATGCTTTGGGTCAGGAGGGACCCCAAAGTTCATCCAGTGCCACCCCTGCCATGGGCAGGGACACCTTCCACTGTCCCAGGCTGCTCTAAGCCCTTTCCAACCTATCCTTGGACACTTCCAGGGATCCAGGGGCAGCCACAGCTCCTGCCCCGAGCTGGGACGGTGACCCCACCCGGGAAAGTGCGTTTGGGGTGGGAGAGGTTCTCCTGCTGCAGCCAGAGCGTTACCCGTGGCCTCCACCCCTCTCATGTCTGACAGAGCGACACAAACGTTCCCATTCTGCATTAAAATGGCCATCCTGGTGGTCCCATTGGGGAATCTCCTCTGGGTTTAAACTGCGGGAGGGGACCTCGAATGTCCCCAAGGGCAGCGCCCGCAGTCCCGGTCCTGGCACTGCCTCGGCCTCTCTCCACGGCACCAGGAGCGCTGATCTGATCTGATCCGATCTGATGTGATCTGATGTGATCTGGTGTGATCTGAGCGCGGAGGGGGCGATGGAGAGCAGAGCTGCCGCAGAGGTGGCCCCAGCCCGGCCGGGGGTGGCCAGCGCGGGGAGGGTCCCGGTGCCCGTGGGCGGCACTCGGGGGGTGTCCCACGGGAGCTACGCGCTCTGGAAGCCCCACACTTCCAGGAGCTGCACCTGGAAGTTCTCCTGGCAGAGCGGGGGGTTGTCGAAGGTCTCGCAGCGCTCCGTGCGTCCCCAGAGCAGGCTGGCGTCCAGGGCCAGGGCTTGGCCTCCCCCTCCACCTGCGAGGGCGAGCGCAGCGTCCGAAGGAGCTCCGGGGCTGCAGGAAGAGGCGGCTGCGCTCTCCTGGCCCGGCTCTAACCCGATATCCCGGACCGGCAGCTCTCGGCCTCCGGAGGCAGCTCGGGCTTTAACCGGAGCGGGGCCTTTCCAGCGGGGCAGCGGCGGGCAGGGGGGGCCGCCCTGGGGAGGGACCGATGGCGATCCCTTCACTGATAACGAGCCCCTGTACTGATAGCGAGCCCCCCTTACCGACAGCGATCCCTTCACTGATAGCGATCCCTTCACTGATAACGAGACCTTTACTGATAGCGATCCCTTTACTGATAACGAGCCCCCCTTACCGATAGCGATCCCTTCACTGATAACGAGCCCTTCCACTGATACCGATCCCTTTACCGATAGCGACCCCCCCTTACCGATAACGATCCCGTCCCGGGAGCCGCACATGAACATGGAGGCAGTTTTGGAGGGCAGGAGGAAGTGCCTGACGGCCAGGAACGGGGACAGGCGGCCTCTCCTCTGCGGCGAGGGCACGGCGAGGTGGTTGGGGCTGGAGCTGCGGCTGTCCCGGGAGGAGCCGAGCCGGGATTCGGGAGCGGGGGAAGGCGAGCGCTGCCGGGAGCGCGGCACGGCCTTGGCCAGCTCCGGCTTCTTGATGAGCACCCACTCGTACCTCTCTGCCTCGGGGCGCACCTGGGCAGCGGGACAGCCCCGGTGAGCCCCGGCCCCGGGCACCTCGGCACCGCCGGGAAGGGGCTGCTGCTGCTGCCCGGGGGCTGGGGCCGAGCGCTGCGGCCGGGTCTGGACCTGGGCAGGGACGGGACAGGGGGTCCTGGCAGGACAGTAGTGAAGGCACAGAGCCAGACAGAAACCCTGACTTACAGTGAACACAAAGCACTCCCCTGTCCCGAAAAAGCCCGATGTGGCGCCGCTCTTCTTCCTTTCGCTCCAGTCGGAGGAGAGAAACGCCCCACACACCTTGGGAGAGGGCACGGGGAGAGTCAGGGGATGGGCCGGGGGCAGAGCCAGCCCCGGGAGCGGCGGGCATCGCCCCGGGCTCAGCAGGGCAGGGGCTCTGCCCCTTTCCCCGGGAATCAGAGCCAAATCCTGCTGTGCCAGCTCCATCCTGCCCTGCCCGTCCCTGGTGCCCTGCACGGAGCCCACCCAGCCCCAGTGCCCAAGGCTGACTCTGCTGTGGACACCCCTGACCTGACCGTGGCTGGAGGGGCCCTGCCGAGGGCTGGGAACTCGCCTGGCCTTGGCACAGCCAAGGGATAACAGGAGCTAAAACCTGTAGCAAACGAGGTTTTCTAGGGCACCTTCCCTTGCCTACACGAGGCCCTGGGGGTGTTTATCTCCACGCCACTGAAGTGTCAGGCTTGGGACAGCAGCACTGCTGGTCAGTAAATCTTTGGGAGGCCTGAACAATTCACAGAACTTTCCTCCACTGTGGGATGAAGAGTGGAGAGATCAATTAGGGGTTTATGAGGCACTCAGAGTCCCGGGGAAGAGCCCTGGCTCAGGGGCCTTTGCAGTTATTTCAGTAGGAACTGTCCTAATTTCTCCTCCGTTTCCCTCGTGTGGCTGCTCGTGCAGTCAGGGAGAGAACCTTGCCTTCAGTGCTTTGAGAGCGAGTCCTGGCTCGGACAAAGCATCTGCTGGCTTAGGAGAGTCGGCTCCGCAAGTTAGTCTGTATTTGCAGTTAAAGCCTCACTCGGGGCCTCTCCCTCTCACCCCCTCCTGTTTCCCCGGCACCCTGAGGTGTCCTGGTGGCCAGAGGTGCCGTTTGCTCTGTCCTGGCAGCTGGGACAGACCCGGGCAGGGCAGGACAGGCACCGCACAGCCCGTGGCTCCTCCAAGGGGAGCCTGTGGGGTCACCCCCCGTGCCCTTCCCAGCCCTGCCTGGGCCATGCTCACCTCCCCCTCGGTGGTTTTGATGAGCAGCACCGTGGGTTCGTAGCCTTCACAGCACGTGTAGAACCTGCAGAGAGGCACAGGGGGTCAGGCTGGGGCGGCTGGAGCCCCGGGCAGGCTGTGCTGGCTGTCCCTGGGCGCTCACAGCGTGCCTGGCACAGGGTGGCACACGGGGACATCCCTGCCTGGCACCTCCACAGGGCTCCGGGTGCCCCAGCAGTGCCCAGGTGTCGGTGGCCACCTGGCCCAGCCTCTGCCCTCTCCCCTGAGCCACGCTCGGGACCCTGAATGGAGCCCGGGAGGGTCCCCAGCAGCCCCTGGATGTGCCCCGGTCGCTGCGGTTGCTCCTGTCTCTGACACCAAGCCCTGCCCAGGTTCCCCACACGCCCGACCCGCCCGGCCCGCGGGGCAGGGGAGGCTTCACCTCTGCAGGCTGCACCCGTCCTCGGCGGTGGAGAAGAGCAGCAGCGGGGGGAAGAGGGAGAAGCGCTCGGGGATCCAGGACCAGACCAGGCGCATCTCCTGCGCCGTGACGGTGCTGGAGCTGAAGTTCTGCATGTCCACGGCCAGGTGGAAGGACGGCCTGCGAGGGGAGGGATATCAGGGGGCTGGGGGCCCTCTGCTTTTCGGGGCACAGCCCCTGCAGCGGGGTTTGTGCTGCTCTTTGCACCGCGAGCTCTCTGCCGACATCCCCGGCTCCGGCTGCGCCGTGACCCCCGACGGGATCCCCCGAGGGGCTGGGAGGGCCCAGCACAGCCACAGCTGCGGGAGGTGCCCGGAGCTGCCCCCGGGTGTTCTCCACTCACATTTTGTCAGCTCGGCCCCAGGGCTGGGGCACGCAGAGCTCTCCTCACCTTCTCTGCACCACGGTGATGCCCCTCTCCATCAGCGCCTTCCTGTTGGCCATCTGGAGGAGCCAGATCTCCTTGCGGGAGAAGAGCCGGATGCCAAAGGCTCTCTCCAGGAGTTTGTCGACGGTGACGTGCTCGGCGATGTTCCTGGCGAAGGCCTGCAGCTCTGCCTTGACGTCGGAGCCCTGCAGCCCGGCCGGGGCGACCGAGAGCCGGAACTGCTTCAGCAGGGCCAGGGCGATGCGGTACAGAACCTTCTGGCCCTCCAGCAGGAACACGTCCAGCACTCGCACGGCGTAGCCGAAGGGCAGCCCGGGAAAGAGCCACGACAGCCACTGCGAGTAGACCTCGAGGACGTTGTCGGCGGCGCCGGCTATGAGCCTGTGAGCCGCCGGGCAGTGCTTGTTGGCCAGGTCCCCGAAGGTCATGCAGGAGGCCTGGTGGGCCAGGAAGGACTGGTCGATGTAGGCGGCGTGGGGAGCGTTGCTGGCGACGAGGCGCGAGACGCTCTCGAAGCACTGGGCCTCGTCCTCGCTGTAGTGCAGCAGCAGCGCCGCCAGCGCCGGCAGCAGCGGGCTGTGGGTGATGTCGGGGAACAGGGCGCCCACGCAGACGAGGATCTTCTTCAGGGCAGTGACCCCGTGCGGGCTGAGGCAGTAGGTGGGCATGGGGCAGCCCTCCAGGAACTCGGGCAGAGGGTGGGAGCTCACGCTGGGCTTGCCGAAGAGCCGGCCAGCCACGTCCCTGTACACGAGCGCGTCGGGGGTGACGAGGCGGCAGGAGACCCGCTGGATGAGCCGGGGGTAGAGCCGGGCCCGGCCCGCGTGGCTGCCGGCCCAGCAGCCTTCCCTCGCCAGCCTCTTCAGCTCCTTCGGGGGCCTGCTCAGGACGTCCCGCGGGATCTGCGCCGGCTGCTGCGGCTCCGGCATCTTGTCCCAGTCCACGAAGTGCCCGCAGCCCAGGCTGGACGAGGTGTCGATGTCCCAGGTGTCAGCCTCGGGCGTGACCACGATGGTGACTGGGGCTGAGCCCAGCACCTCTGCAGGACAAAGACCTTTTATTGAACGCCTTTCACCGCCCCACCAACTGCTTGTTGGCCCTGCCTGAGGGCGCTCTGAAGTCTCACAGCCACGTCCTGGATTTCTTTATTCTCCCCTGCAAAGGGAAGGGTTTCGGGCTTTGGCCTCTCCCGCTCCCATGGGCTCAGGGCCCTGGTGCAGTGTGGGGCCAGGTCCCAAATGGGCGTCAGGGTTTCTTCTCACACCGTGAGGGACCTTCCACCCCTCCGAAAGCTCCAGACTTCCCAGGCTGTGACCTGCCGAGAGGGAGGCGCAGAGGGCAGGGCCACGGTCCCCGTGCTCCGGGGATGAGCGGGGAACACTGTCACAGCTCCGAGGAGGACGAGCAGCTCTGTGCCAGCCCAGCTCTGCGGGACGAGGAGGGACCCCACGGACAGGGGGCCCAAGCGCTGCTGAGGCTGAGAGGGACCATTTCCATCGTGTCCCCTCGCAGGACAGCGCGGGGCAGGAGGGAGCAGAAGCTGCTGCAGCCGAGGGGTTCGCCGGGGGTCGGGGCCGGTCTGCGGGGGCAGAGGGTCCCCGTTCCCCCCGTGCACTGCAGAGACCCTGTCCGGGGACCGCAGCGGCGGCTGCTGAGCCCCTGAGGAGCCCCGGGGACAGAAGGGGACCCTCGGGGGAGGCTCCCGCTCCCAGCTCGGGCAGGGCTCGGGCAGCCGCCAGCCCGGCTGGGAAGAGCAGAGTCTGAGCTCCTCCTAGAGAGACGGGAGCGGCATTTCCCCGGGGCTGCCGGAGAGCTCGATCCAAGCCCCGCACGGGACACGGGAGCTGTCCCCGTCTGGGAGAGCTCTGCTGGGCTCTGATTAACGGGCAGGGATAAAGTCAATTAGCGCACCCATTAACTCTCGGATGTTTTTATCGTGGATGCGCTCAGCTGCTGGGGGAGTCGAGGATGGATTCGCACGGAGCCGAGGGGACGCGGGGGGACAGCACCTGGTGGCCCATCGGGAGGGTCCTGACGCCCGGGCTGGCCCCGGCTCCGGCTCTCGCTCTCCAGCTCCGCTGGGCGCCTGCCCAAGGTCAGCAGGAGCAGCGGATCGGGCTCGGTCTGGCTCAGGGCAGGAGCTGCTGGATCCGGGGCTGCTCGGCCCCACTCCCTGCCCTGGCCACAGCCTGACCCCAGCACAGCCACGAGGGCTCCTGGCCACAGAACCGGGCTGAGACAACAGCGGGGGTGAACCAGGGGCTGACTGCGCCCCGCGATGCCCAAAGTCGCCTCGCCCTCTCCCCAGGGCGCTGCCCTGCCCGGGTACCGAGCAGCATCAGCCCGAGCCGCCGACCGCCGCTGCCCCGGCCCCGGGTGCTGAACGGAGGCTCCCGGGGGGCTCGGGGCAGGAATTGGGGTCTGCCCCAGCCCCTCTGCTCTGCCGGCCGAGTCCCGGCACGGGCGGGCCCCGCTCGGCGCACTCACCTCGCCCGGTGCCCGCGTCCTCGCCCGCGGCCGGCTCGGCCATGGGGAAGGCGCCGGCCGCGGCCCCGGGGCAGCGGGGCAGGCTGAGCCCCGCCTGCAGCATGCGCCGGCCTGGCCACCCCTGCCGGGCCCCCTCCGGCCCCGCCACCCGCCCGCGCCTTTAAGTGAGGGCGCTGGGCTTTATTTGGGGTAAACACAGCGAGGGGTGGAGCAGCTCCGCGCCCGCATCGCCCCTTCCTGCCCCGATTCCGCGCCGAGCCCGGGCGGGGGGCTGTAAACACCCCGTGGGCTGCGATACCATCGAACAGCAACACGGGCACGGAATGAATCCTTTATTTTCCCCGGGATAACCTTCACGTTCCCGCTCCGGGGGTCGCTCCCCTCGCAGCGCCCGGGGCAGGAGGCGCTGCGGGCTCCGGCCGCGGCCCGTCCTTGAGCAGGGAACGCCGGCGCAGCGAGCGGGGCCGGCACCGCTTCCCGCTGGGGTCCCGGGGAGCCGGGAGAGGAGCTGGGAGCGGCGGGTGCGCGGCGCTGCTCCGGCACAGCCCCGGGGAAATTGGGGGCGATGCGGCCCCCGCGCCCCCGGCTGCGGGCGGAGCTCGGGCTGCGGCTGCTGCGGGCACGGGCACGGCCGTGGGGCTCCGGCGTTGCCAGCCCGGCCCCGGGAAAGGGTTGGTATCGATGGATTTTAGTCTCCAAAGGCGCTGCAGAGCTGCGAGCCGAGCGCTGTAGTCACGGGCGAAGAGCTGAGCTGGAGGAAAAGCAGCCTCCGGCAGCCGGGAGAGGCTCCCGGGACAGCGGAGCTGTCTGTGCCGCAGCGCTCAGCGCTCGGGCTGCGCTTAGCGGGCCCTTTACAGGCACCGTAACATGCCAGAGGATTTTTATGTGCCTTTAAAAGTCGGATTGTTTCTGTTGCGATAAGAGCAGCCGCGGGCTGTTCCTCAGCTGCCTCCCTGCCCGCAGGCCCGGCTGCCCCCGCAGCGCATCCCTGAGCCCCCGCTGGCACCGCGGGCCCGCGGCATCTCCTCTTCCTCACCTTCTCCGAGCTGTGCCAGGATTCCTCGGGAGCAGCTCGGCTGTCCCGGCACCCTCCCCACCTTTGCTGCTGGCGAGCTGGGAGCCCCCGGGAGTGGGGGCGAGGGGCTGTGTCAGCAGAGACACCCGGGGCTGCGCCGGCTGGGAGGGAGGCGAGGGGGTCTCCCAGTGGGAATTATCCTTATCCTTATCTCCTTATCCTTATCGGCTCCCGGAGCCCGTCTGGGCGCCTGATGGGCGGCTCTGCTCCGCAGGCCGCTCCCGAGGGGCCGTGATGGCCCCAGCCCCGCTCCAGGGGCCCGGGGGTCCCCAGCCCGCACCCCGCTCTGCTCCCCGGTGCCAGGGGCCGCTCGTTCTCTCTGCGGCTCCCACCCTTTGCCCAGCTCTGCCAGCAGCGGCTCCCGCTGCCTTTCCTCGGCCCTTGGCGGCCACCTTATCCTCATTTGCCTTTCCCAGGACAGCGGACGCCTCTTCCTGCCAGCCCGACGCAGCTCTGAGACCTCCGGCAGCCGCGCCGGAGCTGGGAGAGGGGAGATGGAAGTGAATTAGGGACAGGGCGGAAGGAAATGTCGCTTCGTGCGTTTTTAATGGAGAAACAATGAAATATGTAGAGGCTGTGGGGCTCCGGCTGAGCAGCGCAGCCGAAGGCCATGAATGTTTGATGGCCGCGGCTGCGGGAGCATCTCCGGCTGTGCCGAGAGCCGCGCCAGGGGCCAGAGCCCATCCCGGGGGCTGCCGGGGCCGGGGGTCTCAGAGCCCATCCCGGGGGCTGCCGGGGCCGGGGGTCTCAGAGCCCATCCCGGGGGCTGCCGGGGCCTGGGGGGCTCAGAGCCCATCCCGGGGGCTGCCGGGGCCGGGGGGCTCAGAGCCCATCCCGGGGGCTGCCGGGGCCGGGGGGCTCAGAGCCCATCCCGGGGGCTGCCGGGGCCTGGAGGGCTCAGAGCCCATCCCGGGGGCTGCCGGGGCCGGGGGGCTCAGAGCCCCTCGGGGCGCTGCTGGCGCTGGGTGCCCGTGGGCAGGAGCCGGACGTGTCCCTGCTGCCCAGCCCAGCGTGCCCCAGCCCTGCCCGGCCTGCGGGACAGCGGACGGAGCCGAGGGGGTGCCCGGGGTGCTCGGCACCTCCCCAGAGCCGCCCCGGGGCTGGGGCTGGAGCGGGGCCGGTCCCCAGCGCTCCTGGGGCTCCTCTCGCCCCGCGCTCGGCGGCCCCGGCCCCGGGGCACCGCCGGGAGCAGAGCGGGGATCAGCCCCGGAACGGGAACGGGAGCGCGCTGACGGGGATGCGCTCGGTGCCGTTATCACTACCGTTATCACTACTGTTGTGATTGTCGTTATCAATATCGTTATCTCTGTTGTTATCATTGTGCCCCGGGCAGGGAAGGGGTTCAGCGGGATTTTGGGCTGGGATTTTGGACGGGGGGGTCTCAGGAGGCCCAAATCAGTGGGATTTGGGAGCAGTGTTTTCTCTGGCTTTGGGTGTTTGGAGGTGCAGGTTAAATTCCTGCTTCCAGGATGGCCAAGTGTCAGAAATAGCACAGATACACCTGAAAGGCAGCAGACCAATAAAAAGATTGCTGCTCAATCTCTCTGTGTTTATAGAGGGCAAAGTTCTCTATTCCATCAGTGCCACCTCTGACGAGTCCAAGCCCCAATGGAACGTGGGGCTGGTGCTGTTGGGAGCCTTTCTGGGGCTGGAGCTCTCCGGGCTTGTGTTTTATGGAAACATTGCACAGCTGACTGACTTCTCCATAAAATCACCTGTTCCATGCCCTGTGTTTTCCAGTTCCCCTTAATCCATTAACAGGTGAAGGGGAATATTTGGCAGTGTTTGATTCTACTCTAAACAAGTTTCCAACAACGAGAGAGGTGTTTTCATAACAGAAATGCCTGTTGAGAAATCCACGGCTGAGCAGTCGCGTGTCCTGTGCCTCCTGAGTGCTGGAACGCAGGGAAATGTCTTTGTACAAAGCTGGCCTGTTGGGCAGAATGCAAACAGGTTCTTATTTTTATAGTATTTTGCCATTAGCATGGCTGACAAACTTCTTGCTTGTTGCTGAGCCAAAAATAGAGCACAAAATCTAAAACAGAACACAAAAACCTGTAGGGAAAGATTAGAATCCAGCACTTATCACTTGTGGACTCTGCTTTGCTGAGCTGATCCTAAAGCTTCCACTGCTTGCTTTATTTTCTGTAAAGGAGGTGAAATCTTTTCTCACCCTGCAGTGGCAGGCAGCAGCGGGGTCTGTGCCCGGTGACTTTCTTGGTTGTGTCCTCTTTGTGCTCTTCTGGGTCAGTTAAATGCAGCGTTCCCCACGTGGACATTTTTGGGGTTGGGAGCCACACCAGTGCTGTGTCCATAACAAACCAGGCTGGGCACAGACTTGGAGTGATTTTCAGGGGTACAGGCAGAGACAGCTCAGGGCCTGAACCTTGAGCCAGTAAATCCAACTTCCCTCTCTTGCCTGAGCCTGGGCTCTGTGGGTCTGTAGGGAAGGGGCTTGGAGGGAGCTTGGAAGGGGTTTGGAAGTGGCTTGGAAGGAGTTTGGAAGGAGTTTGGAAGGAGTTTGGAAGGGGTTTGGAAGGGGTTTGGAAGGAGTTTGGAAGGAGTTTGGAAGGAGTTTGGAAGGGGTTTGGAAGTAGCTTGGAAGGGGTTTGGAAGGGGTTTGGAAAGAGTTTGGAAGGAGTTTGGAGGGAGTTTGGAAGGAGTTTGGAGGGAGTTTGGAAGGAGTTTGGAAGGGGTTTGGAAGGGGTTTGGAAGGAGTTTGGAAGGAGTTTGGAAGGGGTTTGGAAGGGGTTTGGAAGGAGTTTGGAAGGGGTTTGGAGGGATCTCAGAGGGATCTTGGAGGGATCTTGGCAGGACACCAGCAGGAGCTGCTCTCAGGCCTGGAGCCCCCAGGCTCTGTAGGGCTCAGCTGCCATTCCCAGCTCGGGGTCCCTCTGAAATCCTGGCAGATCCTGGCCCAGCGCTGGGATTCCGGAGGTGGCAGAGCCCACCCTGGAATGTGCCTGGAGCTGACACTCAGCTTTTCCTGCATTAGAAAAATCAGCACCCGGAGTTTGATGGGGCTGAGCAGTGACACTTCCCTGGTTTGTGCTGCTTTTCCCTGTCTAATCCAGCTCTGAAGTGACAGCCCACGTTGGCCAGGTCCTGTTCTTGCAGCAGCCCTTCCTTTCATTAACCTTCCTGCACCACTGATCACAAATTTATTGTCCCCGGGCCTGGGGCTGGGAGGGTTTCCCTGGAATTAATCTGGGTTACGTTTGGTCACCACTCAGTGAGTTTCAGCTCCTTTGAAAGCTGCTCTGGAGCCGTTTCTGGGGCGCTGGGCTGTGGTTTCATGCTCCCAGGGTTGATCCCAAGTGACAACTGCAGGCAGGACGCTCCGTGGCTCGGGGACAGCATTCCTGCCCCTTCCTGCCCCTTCCTGCCCCTTCCTGCCCCTTCCTGCCCCTTCCTGCCCCTTCCGGCCTTAATTAAGATGCCACTGGAATTTTCCAGGGAAAGGTTTGTGCTGTTTGCGTGACTCCCCTTGAGCAGGGCCAGTCAAATTTCCTTTAATTGGGTTTTAATCACAATTTCAGCATCTTCTGCTCCCTTTTTTCCTTGGCAGAGATCTGTGCAGATTGTGAGAGCAGGGCCTTTAATGGGGCAGGATTCCCAGGGTTCCACTCCTTTCCAAAGGCAGGGGTGGAAAAAGCAACCAGGAAAGCTGACTTTCTGCATATCACTCACATTTGTGAAGAATCTTGCATAGAAACGAGGAGAGGTGGGGAAAGACGACCTCGGTATTTGATAGAAGGATTAATCAGCTGGAAATGCTGATTGTGGTGTCTATTTAGAGGGATTGAATAGGAAAGTCAGACTTGTGAAATAAAACGTGGCCAGGAGCACCAGGCAGGCGCTGCTGTGGTGTTCAGGGTGGTTAAGGGAGATGTGATTTAAAACAAGTGGGGTTTGGTCACTTTCAGCAAAAAAAAGGGTTTTTTATCCTATTTTTTCTGTCAGACGAGTGTGCTCCCTCGAGCTGGAGTCCCGTGCCCCTGTCCCGGTGCCAGGGAGAGGAGCTGCAGAGCTCTGGCGAGCGGGGGATTTTGCAGCGGTGCTGCTCCATCCCGCGGCCGGGAGATGTCCCCAGCTCCCCAGAATTCCTCCCGGAGCTGCGGCCCGAGCTCGGGGCTGTGCTCAGACCCCCTTCAGTGCCAGCAGGGCCCGGAGCCCTCCTGGCCCCGCTGTCCTGGGCACAGTGACCTCCTGCCCCGGGGCTCCGGCCGCAGAGGGGTGCCCAGCAGATGTGGGCACTGGGCAGCATCAGAGCATCTCCTGGAGAGCAACTCGATTGAAAACTCGGTTAAAAACACCAAAACAACTGCTACATTCAAATTTAGGTCTTGGTGTAATTAAAAAACATTGAGCATTTGAGACATTGTAGAAACCAATGGGCTGAATTTTGGCAAACAGGAAAGCTCAGTCTGAGCAGAGCAGGGCTCAGCCCTCCCTGAGGATGGGCCTGGGCTGCATTCCCAGCTGGGCTGTGGGGAGGGAGCCTGGGGGTGCTGGGACAGGGGGATGTGGCTGCCAGGGGCCCCGACAGCTCCCCCAGGGCAGCACAGGGCACAAGGGCCACGTCTGGGCAGAGGAAGAAGCAGAGAAGATGAATGAAAGAGAGAAGGGAATGAAAGAGAGAAGGGAATGAAAGAGAGAAGGGAATGAAAAAATTCCTGGTCCTGGCCACAGTGGTCAGTCCCTGTGGTGCCAGGGAGGTCACAGGAGTTGTCACAGTGCTGGGAGTAGCCACTGGCTCTGTCACAGTGCTGGGAGTAGCTCCAGGAGTGGTCACAATGGTTGGAGGAGCCACTGGAGCTGTCACAATGGTTGGAGGAACCACCGGAGCTCTCACAATGGCTGAAGGAGGCACAGTGCCTCTCTCTGGGACTGAGAGTAGCCCCGGGGCTTGTCCTGGTGGACTGGAGTAGCCGCAGGACTCGCTGCAGGTGTTGCAGTGGCCCTCGGGCTGCCCGGGGCCAGGGCAGGGCCAGCAGCTGGACGTGGCCGCAGCGATGGCACACGAGGACGTGCGCTATTACCGGGGCCAGTACCAGGAGAGGCTCCTGCCCCTGCTCAGGTGAGCGGCTCCTCCGCCCTCTTCTGTGTCCCCATCCCTCCTTCCCCTGCCGTGGCAAACTCCCATCCCTCCTCTGCTCCTCCTGTGCCTCCCTTTCCCAGCCCCGTCGTTCCCTGGAGCCCCCCTGGCTGCGCTGGGGGATCCCGCAGGGGAGGGCTGGGGAGGCCACACTGCCGGAGGGGCTCTGGGGTGGGGTTGGGGTCCTGTCACCACACCTGAGACACGGTCCAGCTCCCAGAGCAATCCAGCATCCTGCCAGGAACGGGATCCAGAGTGTAACCTGCGGAAATCTGTGGCAGGGAATTCCAGGAGAGAGAGGAGGACTCCACGAACTCGTTCATCTGCCTCCTGAAAAAGATGAAAGAAGTGCGATTGATGGAGAAGGTTGTGGAAGAGAAGGAGGAGGTGAGGAAGGCAGGAAGGTGCTGGGACATGGCTGGGAGCGCTGGTGGGGCTCTGGAGGGTGGCAGGAGCAGGCAGGGAGTGGCTCTGGCTGTGGCAGCCGTGTCACCCTCGCTCCGGTGCTGCCAGGCCTTCATGGAGAGGATGGAGGCCCTCGCTGGGCAATGGAGGGACCTGCACGCCAGGAGGGCCCAGCTGAAAGCCCACGTGGTGAAGTCTGGGAGCACTGTAAAGGTAAAATTGGCACACCTGGAACACCCAGAACACCCGGCACACTTGGTACATCCCGCATACCTGGCACACCTCACACACCACACACACCTGGCACTCCTGGAACTCTTGGCATTCCTGGCATTCCTGGGGCACTGCCCCTGCTCAGCCACAGCACCAACTCCTCTCCCTTGGGAAGAGCCTTGGATCAGCACTCCCAGCCAAGCCTCCCCTGAGGCCGGAGCTGTGAGGAGCAGGGATTTGCTCCCTGGGTAGGAGAGAGCTTGTCCTGTGCCCTGTGATGCCCCCAGGGAAGGGTCTCAGCCTTGTCCCCACTGTGGACCCCCAGCGATGCTCCAGGGACAGGGACCAGGAGGTCTGAAGGGCACAGCCCCATCCCCAAAGGGGCAATGCAAGAGGGGTGGCCCTGGGTAACAGGGGGAAAATGGTCCCGGGGTGCTGCAGAGCCGGGGGCTCCTCTCTGGAGGTGTCTCCTTCCAGCGCCCCTGAGTGACCCAGCTCCACCTTCCCTTGCCTCCCTTTCCCTCTGGCTGTGTGCGGTGGTGGGAAAACCTCACCAGGAGAACGAAAGGCTGCGGAGCCAAGCTCTGGAAAAAGCCAAGGAAGAGAAAGAGCAGAACACAAAAAAGGAGAGTGAGCTCTTGGGGGCCAAGAGGGAACTGGAAGCCCTCACGAAACAGCACCAGAAACTCTCCAAAAAGTTGCTGAAGTACTCCGTGTTCAAGAGGTACTTGGAGAACGTGGTGGAGAACTCAGAGGTGAGCTTGGACGTGGCTCAGGGAGGGCCCTACCAGGGGGTTAAACCAGAGGAGATGAGGCAAGGCCAGGGAAATCAACACTTGATCAGACTCGAGACTCCAGGGGAGTGGGAAGGGTTCCCTTGCAGCCAAGGTGAGCCACAGGGAGCAGGGTCAGGAGAGGAGAACCAGAACAGAGGAAGGATTGAGAAAACTGAGCAAAGACCACGGGAATGGGGGAAGCTCAGGGCTGAGGGGAGCAGGGCCCCCTTGGTGTTGCCATTCCTGGTCACACTGAGGGTTTGGGAGAGGTGAGAGCTGCCCAGGAATGGGACCCAGGCAGTGTCAGGGAAGCTGAGCCTTCCCTCCAGGGTGCTGGGACATCTCTCCATGATCCCTCGTGCTCGTGCTGCCTCCCAGGGCCTGGGGACATGGAGCTGCTTCATCCCAGCGCTGCTCCCCTGGGGCACAGCTGTGGCAGGGGCCCTGCGGCAGTGCCAGTTCCCGGCCTGGCACTGTGGATGTCACCGCCCGGGGAATGTGGCCACGCTCAGGGACCAGCAGGGGCGATGGAGAAGGGAAGATCTTCCAGCTGGGGAGGCCTTGGCGCTGCTGAGGGATGCCAGTGAGGGGAGGGCAGCAGGGCACTGACCCCAGGATCCTGTGCTGCAGTTTCGGGACATCGAGGACATAATTTCCTTCTACAAGGCGCTGGTGAGGACGCGCAAGGACGTGGCACAGTCCCAGTGGGGCCACAGGCAGCTGAGGGAGCAGGCCAGGGCCCTGCTGCAGCAGCTCCGGGCGCAGAGGGAAGCTGAGATGCTGCAGTGCCAGAACGAGCTGGTGCAGCTCAAAGGATCCCTTGAGCAGGCTCAGAGCGACATCCTGCAGTGGGTAAGGAGCTGTGGGGTGGGCAGGGGATGGGGCAGCACCGGCTGCTGGCTCCTCCTGCAGCCAGGGGCTGGTGGCAGAGTCGGTGGTGGGTGGAGATGCCGGATCCCATCCCTCCATGGGGCTGCAGGAGGAGGAGGGAGGGCCCCAGTGTGGGGCAAGTTTGTCACCAGAAGGGCTGGGAAGCAGCAGCTCAGGGAGGGTGACGGGGCAGTGCTGCTGCAGGGGATCTGTCCCTGCTGTGGGGAGGGGATGGGGACAGCAGGGAGGACGTGCCGGGTGAGCCCTGCAGGAGCTGGGAAACAGCTGGGCTGGTTCCTGCATCTGCTCCCACCACACCAGGCTGAGCCAGCTCCAGCCCAGCCCTGGGCACGTCTGGCTTCTTCCCATCCTGGATGAGAGTGGAGTTTGGGGTCTCCAAGCTGGGGTCCCGGTGCTGAAGCAGCTGTGCTGGGACCTGTCTCGTGTCCCCCAGGAGGGTCGCTGGGCCGAGCTGCAGGACAGGGCTGCCAGGAAAGCCGTGGAGCTGAAGTCCCTCAACATGGCCATCCACAGCCTCTTCCAGGCCGCCAGCACACGGCTCCAGCCAAAGGGCAAGGTGGCAGCTACTGACAGCCACAGGCAGCTGGACATGGTAAAGGCAGAGCACAGCCCCGCTCCCTGCCCAGGAAAAGCTGCAGGAATGGCTCTCCCAAAGAGAGGGGACAGCCCCAGGCCCAACAGAGCCTCCCCTCTCCCCTGGGGTCCCTGGGCACGGGGAATGGTGGGGACACTTGGGAAATCTGTCCCTTCCCAGAAGGTGAGGCAGGGAGTGGGGCCTTGTGGGGGTGGAAGGAGTGAGAGCCACGCAGGGACAGGGGGTGCAGGGACAGGGGTGCAGGGATGTGGGGATGCAGGGACAGGGATGCAGGGACAGGGGTGCAGGGACAGGGGTGCAGGGACAGGGGAGCAGGGACAGGGGGTGCAGGGGTGTGGGGATGCAGGGACAGGGGTGCAGGGACAGGGGGTGCAGATCCAGCCACGGCCAAGGTTTGGTTTCATGCCCCCACAGAGGCCATTCTGGTGCTGCAGATCCAGCAAGGCCCTTTTGTCCTGTCACTCAGCCTGGGGACATCTGCACTGCAGCAGGAACAGGCTCCCCTCTGCCTCCTGTTCCCAGCCCTGCCCTGACCCTGCCATCTCCCTTTCCCACCCCAGATCCAGCAGTTTATCCACGACCTCCAGGACTTCACGGAGAACATGAAGAGCCGCAGCCAGCCTCAGTGAGGCCCAGCCCTGCCAGAGAGGGAGCAGCGGGGCGGGCAGGGGAAGGACAGGACAAGAGAACCCTGCAGATACTGCAGACTGAAAAAAAATAGCGAATATTTTCAGGCACCTCTTCATTTCCTGCAGACCTTCCCTGCTCTTCTGGGAGCCCAAACACTCAGCAGCAGAAGAGACAGAAAAGCAAGCAGGAGGGAGTGAGCCCTGCATGGCTCTCAGGGGTCCCGGGGGTCTCACAGAGACACTGACGCTGCCACCAAGAGCTGCTGCCTGCTCTGGAAAAGTCAGATCCTGACTCATCCCAGAGCACAGAGGATGCGGTGCCTTTGTGCCCTCACATCTCATCTCAGCTGTGACATTTCACGTCCCTCCTGAGAGGTGACTCAGCTGTCCCCTCCCCGGCCACCCACGGCCACCCCGTCACTGCCTTGGATGCCTCTCAGTGGTGCCGGTGGCCACCCTGTCACCCCTTGGATGCCTCTCAGTGGTGCCGGTGGCCACCCTGTCACCCCTTGGATGCCTCTCCGTGGTGCCGGTGGCCACCCTGTCACCCCTTGGATGCCTCTCAGTGGTGCCGGTGGCCACCCTGTCACCCCTTGGATGCCTCTCAGTGGTGCCGGTGGCAGGAGCTCATGGGGCAGGACCAGCTCTGCCCCTGCCCTGGGAGGGATGTTTGGGGACACGGCCATCCCCTGTGGAGGACGCTGAGGGACCGAAAGTGGGTCAGAGCAAGAAATGGCAGGGTTGGGGATCTCGCTGCAGCAGCAGGCGCTGCTCTGGGCTTTCCAGGGAACTCCAAAGTCCAGCCGCACTCTTCAGGATCAGGTTTCTGCTCCTCTTTGCCCGCCCCGCTGTGATGCAGCTGAGCCATCTCCCAAAAAGGTCCCAGGTGGGAACACACCTACGGAGCTTCCAGCAGACATTTATTGGTTTGGGCTGAGATCAATGCACATGAACCGGTGTCACTCCCGTGGGCTGGGCACCTCTTCCAGTAGTTCCATGTGCCCAGGGGAGCAGCCTGAGCCCTTCTCCAGGAGCAGCCACAGGGACACAGCCGGGACACACAGACATTCCCCACCAGGAGTCCTCAGGAACCATCCCATGGACACTCCCAGGGCGCTGCAAGGCGGAGGAGGAGACCATCATCAGTGCCCACAGCGTGTCCTGGGTGCTGGAGCAGGATGTTCTCCCGACGGCAGCTCCAGGTGCTTTTTATCCCTGGCTCTGGGTGCAGGATGCTCCAGTCCTGTGCCATGGGCTCCCTGCTGCTGTCACAGCTCCCAGGCCAAGCCAGGGCGAGCCGTGGTGTCTGTGCTGCCATGGGGGACGTGGGGCCAGCAGGACCTGTGCCAGCAGCCAGAGCTGCCCGGCCAGCCCGGGAGCCTCGGCAGTGCTGCTGCAGGGGCGCTGTGGACAATGATGGGCGTTGGGTCTCCCAGAGGAGAGCAGGGAGTGGGCTCTGGCTGCAGACCTGGGGAGCAAAGGCAGGAGGTGGGAAATCAGGAATTGCAGCCGTGGGATCGCCTCGTGCCTCCTTTCTCCAGCGGCCATGGAGCCAGCCCAGCTTTACAGAGCACCCACTGCCCCTGGGGGAGCTCCTGCTGCCCCTGGCCACGGTGAAATCTGCTCTGGGGTGAGATGAATCCTCCCACAGAGCCACAACCCCCTGGACCTCTGTCCCCATCCCTCCCCTCACACAGAGCTGGTCCCACGTGGGGTCAGTCGGGTGCTGCAGCTCTGTGCTCGTCACCCTCTGGGGAAAGCCCACCCCAAGCTGTTCAGGCCTTGCTGGCCCTGTGTGCGCCCCCAAACCCCAATTTTGGCAGCAGTGCTGTGGGGCAGAGCCATCCACAGGGCAGGAGGCAGCCGTGGCCAGGCACAGCTGCTGCAGTGGGGATCCCACCCCCATCCCTGCCAGGTCCCTGCAGCCCCTCCTGGGCTGAGCTGGGGAGCCCACACCAGCAAGCAGCTCCTCTGTGGGTCTGCCATTCTCACAGAATTTGGGATGAGTCCTGTTCTGCCCCACTGGCAGGTGGATGGGAACTGCCTGCTTGGCTCAGCAGCCACAGGACTGTCCCATGCCACTGACACAACCCCCTGGGCAAGCCCTGTTCCCAAAATCACGGCAGCATGTCCCTGTAGGGCTGCCCAGGAAGAACCAGCTCGAAGGAAGGCCCAGCACCAAGGAAGCCCCTCCTGCCCATCCCACGTCCCCGGGAATTGCCCCTACCATGGCGAGTCCTGGGCCGGGGGCTGGCAGTGCCCTACATGATGGAGCAGGTGAAGCCACAGCACTCCTTGAGCAGGGTCAGGCCTGTCTTGGTCACGTAAGGAGTGGAGGTTTGCTGTCCCCTCGATGTCATCTTCTTCTCTTGGGCAGGAGCTGCGGGCAGAGGAATCCGGGTCTGCCTGGGGCCAGGGCACGGCCCGGGGCTGCTGCTCAGAGCTCCTCTGGGGCTGCTGCTGACCCCCTCAGAGGACACTGCCGTGAGTGCTCTGGGGCGTCCCCAGGGCTGGGAATGCCTCCCGTGGCCCTGGGGAGGTGACAGAGCACAGGGGGGCTGTCATCAGATGACGTGGTGTCCGTCCTGCACCCCCTGAGGTGTGAGGCAATGTTAAAGGGTCAGAGGAAGTCTGTCAGTTCTAAAATAACCCATCCCATTCCCCTAGGCTGGGAAATGCCGGGAGGGAAATGGGTTCCTCACACCCGTTCCAATTTCAGATGATCCCACGATGTGATCTCAGGCACCAGCATCCCCCAGTTCCATTTCCCCACCCTCCTCCAGTGTAAGCCAGTCCCAGGAAGTCAAATCCTGGAGACAGAGTGCTTAGGAAAGGGGAGAAATGCCAGGGAGGTTCAGTGCAAGGAATGAACCCCATCAGCACCTACCTGCTCTCTGGAGGTAGCTTTTGGAGAGCTTGCTCTGCAGGAACTCGGCCATTTCCTTGTCTTCTTCCCTTTCCCTGTGACAAAGAACTCGGTTTCTGCTCGGGAAAGGAGCAGCGAGGCCCCCAGGAGCTCTGGGAAGGCAGGACACGACTCAGAGGACGGATTGCACAGTCCCCAGCGCAAGGAAAGGGTGAGAGCAGCTACCTGAGCCTCTCAAACTCCACGTCATCCACCAGGAAATCCCGCGTTTCCACCAGCTTGTGGATCTGCTGCACCAGCTCCTCTTCCCTCTGCTTCTCCTCGTTGGACTTCTGGTTCTCTGCAGCACAGGAGGCACAGTTCAGCCCCACAGGGAGCAGAGTTCAGCCCCACAGGGAGCAGAATTCAGCCCAACAGGGAGCAGAGTCCAGTCCCACAGGGAGCAGAATTCAGCCCCACAGGGAGCACAGTTCAGCCCCACAGGGAGCAGAATTCAGCCCCACAGGGAGCAGAGTTCAGCCCCACAGGGAGCAGAGTTCATCCCCACAGGCAGCAGAATTCAGCCCCACAGGGGGCACAGTTCAGCCCCACAGGGAGCACAGTCAGCCCCACAGGGGCCAGCCCCCGCTGCCAGCCCAGCCCTGCTCTGTTGTGCCCAGCTCCGAGCGTGGGGGCAAAGCCAACCCAAGGGAAGCAGCTGGATCCAGGCTCCGGCTGCTCAACGAGCAGTGAGTGGAGGCCTGGAGGACTCTCCCATCACTGCGAATTCCTGTCCCGTGTGAATTGGCGTGGAAAGGGATACAGTGGGATACGTGGACATGGCAGCCGGGGGGATAAGGAGTGGGGAACATCAACGGGGAGCCACCCGAGGTGGGAACTCTGGCTGTTGGCACTGCTTAATGCCAAGTCTGAATTCTCCAGCCAGCTCCAAAACCAGCCCAGCCCAGGCGTCCTCCTTCAGCTAAATAAAAACACAACAAAATTCGCAGGATGGAGCCCACCGGGTCTCAGCAGCTCCTAAAACATCGATTTGTAGCTGGGAGATGGATCCAGGTAGGAGGAACCCCTCAGACCCATCCTGCTGTAAAACGTCCCCAGCAAGGGAAGGGTTTCCCTGCGGTGTCGTGCAGGGAATGAATTCCCTGGCTCAGGGAGCTGCTCTGGCCTGGGGCTGGGCTCTCCTACCCCCAGAATTAACGCAGGGTCACCTGGGCGCTGTCTCTGAGCAGCCCCCACCCGCCTGCGGGGGACAGGGCCACTTCAAGCAGCGTTTGGCTGCCACGCAAACACCACACATCAGGCTGTGCCCAAGAACCGGCTATTTGGGGTTAATTGACAACGGCCAGTTAATTAACAACCTGCAGTCGTGAGGGAGAACCTGTCAGAGTTAAGGTCCCACGGGACAAACGCCGTCCCTCTCTCCCCCCTGGCTGATGTCAGAGCCCATCATGACCACGGCGATGCTCTGAATCATTAAAGGCACCTTGGCTGGGGACACTCCAAGCCCCAGCCCCGGCCGGGCTCTGAGTAAGCACTGACGTGTTCCGGTCTTTATCCAAACCCAAGGCTGCCGAGGCTGCCTCGCAAGAACAGGGATGTGCAGGATTTTTCCAGCACAGACTGGTCTGAGTCAATTTACAGAGAAGACAAAGAGAGCAGAATTTCTGCTCTCAGCTGAGGCTGGGAGTGCTGAAAAGGCAAGAAATGAGAGCCCGAAGCAGGAAGGAAAGCCAGACGCGTTTCTCCAGTAGCAGAAAAGACCAATTTATCTCTGCTCTGAGCCCTGGTTTAGGGAGAGTCCTGGTTTATGGACTGGGAGGTGTTGGAATTAAAAGCCCTCACGAGATTCGGGTCTGTTTTGCAAGGAGCTCCTGTTTTTGTGGCAGGATGTTCCCCACCCCAGCTGAGCCCCCCCCGGGATGCCGAGCCGGGTTTATTGCAGTGAGCAGCACCTGGGCTGCAGCTCCGTGCTGAAGGCTCCCAGGCACAGCCACGGTGACACTGGGCCACCCTGGGCTCTGAGATAACCCCGGGTACAGCCCCGAGGGGCTGAGGAGGTGCCTGGGGACACAGCTGGGCCCTGCCTGCTCCCATCTGCCCCACCACACCTCTGGGGAGGGCAGCACCTTCAGGGAGATGCTGGGGGACAAACCCCGGTGCTGGGATGGGCACAAATAATCAGGGATATGTCCCCAGCTGCTTCTGAGAACGGTCCTGGCTGGGGCTGAGGGAGGGAAGCATTTCCTGATGTGCCTCCCTGATGTGCCATCCTGATGGATGCAGCCTGTGGGGAGCTTTTCCTGCTCCAGATCCTCATCCAAACCCTGACCCCTCGGGGGGCTGCTTTCATTTAAATACTTTGGCTGAAGGGCACCTTTCAGGGATTTAGGGAAATGAGGTTTGGCCTTCCCTGGGCCGTGAAGGACAAGGGTGGCTCCAGCTGGGACAGGGACAGGCACTGGGCAGAGCAAGGGAGGTGACAAAAGCAGCACTTCCTCCCAGAGGAATTTTTCACTTCTGTGGCCCTGGCCTGTTGGCCCTTTTCAACATCCCAAATGGTGAATTCCCTAAATCAGGGACATTGCCAGACCCCTTTGGCATGGAATCCCCTCAGCACCCATCCCACCCTGGCTCCAGCAGGAATCCTCCCCTGGCCACTGCTGCCAATCTGTGCCATCACTGACACGCAAGAATTCACTGCTGCTCTCACCCCTCAGGCCTTCGGAAGCATCTCCCCTTCTGCTTCCTCCAAAGGGGTCCCTCCACGCTGTGGTGGGACAATGACCCCTTTTGGGGTGTTCCCTGTGCCAGGATTCTCTGTCACCTCCCTCAGCTCCCATCCCCTCCTGTACCAGATGCTCCTCCTCAAAGGAATTGTGTTTTCTCCCCAGTTTCCTCTGCCCCTGAGCCCAGGCTGGGAGGGGCTCCCTGGCAGAACTGCCGGCAGGGAAACTCCCAGGGGGGATCCTGGGGGGACTCAGGGAGTCCCATTTGTGGATTCTGGCTCTGGGAGAGCAGCAGCTTCCCTGGGACCACCCCTGGGAGCCCTTCCGGAGCTGCTGGTGGTTCCTGGCTGCAGCAGGGTGGGTCTCTCCGAAGCTCCCCAAAGCCTTACCTGGCAGGGACAGGAGTTTTTGCAGCTCCGTTTTCAGCCGGCTGATTTCCTTACAAAGCTGGATGTCATCCATCCTGCGGAGACACAAACGGAACCTCTGAGGGGGAAAACTGGGAGAGGAGAGGTTCCAAACCCCCAGAGCAGCACCCAGCCAGTGCCTTTGTTTTCCACAGGCGAGCCAAGGGAGAAACCAAGCAAAGGGTTAAGGAAACACAGGAGCTGTGAGCTTTGACAGCACCCGAGAGGATCAGGTACTGTTGCCATGGAAAGCCTTTAAGAAGTACACTTTTGATGACTTCCAAAAATCCTTTTCAACGACGAGTTCAAGGGGAACTGTGCCTCCGGGGGACTCCAAATCCGAGCCTCCGAAGCAGCTCCCAGCTTCCACTCACGCTGGGTTTAGCCAGGGATTCCCAGGCTGGGGGGGGTCCCTCAGGCAGCACAGGAAGTGCCACAGCCCAGGAAATGTCACCTTTGCCAAAATCCCAGCTGGTGCTGGGCTGGCAGGGTGGGATCTGAGGACTGGGCTAACTACAGCCCTTTGGTGATATTGAAAAGCCTGATCAACCCAAACTCTGGATGTTAGTCAGGTCTCCTCCTCCAAACACATAAAATCTCCTGACAGACCCATGGAAAATGTCCTTTATCCCCCCAAATGCTGGTGGGCACTGTTGCAACAGGGGGGCTGTTTGATTGCCTTAAATCTGAAAACCCTGGAGAATTTTATTCCAAAACTTCTTTGATTTTTGAGATGGACCCCGGAGAAAATCCTCTCTTCCTCACCAGGCTGTTAGGGCTGTGCAGGGAGTGCACAGTGGGATGCAGGGAGGGGACGCAGGGTGGAGGTGCAGGGTGGCACCGGGCACCGGTGCCAGGCCAATTCCAGCATGTCCTGGTGGCCCCAGGAGATGGAGGAGGAAAAGGGGAGGAGGGAGGATGAGCAATGCTTCAAACTGGGGAGAGCAAACTGTGATGGTGCAGCCGCTCAGCAGCTGCAGATCCTGGTGCTGGGGCAAAGCCAGGCCTTTGTCCCGAGGCAGAGCCAGATCTTCCTGCTGGGGCAAATCTCCGGAGAGCAGCCCCAAAGCACCAAACCCCAGGGCCCTTCCCAAGCCCAGCCCAAGAGCCTCACACTGAGGAAGGGCACGGAGCGGCTGGGAACCCCTGGTGCCGGTGGGATGTGGATGCACTTGAGGGGCTAAACCTGTGTGAAAAACTCTGCTTGCTCAGAATTGGGCTGGCCCAGACCTCCCTCAGCTTTGTAACGGGGACCCATTCGGGAGGGTAAGGCCAGAGCGTGCAAGAGGCTGCACTTCCAGCTGGGAAACAAGGTGGGAAGCAGCCTCAGCCCTGCTCATCCCTGGGGCTGGGCTGTGCTGGGCTGGGCAGGAGGAGGAGCTGGGGTGTCCCTGGGAGGGAGCGGAGCAGGAGGGGCACAGGGACTCACATGTAGCGCAGCTCCGACTCCCTGCGCACCAGGATCTCCCGGATCCGCTCGATCCTGAAGAGCTCTCCCTCGATGTCATCGATGGTGGTGGTGGAGTCGGCCATGGACACGATCTCATCCTCTGGGAAAAGAATGGGAGCCACCTTAGGCAGCAGGAGACCAGCAGGGACCTCAGGGCAGCCTTGGGCACGGCAGCGCTTGCCCTGCTCCCAGCCCCTGTGCCGGGCTCTGTGCCGGGCTCTGTGTCCCGCATTCCCAGGGGTCTCCCCCTCTCCCAACAGCAGGAGGCCGAGGGAGCTGGAAACTGCGGGAGGGAAGAGTGGGAATGTCCCTTTCTTTTTCCAGAGCCATGTCCAGCACAGAGAGCTGAGCCTGCCCAGCAGCCTCCTCCTGCAGGGCCAGGAGCAAACCCTGGGCACACAAAGCTCAGAGCTGAGGGGTCCCGGGGGTGAAATTCCCTCTGCTGCTCCCCCTGCCCCACACTCTGCATGAACACCCCCCGTCCTTCCCCCTCTGGGGCCCAGCAGGGCCCAGCAGGGCAGCCCAGCTCAGCTCCCTCACCCTCTGCCATGCTGAGGATCACATCTATCCCCACCCGGGGAAACTGAGGCAGGGAAAGGGGGGTCACCTACTCAGGGCAAGGGGCAGGAGCTTCCCAGCAAAATGTGGGATAAAGGGGCTGTAATTTGTATTCCGGAGGGATGGACAGGATGAAAGCCCATCCACCCCTGTCCATGGCTCTGACCTGCAGCTCTGCCTCCCCCTCTGTGACTCCCACACAGATCCCACTCCTTTGCTCCAGGGGTTTCCTCGTGGGTGCTGTGTGGATCCCACAGTGGCTCGCAGCCAGTTTTATGGGAAGAGCTGAGGATTTGCTCCAGGCCAGCTCTCAGCCCGGTCTGGCTCTCAGACACAACACTGAGCCTGTGGCCAGTGCCAGGCAGCAGCACCTTCATCACATCCGGGGGTGCTGGGGGCAGGGGGCTGCAGCAGAGCCAGGCTGTGGGAAAATATTCCAAACCCTTCCAAATACCACATCAGGGCAAAATCTGCTTCCTCTGAACCTCTGCAGGGCACCTCTCCCCTCTGAGGCTTTGCCTTCCTGCAGCCCTGGGACTTTCCCTGTGCAGGGGGAGGGGAAAGCACAGCCCTGTTCCTGCTCCAGGAGCAGGATTTTCCAGGCAGGGATGATGGGAGATGTCAGGGTATGGGGTCTGGGCATTCCAAACGGGACCCAGGCCAGTGCTGAGGGTTACAGGCAGAAAGAGACAAACTCCAAGGCCCAAGACCAAACACTCTGCACTCCCTGTCCTCTCCCCATCACGGAACACTGCTCGGGAAATCATTCCCAGAGTGGGACATATTCCCAAGCCTTCCAGCAGGGAAGCTTTATTGTGGAAATCCGCTGGCTTGGATCCGTGTGAGTGATTTGGAGAAGAGTTTTCTGCTGTTTCTGGCTGGGAAACTCATGAGGATTTCTCCGAGATTGTCTTCCTCTCCCCCAGGCACGAAGGCTCAGCTGATGCCAGGGCGTGACTCCTCCCTCATTCCCTGTTCGGAGCCATCGGGACCCTCCCAGGAGCCAGCGCTTGCTCAGGACAGACAAATCGCTGGGCTGGGCAGGGTGTGAGGCTGGAGGAGCCCCCCGGCAGCTCCTGCCCCGGGCTCTGCACAGGCCCCTCCCTCTGCCTCGTTCCCTGACGGGGTTGCCAAGGGACCGGCCTGTGGCTGCTACAGCATCGGGATGCGGTTGCTAAGGGACCAGAGTGCGGTTGCTAGGGGACCGGGATGCTCAGGTCCCTCATCCCGAGCATCCTGGGGCTCTGCTACCCCCAAGCTCCTCTGGCCTGGGGCATTTGGCTGCAGCCGCACCCAGCTGAGAGCTGGGGATGGCCCAGGGACCCGCGGCAGATGCTGGCAGATGTGCAGGTGCCAGCACAGCTGGAGGTGCAGGCGGCACAGCTGGAGGTGCAGGTGCCAGCACAGCTGGAGGTGCAGGCGGCACAGCTGGAGGTGCAGGCGGCACAGCTGGAGGTGCAGGTGCCAGCACAGCTGGAGGTGCAGGCGGCACAGCTGGAGGTGCAGGTGGCACAGCTGGAGGTGCAGGCGGCACAGCTGGAGGTGCAGATGGCACAGCTGGAGGTGCAGGTGCCAGCACAGCTGGAGGTGCAGGTGCCAGCACAGCTGGAGGTGCAGATGGCACAGCTGGAGGTGCAGATGGCACAGCTGGAGGTGCCCGCGGGCAGCCGCTCCCCGGGGCTGCGCCTCAGTTCAGCTGCAGAGCTGCAGGAAAAGCTGCATTGCTGCGTCCCCTCCGTGCCCAGGCGGGGGTGAGGGGGCTGGCGGCTGCCCGGGTGTGCCAATAAACACTGAGACAAAGCCGGAGCTTCCTGCAGCCTCCACCCAAGGACACCCCAAGCAGCCCCGGGAGCACGGGAGCGGCGCTGGGCAGAGGGACTGTCACTGCTGCCCTGCCCGGGTGGGGAATAACCCGGAATGTCGCCAATCCCCGCTGGCACAATCATCCGGCTGAGGTTCCCAGCCAGGTATTTCCCAGGGGGGAGTACCAGGGTTTGGAACAGCTCTCAGCATCCCTTCTCCTCCTCCTCCTCACCCCAGAATGTCGTCAGCACAACCATTCCAGGTGGGAGAGGTGAATCCTCGCCTGTGCAGGCAAAGGGAGGAGGTGGCAGTGCTACGAGGGAAGGAGGTGGAAGAGCTGAGTTGTTTTCCCCACCTGCAGCGGGAGGCTGGGCTGGAATTCCAGCCCGTGGGAGCAGGAAAGCTCCTGGCTCAGCTCTGGGATGGCTCCCATCAGGCGTGGCTGGCACACCCTGCCCTCACACACCTTCCTGGACACTTCCCAGGTCAGGAGTGTCCCGGGACGTGGGGACAGCGGGAAGGTCACAGCACAGCCCGGCCAGGGCCGCAGGGCTCAGCTGGAGGGTGCCAGCCCTTGGCTGTGCCTTCCGGTGCTGTGGTCAGGTCCTGGCACTCTGCATCCCTCCGGAATCCCAGGGAACTGCTCCCCAGAGCAGCCAGTGCTGGACAAGAAGCTCTGACAGGACCTTCGTGTCCCTGGAGCGGCTGAATTCAGGGCAGAAGCAGAGGGAGGGCAGTGCCAGGAGAAAACTCCTGGAAAATGGCGCCCACGAGCCCTGGGAGGGAGCACCAGGAGAAGGAGATGCCCCAGGCAGGGTGTTCATTAAAGCTGTGGTCAAGCCCATGATCCAAATCTCCCTCTGGGGATGGACAGGGATAGCCCCAAGTGTGGCCACACTGCCCAGGGGTCGCTTTGCTCCCAGAGCTCTCCCACAGCAGCACAGCCCCACACAGAAACCCACAGACACAGAAATCCCCACAAAGAAACCCACAGACACAGAAACCCCCCAGTGCCCGAGCCAAGGGGATCCCACCTGGCACCATTTCAACGTGGCCAGCCAAGGAGGGGGAGAAAGCTTTGACTAAAATGTGGGGATGGTCTAACAAGAGCCAGCCCAGGGAGGGGCCTCCCCTCATGAGGAGTGTAATGGCCAGAGGCTTCCACTCCAGAAGGTTTGGGGAAAACATTTGGACAGCCAGCAGCGAGCCTGGGATGACTCACAGCAGCCAACAGTGCAGGGTGAGGTTCAAGCAATTTTCTTCACGATTAAAGTTGGGAAATAGATTGACAGCCCCCTGTGGAGGGGTCAGAGCTCTTTATGGGGGCACCATCCCCATAAAGTCTCTAACTCAGCCGTGTGCTTTCCTCTGCCCCAGGGAGCAGCAGGGACAGGGGGCATTCAGCCTCAACACCAGCAGGACAAGAGGCTCCAGGAGCTCAGGGCTCCACGGGCTCGGCCTGAGCTTCTCTGGCTGGGAGCAAGCAGCAGAGCAGCATCCAGACAGCAGACTGCAATTGTCTCCATGTCCTCACCCATGCCAAAGTTCTCACCCATCCCAAGGTCCCCAGGAGCTGGGAGCTCACACAACTGCACCTGATCAGCAAAATCGCAGCCACCACAGCCCTGCTCACAGACACCCACGGAGGATGTCCAGGCCATGCCCAGCACCCTGAATCCAGCCCCGGGGCCACCCCGATGTCACCCAGAGGGCCCGGGTGATGAAGGTGCTCAGAGCCCCGGGGGGGGTGTAGGGGAGGACACACCCTGCCACGAAAGGCACAAAGGAAACGGACCTAAAGTTCCCACAGCTCACCCAGGAGCTGAGCAGCTTCGTGGGCACCACACACCCCGCAGGCAGTACCCAGCAGGGTGCTGGAGCTGGCTCCATCCCTCCTCCCCTGCCTCTCCAGCTGCCCCACTGTGTGCGAGGGGCGAAGGGGGAGCAGAGAGGAACGGGAAGGGGAGAAGTCGGAGGGGTGGCAGAGCAGAGGAACCGCAGGCGCCTCCCCTTCGCTCAGCCCAGCGCTTCGACCCTTCCTCCCAGCCCAAGGTCGAGGGCTCTGCTCGAGGCAATTCCCCTGCTTGGCATCCCCCGCTCTTCACCCCGGGTCCTGCTGGAGGAGCTGGTCAGAGAGGGGCAAAGGCGCTGAAGGACACGGCGAGCCCTCCAGGCCCCCTCACAGCCGTGCCCACTGCCGGGCATGGCAGCACAGAGGCGCCGTGTCCAGCTGGGCAGCAGCGGCGAGATGTGACCCTGCACCCCCGGGGCGTCCTCCCGACACCCCCCCTCCTCCCGCACAGCCACTCCTTCCATCCATCCATCCATCCATCCATCCATCCATCCATCCATCCATCCATCCATCCATCCATCCATCCACCCGTCCCCGGGGGCGGCGGAAGTTGGGTTCGGGCGGTGCCGGTCCCGTCCCGGTCCCGGTCCCGCCGCTCTCACCTGGCCCCGCGCCGGCCGGCGGCCACCGGGTGGATTCCATGGATCCGTACCGGGGAGAAGCGCGGCCGCCCTCCATCCGCAGCCCAGCGCGCTGTGCTCCGCCGGGGCGGGGGCTCCCGCCGCTCCCTTTCCTCGTCTCCCGCCGCTCCGATTCCGCCGCTCCCAGCGCTCCGATCCCGCCGCCCCCGTCCCTCCCACCGCTCCGATCCCGCCGCTCCGATCCCGCCGCTCCGATTCCGCCGCTCCGATCCCGCTGCTCCGATCCCGCCGCTCCGATTCCGCCGCTCCGATCCCGCCGCTCCGATTCCGCCGCTCCGATCCCGCTGCTCCGATCCCGCCGCTCCCCGCTCCGATCCCGCCGCTCCCCGCTCCGATCCCGCCGCTCCGCCGCGGCGGGGGCTCTCTCTGTTCCCACCGCTCCGCTCCCTCCGACCCCCCGCTCCCTGCGCTCCGAGTGCTCCGCCTGCAGGCCTCGGCTCCCGCAGTTTCACCCGGGGCTCCCCCGGACCCTTTCCGGCCGTTTCACGCCCCCAAACCGCAGCACCGGCACCGACAGCGGGGCCCGGGCACTGACAGCGCCCAGGCTCTGCGGGACACGGGGGAGACACGGGAGGGGTGCCGGGGGTGAGGCACAGCACCCAAGAGCCCCCCCCAAAAAAACTGCTGCGAGGTGCGGAGCCAGGGCAGCTGAGTTTTCCAGTAGAAGCAACTTTTCTCCATGTGAAAACCCAACAGCGAGAGTTTGAACGACGCTCCAAGGGCTGAGATCCGGCACGGTGGCAGCACCCAGCTCAGCAGGGTCCGGGCGGCCTCTCCTCTCTCTGGCCAGCACAGCACTGACCAGCGCCACTGTCCCGAAGGCTGGGCCCAGCACAGCGGCCAGGGAAGGTGGGGATGGGTGTGGGGTGCAAACCCTGCTGCTCACAGGGGTTTGTGCTCCCTGAGCACCTGGCTGAGGATTCCCGGCTGTGGAAGGACACACCTCAACACCCCCTGCCCCAAAACTCACTGAGGGGTCCTCTGCTGGGACACTGCTCCGGTGCCTCGGAGGTGCCTGTAGGTGACACTGATGGCCCCACGCACAGGTCCAGGGGCTCGGGGACAGCCCAGCCTGGCAAGGGGCTCCGGGACACTCTGGGAAGTGCCGCTGGGCTGGAGAGCAGGGACAAAACACACGGGAGAGGTCTGGGGGTCAGCCCCTGCCCAGGACCAGCCCGCGGGCTCTGCTCACAGCAGCCTCATCTCCAGCCGGTGAAACACAAACCTGAGCAAAATCTGGGAATTCCCATCTCCAACAGCCAAAGAAGAGCTCTCGACTTTTGATCCAGTCAAGCAATTTAAAGCAGAACACAGGCCAGAGGGATGGTGTCCCATTCTTTGAGGATAACTGTAGAATATAAACACAATGAGGAGGCAAAAGTGAAGGGTCCCTGTGTAAAAACGGGAAAGAGACAGAACAGGGGAGCTGCTGCTCCGGGCTGGCAATGCAGCAGCAGCAGCAGCACCTTGCTCCAGAACTCCTCTGAAAATGCAGGAGCACCTCTCCCAGGAGCAGCACAAAGCCACGGGCCCGTGGAGGTGGGGCTGCGAGCTTGGATCCGTGACAAACAGGGAGTTCCAGTATTCCAGTGAATTGTTCAGGAATGCCCTGGGTTTGTAAGGAGCCGCTGCGCTCCCGGCTGGGGGCTACCCCGGACTGCTTTGGGTGTTTGGATGTGCGAGGAAGGAGAGCCATGAAGTGGCTGCTCCTCAGCTCATCAGTGATGAGCACCCACAGCCCTGGAACCGGCGGGGCTGCAGTGACTCACCTTGTTTTGGTCGCTCCGCAGCGCAGAGAAAATGAACCTGTAAATATTTTAATCAGCTCTTCAGGCAAATACTCTCCAGGATGACTTTCACTGTGAGCAGCCAGATCTGCTGGGGGCTGAACTTGAGTTTAATGCATTTCCTAGGCTCGCTTTATCCCTGATAAAAGCACGGGAGTAAATCAGACAGTCCAGAGGCACCCACGGGGTGAGGATACAATTCACACACCATTGGATGGGATGGGATCCTCCGGGGCAAATCCATTGTGCACAGGGAAGTGCAAATCAGGGACGGGGGCAGCGTGTGCCCCACACCTGACAGGACCCTGGGCTTCTTCCTCACCCAGGTCCTGGAATTCTGGGGCTGAGGAGTTTCCATGGGATCTTTCCCTGCTCCCTCTCAGGGAGATGTGCCCGTGCTGTGGGCAAGCAGGGTTTAAGGGAATGCCCAAAACTGGACGTCAGTGTAATAATGTTGCACAATAAGGTTATTTTTTAAAGATTTTTTTAATCCATTAAACACATTTGGTACTGGTTCGGGGGAGCCGCCCCTCTCCACAGCTCTAGGAGGGACAGGCACCTCTCATTCCAAGGCTCCTTTCTCTCTGCCAAACTGGAATCCAGCAGCTGCAGTTGAGCTGAGGCAGATGAAAAGGGCACAGCTCACGCAGGTAATCGGCTTCTAACGGGGGCAGCGCTGGCAGCTGAAGCTGCAGCTGCATTTCAAACCATTCCAGCTCTTTCTGCGCCTCTCACAAAGGCTCTGGATGTGCTGCGTGCGGGGATGAGCCTGACTGCAGATCCCCCATTAACCACCTTTGTTCCTCAGGTATTACACGATAATGAGGCCGGGAGAAATTCTTGACACTAAAATTGCTCTCCGCTCGTGTTTGAATTCCTGGGAGAAGGTAACATCTTAATAAAAAGTTCCAGCTATTCTTGGCACGGGGACAATTCTATCTATAGAGCCCTTCCAGCGGAGCGTTCTGCTGGCACGGAGGATCGGTGCCAGGGAGAGAGGGAGCTAATTACCCTGAAAGCATCTGATGTTCAGATAATGCGGGATCGGTGCATACAGAGAAAGGAATTATCTCCAAGGAGCCCTTCCCTTGTCTCCAGCGCTTCCTGCCGAGCCCACAACACGGCAGAGTGACACATTTGCGTATGCCACACTAAATATGCGTTTCCATAAATATTCTGCTTTTTGCAGCTGCCGGTCTTGGGGCTGTGAGCCACTCACGCAGATGTTATTGAAATCCATCCCTCTGCTCAGGAATGATGCAATTCCTTGACCAAGGAATACCTGGTAAACTGACAGCAGCCTTTGCTGGTGGCTGAAGGGACTCCAAGGCTCATTTAAACCCCATTTAAGATCTTTTAACGAGACCAGACCCCCGATTTTTCATTGATAAGCAAAACTTACCTCCCGGAGAGGGGCTGAAATCTGTGCCTTGGAGGTGAAGGCAGGGCAGGTAAGGCAGGTTTAAACCAGGAACGGGTTAAAACCGTGTTAAAATCAGTGCCTTCCAGCTGGGAATAACCTGGGATATCTCAGTGCGGAGGAGATGCTCTGGCACGGACCGAGCGCTGCTCTCTGCCTGGGTACCTGTGCCCAGGTGTTGCTTTGGGGGTGCCCTGGGTAGTGAGGGAACAGAAATAAATTTCCCTTTCTGTCTGTGGGGCTGTGGCCGTCCCTGCCCGGCTGTCCCTGCCTCACACGGCAGCTGGAGGATCCCCGCTCAGGATCCAGCAGGATCCGCAGCTTCCAGCAGCGCCAAGCTGGATGGATCCCATCCCGCCCCCCGGTAATTCCCAGCCCACAGAAGTGACGCCAGTCGGGAGGCCCGGCTGCTTCCTGGCACCTGGAATGCCGGGGGACACCTTAAACCACCACCAGGAAGTGCCCGGGAGGGCCAGCCACGGGCGCTGGCTCTGAGCACACCGGGAGATTTTTCCCAGCAGATTCCGAGCAGGGGAACCCTGAAATCACAAAACGCGACGAGGCAGATCCGTAGCAAAACCTGCTTTTACAAGTGAACCAGGTTTTTATTCACAGCCCTTATAAAGTGCAAAGAGTTCACAGCCGCCTTGGAAGAGCTCCGTGTGCTGTCAGCACGTCAATAATTTCCATTTGATTGTGTCACTGCCCAGGCCACAGAAACTGTCACTCACAGCCTCAGCTGCAGCTCTGGCAGCAACAACCCAAGTTTGTTTTTTGACTAAAAACTCAGCTACATTCATTTTAGCCAACGTACACCTGAAATATCCTTTTGAGATTTTGGAAGTAAAATCGTCAAGTTAAAAAGGAAAAATTACAAAAAAAGGAAGAAGGCTATAAAATAAGAAAATAAGATTTGTAATTTTTTTTTGAAATAAAAATCTCTCCTGTCAGATATAGCCTGTATATAGTTAGCACTTCAGAATTAACAGCGATTCCTGGATATTATCATTATACCGGGTTCCCATGCCACCCCACAGATTTAGGCACAGATTAGTTGATCCCGTGCTGCTGTATCCAATTCCTGTTAAAGCTCTCATCCTTCATGGCCTTTACCAGCCAGTCCTTCTCGTTCTCCTCCTCAGAGTCGCTCATTTCGCTGGAATCAGCAGCCAGCAGTCGGGAATAGTTAATTTTCCTCTGCCGGGGCAGCCTGGATTGGACGATTACGAAGAAGAGGATCCAGAGCCCGAGCCCCACGCAGCTGGCCTGGAGCAGCACCGCCAGCCCCAAGTGCTGCACCACAAACCCGCCCCCAAAGCTGCCCAGTCCGGCTCCCCCGGCCCAGAGCCCCCCGAGCAGGGCGTGCAGGGCGCGCTCGGTGCCCGGAGTGCCCAAGTCCCGCACGGTGCCCTCCAGCCGCCCCCGCAGGGCCCCGCTGCCCAGGGCGGACAGCGCCTGCACGGGCAGCGCTGCCCACGGAGCCCGCAGCAGGGAATAGCTCAGGAGCTGCGCTGCCAGCGCGCCCAGGCCCAGCACCACCGCCCCGGCGCCCGGCAGCGCCCGCAGCAGCCGCGCCTTGAGGGGCTGAAAGCCCAGCTCTGCCAGCGGCCCCAGGGACACCCAGAGCCCCACGAGCAGCTCGCTGCCGCCCTGGTCCTGCAGCTGCCACGGGAGGAAGCTGTGCCCGGCGGAGCTGGCGGCACCCACGAGGAACACGGTGCCCTCGAGCAGCAGCGCCCGGCCGTCCGCCCACAGCAGGGCCAGCGCTTTGGCCAGGCCGGCAGCACGGGCGCTTTTCCTGGGAATGTGGCCGGGAAAGAAGGCGCTGACGAGCAGTGAGAGCATCGCCAGGGCGGCGTAGCCGTAGAAGTGCACGGCGAGGCGCGGGACGGAGCGGCCGAGGGAGCAATCCAGCTGATCCACCAGCACAGACACGCCGAAGGCTCCGGCGGCCGCGCCCGCAGCGCTCCACAGCCAGAGCCGCCCGAACCGGTCCGTGGCGTCCACAAAGTCCAGGTACTCATAGACGCTCTCATCCATGGTCCATTCCAGGGAAGTGGCCAACAGCTCCCAAAGCACCACAGCGCCCAGGACCATGAGAAAAACCTGATACTCCCTGTCCAGGGAGATGCTTTGCACGGCCTCGAAGTTGGTATCTCGAGATTCTGAAAGGTTTTCAGGCACGGAGGCATGTCCAACAGTGGGAAGAGCTGTTTTAAACAAAGCTGGCTCATAACTCTCAGAAGCATTTAGGCTTTCCTCAGCACCATCAGCAAGATCTGCTGCAGCAGAACCCGGAGTTTCCCCCTGGAGTCCGAGGGAGGGAGGTCCGTAGGAAGCCGGCCTTTCTGGCCCCGGTGTCCGCTGATCAGAGGGACCACCCAAGGAGCCATTTCCCTTCGGATCGCCTTCCCCAAGCCCTCTGCCCTGTTCCTGAAGCGCACCTGCCGTGCTCAATAACCCCTGGAAAGTTGAAACGCCCAGAGCGGGCTTCCTGCTCGCTGCCAACACGTCAGCAGCCGCTCTCCCCGTTCCCTTTGGCACAGCTCTCGTGTCCGCCACAGCATTCGAGCTTAACGCTGGGTAACTGCTTGTGCCGGGGCTGGGCACCGGGCTGGTCACCGGGCTGGGCACCGGGCTGGGCACCGGGCTGGGCACCGCGGTGGGCAGCGGGACGGGCAGCGTGGAAGGGAGCGCGGAGGGCAGGGAGCCGGGCACACCGAGCTGCCCGCCGCGATCGCAGCCCGCGTCCCCCGCGTCCCCCGCGGGCGGGATGAGGGTGAGCGCCAGGCTGGCCCCGGCCGAGCCCAGCACCGACCCCGCCAGCAGCAGCCGGCGGCCGGCGCGGCCCCGCGGGCAGCACAGGGGCACGGCCAGGGCTGCGAGGTGCCGGGCCCCGGCCGCCGCCCCCACGAGCGGCGCGGGCAGCCCGAGCAGCCGCAGGAACAGCGGCACGAAGGGCGCGGAGCAGCCCCGGCCCGCGCCCTGCAGCAGCCGGAACAGCGCGGCCAGAGCCAGGGCCCGGCCCACGTCCCAGCGCTCGCTCATGGCCCCCGCCGCATGTCCCCACTGTCCCCACTGTCGTCACTGTCCTCACCCGCTGCCGCCGCCGCCGCTCCCCGCCGGCCCCGCTCCGGGCCCAGTGACCGCACCCGCGGCTCCGGCCCGGCCCCGGCCCCGCCGCACCTGCCCCGCCCCGGGGGATGCGCAGCGCCGTCTGCGGGCCGGGCCGGGAACGGGGATGGCCCGGCACAGGAATGGGAACGGCACGGGAATGGGAAGAGCCTGGCATGGGAACGGCCTGGCCCGGGGATGGCCCGGTTCTGACACGGGAATGGCCCAGCCCCGACACGGGAACAGCCCGGTACCGGCACAGGGATGGCCCGGTACCGGCATGGGGATGGCCTGGTACCGACACGGGAATGGGAACGGCCTGGCCCGGGGATGGCCCGGGTCCGACACGGGAACGGCCCGGTTCCGACACGGGAACGGCCCGGTACCAACGCGGGAATGGCCCGGCACCGGCACGGGAATGGCCCGGGTCCGACACGGGAATGGCCCGGCACCGGCACGGGAATGGCCCGGGTCCGACACGGGAATGGCCCGGCACCGGCACGGGAATGGCCCGGGTCCGACACGGGAATGGCCCAGCGCGTCCCCGTCCCGCAGGATCCCGGGATGGCTCGGGCTGGAAGGGCCGCAGCGATCGCCCGGCGGCGGCTGCTGCTCCTGGGCTCGGAGGGGCCAGCCCGGGGCTCGCCCTCATCCTGGCCGGGGCGCGGGGGAACCACACAGCCCAGGATTGTGTCCGGGTGGTTCTGGAATGTCCCCAGTGAGGGAAACTCCACACCCTCCCTGGCCAGGCTGTTCAGGGCTCGGTCACTGCTCGGGGAAGAAGCCGTACCTCGTTCAGGTGGAACCGCGGGGCCTTCCCCAGCCACCTGCAAACTCACAACAACAAACTGGCAGTGTCAGCTTGGGTTGGTCTTAATTCCTTTCAACTGGCATTAAAAGGATTGCACCCTCTGGTACAGATCACCCGGGACACCTGTACAAATAATTTATCATCCATCTACGTAATTTACAGCTGTACAGAACAAACTCTGGACACACAGCCCACACTCCAGCCTGGCCCGAAGCCTCCTGGCTTTTTGGGGCAAACCCCACAGCGAAGCTCCGAAGAAGCAGAGGGTGCAGAGCCACTGGTCACCCCTAAAGCCCCACATTACCCCAAGAACAACAGCTGCTTGTGCAGGGCATTCCCGACTCATCTCTGCACCTCCTGCCTCCCCTCAGCTCCCTTCAGGGACAGCGTTTGCTGCCCCAGTCTGGCATAGGGGAGCACCAACAGTGTTTGGGTTGTGAGGTGAAAACCAGCAATGGAGAACCGAATTCTGCTGCTGAGATATTGCAGAGTTGTGACTCTGTGGGGGATTTTAAGGCTTGAGGGCTGTGCTGGGCTCTGCAGGGAGCGAGGGGCTGCATCTGCCAGCATTCCAATGGAGATTCCTTGGGAAAAGGCCAAGTTGTGCCCACTGTGGTCTTCCAACTGTTGGTGCAGCTTTGGGGTTAAACATTTCATGAGACCCGAATAATTTCACACTGCTGAAGATCCTGGTGGCCGCTCTAGAGCTGCTGTGCCCCAGGAGTGTGTCAGGGGGTGCTCTGGGTGGCATTTGGAGTGGGACTGAATAAACCTTTGGCTTGGGAACAGGAAGGGACAATTCCTGCTGTGCCAGGAGCAGGAATAGGGCTGCCCTGTGCTGGCTGACAAAGACTGGCACCAGGGAAGTCTGAGGGTTGAGCCCCAAAGCCTTGGGCATGTGTTAGAAATAGAGGTGAGATTTCCACAGGCCCAGGCAGCCAAGAAAAGCCACAAGCTCGGGGCAGCTCTGCTGAGGGGAAACTGCTCCAGCTCCCCGGACTGGGATAACTGGGGTGGGCTCTTTGTTCCAGGTGGACAAACAGAAGGGATTTTCCAGAGGTGCCGCTCCCCAGGACTGGGCAGGCCTGGCACAGACAGGGCAGATGTAAGGGTTTGTCCTCAGCCATGGGGCTAAGGAAGGATTTGCCGGTGCCACTGCAGCCCCTGTGGCACATCTCCAGGGATTCCCCAGCATCAGCCAGAGGTGACAGGGAATTGCTGCTAAAGGACACTTCCTTTGGGCTGGTGAGCCAACAAGCACCGAAGGCAGCCCAGGGAACGAGTTACCTGGGAGCCAGGACAACACAGAAATCGTAGTGTCATGGAAGGGGTGTCCCCAAAAGTGCCCCTGGAGACACTCCAGGAACCACAGATCACATTCTGGAGGTTCATAACACACATCCTATTTCATCCATTGTTCCAGTCAGCCACAAACTGGGATGAGGACAGAGTCCTCCTCGTGATTATCCTGAGCGCTGGGTCACTCTGAGCTGGTGGAAGCGGGAGCTGTGCTCTCACTGTCACTGTCATTGTCACTGTCACTGTCACCATCACTGCCACTGTCACCATCACTGTCACTGTCACCATCACTGTCACTGTCACTGTGTCACTGTCATTGTCACTGTCACTGTGTCACTCACTGTCACTGTCACTGTCACCGTCACTGTCACTGTGTCACTGTCACTGTCCCTGTCACCGTCACTGTCACTGTCACTGTCACTGTGTCACTGTCACTGTCCCTGTCACTGTCACTGTCACTGTCACTGTCCCTGTCACCGTCACCGTCACTGTCACCGTCACTGTCACTGTGTCACTGTCACTGTCCCTGTCACCGTCACCGTCACTGTCACTGTCCCTGTCACTGTCACTGTGTCACTGTCACTGTGTCACTGTCACTGTCACTGTCACTGTCACTGTCCCTGTCACCGTCACTGTCACTGTCACTGTCACTGTCACTGTGTCACTGTCACTGTCCCTGTCACTGTCACTGTCCCTGTCACCGTCACTGTCACTGTCCCTGTCCCTGTCACTGTCACTGTCACTGTGTCACTGTCACTGTCACTGTCACTGTTACTGTCACTGTGTCACTGTCACTGTCACTGTGTCACTGTCACTGTGTCACTGTCACTGTCACTGCCCAGCCTGGCCCCTCTGCAAACCAGGGCAGGGTTTCTGCACCGTGGGAGCAGCAGAGGAAGGAGCAGGGCAGCCTTTGAGGCCTCCTGCCCGCCCATCAATCCCCACTCTGCTGCATCTCTCACCTGCACAGCCCAGCCCAGCACTGTGGGGGGGCTGGGACACAGGGGCACTGCTGGCTGAGCTCACAGGGGAGGCCCAGTCCTGCCGAGGCTGTAGGGGCTGTTCCTGGGACGTACAACCCCAGCAGTGCCCCCAGTGCTCGCGAGGCTCCGCAGGAGGTGTGCACAGGTTGTGCAGTGAAGCCACAGAGCTGCTGTGCAGCCTCATTATCTGCTCCGTGGAGGTCTCTTCTTCCAGCAGAACCATCCACAGCCAAACACATCCCTCAGTCTGGGCAGCTCTTGCCCTGTTCCTCACTGCCAAATGCCACACCAGATTTCCCTGTTTCACACCATCCATCGTTATTCTGTGCTCCCTTTGAACTAGTGGCAGGTTTCTGCTGCCTTCCATGGAGGCTGCACTGAACACAGGCGTTCTTCCTTGAAGGCAGGGGTGCCACGAGCTGTCCTAAACCAGTCTGGGGAATTTGGGCTGCTGTGCCCAAATGCGACACCCTGTGCCAGAATGAGGAGTTTTCCGTGCAGAACCCGGCGGTCGGGCCCTGATCCCTGCTGGGCTGTGAGACGTCTCCAAAATAAATATTGCTGCTGCCCACTGCCCCGGGATCACCAGCACAGCCAGCACCACCTCACAGGGATTTCCTGAGTCTTCCTGAATGGAGGAGCTCAAAGCTTTTCCCTGACTTGTGCCGAAGGTTAAAGCTCAGTCCTGCAGCGTGGCTGTGCCCTTGGCTGTCAGCAGCAGGGCATGGCTGCCCCTCGGAGCTCACCCACCTCTGCTGGGGAAGCTCCTCACACCGCTGCCTTCTGAAGTCACCACTGGTGGCTTTTAGTGGGTTTTCTTTCCCCACGTCCTCTCGTGGCCCCGTGTCATAACTCACATCACCTTTTTCCCGTTTCCTTTACTGGATGACTCCTGCGAAAGTGTTGATGGGCAGCAGCAGAGACTTGGGCAGGTATTTCACAAGCCCCACGTCTTCTGTTTCGTGAGGGCTGCATTTCATGGTCCTTGTCTTCTGCAGGCAGTAGCTGGGCTCGAGGCAGGGAGACACCTCCAGGCTGGAAGAGCACAAGAACACATTCACTGCCTGTCCAAACCTCAGCTCTCTGCACTGCCTGCCCAGGGAGAGCTCTCACTGCCGGCTGCAGCTGCTCTGGTGCTCCTTTCAGCTGGCTTTGGCTGCAGAGATGAGCAGCTGCGTGTCAGAGTTTGACACAAGCCCAGTGTCCTGAGCCTGGCCCAGTGCGAAGCTCAGGAATTCACGGTTTGTGTTGGCTGGACCCAGAACCAGCAGCACATCCCGTGTCACTGCTCCAGGCACACCAACCCCTGCCATTCCACAGGGCTGGATCCTCTCCCCTGCCTGCACATGCTGGAGACCCCCAGGTGAGGGATGCAGTCCGTGCAGAGAGCAGCAGCAGCATGAGATAATTCATAACTCAGGAGAGCTGAGCCCTGTTTGTCCCTGGAGGTTTGTCCCCGGTTTTCTGCTGTCTCACTGAGAGCACCTTTTGTGTAAAGAACCATTTTGTTCCTCACACCATCACCCCAAAACACAACTGTGGGAGAGCCCCGCTGTGCCCTGCTTTCCCTGGAGAAGGAACGGGTTTGCCTATGGGGTTTTTGTCACGTATGAGGGTCAGGACTCCCTGGAAAACAGGAGGGGATGCAGGGGAGGTGTGCAGAGCCCGGCACTCGGGGGGTTCTCACCCGATCACGTCCCTGTAGATTCTCCTGCTGTCCTTGTCCAGCCGCACCGTGAAGGGTCTCTGCTCTGGGCTCCTGATCTTGATGCTCCGTGTTTTGAACCTGTTTGCCACAGCCTGGATGGGGAGAGGAGGGAGAGCCTGCCAAGGGTGTCCCTCCCCTCCTGGGCTGGTGTAAAAGGGACAGAAAATGACATTTCTCTGGTTTTATTCTTTAACCCAGATGTGACACAAGGTGAATCCTTTCTCTGCATTCACAGCCTGGCCGTGTTTTGTGAGGACAAACATTCCAAACTGGCAGTCCCTGCACAGGCTGCGAGTTTGGGGTGTCTGCTGTGGGGCCAGGTCTGTGCTCCGTGGCCATGGAGGGTCTCTGTGGGCAGTGGGGCTGCAGCACCTCGGTGCTCCCAAAAGCAGGTGAGAATGGGCAAAACGTGCTGGCTAAAAACACCAGCAGGGAGCCAGAGGGTCCAGGGCCCAAGTGAGCAAGGCACAGCAATGTTTGATGCCACCCAAAATGCAGTGGCACTTTACCATGGGCAGTGTCTCCTCTGGGCTCTGCTGAAACTCCCAAACAAAACAAAAAGGACAGAAGTCAGAATTTCAATCCCCTCTCATAGAAATCCATCTCTCCGAGCTGATAAACAGATTCAGTGAGGTTCCTGCTCCTTGTTTATGCTTTGTTGAGTTATTTTTTGTGATCTCTGAGGGGATTAACACAGGGGGCCACCGCAGCTGAAGGTGTGGAGCTGATGGAGCTGATGGCAGAACTACAGACCCTGACCTGTACCAAGTGGGGCCAAGATTTATTCTTCCACTGTGTCCCTGTGGTCACGGAGTCACCCCAGCAGCAGCTCAGGCATTCAGGGGCTCCTGGGACAGGATTCAGTGTGGCACTGACCAGCAGGGAGGGCACTGACCAGCAGGGATGGCACTGACCAGCAGGGATGGCACTGACCAGCAGAGAGGGCACTGACCAGCAGGGAGGGCACTGACCAGCAGGAAGGGCATCTGGGGCTTTGGCTCAAACATCCAGATTTTTCCATGGAAAATAGTTGCAAAACGCCCTCCGAGCAGCGTGGCCCCAAAGCCCTCTCCTCCCCACAGGGCTGCCCCTTTCCCTGCTGCTGCAGGGGACCTGGCCCTGCAGGGCCTGGGGACCCCCCGGGTACTCACGGAGAAGGACCGTCCCGCCAGGTTGTTGATCCGGACGATTTCGGTGATGGTCACGCTCAGACAGCCCCGGTCTGCGGCAGAAGCAGAGGGTTGGTCTGGGGCCATGGCACAACCGTGGCTCAGCTTTCCGGGGGCCCTTCCCCTCGTTTGGGTGCACTGGCTATGGGCACAAGGCTCCATGGGCAAAGGAATTGTGTGGGACCGTGCTCGGGGTGGAAAGCTCAGAGGCTGCACTAAGGGCAGGGTGAAAGAGGAAGGCTGGAGCAGAGGGAAGATGCTGAAATCCTATGTGAGCCTCGGACATGGCATTCCTGGGGAAAACCCCAACCAGACCGTGGGAACACCGATATTCCTGTCACTGCTTCCACCCCCACGGCCCAGGCACAGCTGGCACTGAGGACTGTGGCCAGATTTACCCCACTGAGCACCAGAAACCTCGGCAAAGCGGGAGAAACCCACCTGCAGCCTCGTCAGCGGGGATGGCCTTCATCAGCAGGCCCGTGGAGCGCAGGGCCAGGGCCAGCTCCTTCTCCCGGTCACTGAGCACAACCTGCGGGCAGGAGCGGACCCTGTCAGTGCCCCTGGCACGGGGGCTGGGCCTGGGAAGGGCTGGGGACAGCTTTTCACAAAGCTGACCTGACAGGGTCACCACAACCTCTCTGTCCTTGCTTGGAGAGCAATTCCAGGGGAAATGGGGAGGGTCAGTCTCCATTTAGGAGAGCTGTGCCCTGCTGGGCATCCCTGGGAGCAGAGACCTTTGGGGAGCCCCTCTGGGGGATGAGACATCCCTGGGAGTAGAGACCTTTGGGGACCCCCGCTCACCTTCCTGTAGGTCACCGTGAGGTCGATGCCGGGGCCATCCAGGGTGGGTTTCCTCTTGGTTGTGCTCAGTTCTGTAAGGAGGGAACGAGGTGGGACTGAATTTCCCTCATCCTGCCTCTCTGTGGTCAGCAGAGAGGGATCCTCCCGAGGGATGAGCCACCCCAGTGTCACACACTGCTCCTTCTGTCCCTGCCTCGGGGGCTGAGGCTCTGGGCCAGTGGGCTGGACTCGCTGCAGGGTCTGTGCCCAACCTCAGGGACAAATATCAGGCATTTAGGGAAGTGAAGAACAAGGAGTATTGCCCATGGCCTGGAGCTGTGCAGGCTGAAGGATGGGGTGGGTGGGCTCTGGGGGTGGCAGGAGCCCTGTGCGGGCTGGGGCTGGTGGGACACACCCACCTCTGTGCGAGGGGCTGTCCTGTGCCAGGGTCAGCAGCTCCGTGAGGAACACGTCCTCAGCCGGCTCCTGTGCCGGGTCCCGGAACAGGACCTGAAAGAGAGAACATCCCTGAGAGGAGCATTCCTGAGAGGAGAAGCCCTGAGACGAGCATTCCTGAGAGGAGCATTCCTGAGAGAAGCATTCCTGAGCAGAACATTCCTGAGCAGAACATCCCTGAGAGGAGCATCCCTGAGAGGAGCATCCCTGAGCAGAACATCCCTGAGAGGAGCATCCCTGAGAGGAGCATCCCTGAGCAGAACATCCCTGAGAGGAGCATCCCCGAGGATCCCTCTGTCACCCTGGGGTGTCACACGGGGCTTGTGGCACAGACAGCTCCTCCAGAGCAGCCGAGGGAGAGCTGGGACCTCATCACGGCACTCGGGGTTCCTGTGGGATGGGGGAAGTGCCCTGGCGCTGCTCCCCAAGCTCCAGGAGCATGGCAGGCCTTGCCAGAAGCCCCGGGGACCCGGCCAGCAGAGCCACGGGCAGTGTCCCCTGCCACTGGATGTCACTGTGCCCTCAGAGCTGAGTCCCAGCTGCTCAGCCAGGCTGAGGTGCTGCTGAGCTTCAGCGCACACGATTTCTCCCTGACCCAACGCAAATCACCAGGTCACTCCAGCCCTATGGACTATTTTCTTTCCATGGGCTTGTATTGGGCAAGATGTGCAGAGCAGGTCCTGGAGAAGCTCTCCCAGCCCCTGCTGGCCCCACGTGCAGCTCCTGCGGGACCTGGCTCACACCTCTGGGCAGCTTCCTGCAGCCAGAGAGGAGCAGCAGGGTCCTAACCCCAAAGGGAAACAGGGGCAGCGTTTGCGGCCGAGGCAGCCTCGTGCCCTGGGTGCCAGGAGAGCAGTTCAGGGGCCTCTGTCAGGAAACCACACCTGCAGCCAGCTCCTCGTGCCCTGTGTGAATCACCCTTGCTCTCACTGGGAGGGAGAAATGAGCAGAAGAAAATCCCACCAGAAAACCAAAATGCCCAGCCACAAACTGAGGTGCAGGTGCTCTGAGGACTGGCAGGCCACGGGTTTTCAGGGAAGTCCTGGGGATTCTCCACCAGGAATTATTGAAGCTCTTTGCAAGTCTGGTGCCAGTCTGCCCATGCAGGGGCCCCTCCTTGCTGCAGTTGGTGCCACAGTGGCTGTGAGCAGATTAAATGGAGGTCTGTGCATCAGCCTGAGCTTTGGGGGGCTGCCAGAGGAGCAGGGAGGGGAGGGTTAATGTCATGCGCCCAAATTTAGCTCTTCTTTGCTCTCCTGTCGAATGCCAGACCTCGTTCTGACACCGTTTCAAAGCAAAGTTGGCAGGAAATAAATCAAATGCGCTGCAGGAAACCCTGCAAAGCCCCTGCAAGGTACACGAAGGTTTTGGCAAAGCTGCTCAGCAAAGCCCCGCTTGCTCCCAGCATCCGAAGCAGCAGGAGGTACCAGGGCTCCCGAGCACCCCGAACCCAGCAGGGCAGGAAATCTGCGTCCCTGTGGGGAATTTCAAGGCTCCCTTTGCTGAGCTGGGATCCTGAAATGGCCTTGCCAGGATCATTGGCTCCAGCAGGGCTGGGCTCCAGAGTCACTGGGAGCTGGCAGGGAGGGACGGGCTGGGGGGAACGGGGATTCAGGCTCAGATCTGCAGGAAGCCCCCAGACCCTGCTGGCTCTGCCAGCCCTTGCAGTGCCACTGGAGGCCCAGGGGCTGTGCCAGCCGTGCCACCCACCTTGATAGCGTGCACCTGGAAGCAGATGGGCTGGGTGCCCATGCGGGCGTAGTAGGCGATGACATCGGTGAGGAACAGGTCGGTCACCAGGGCCCTGCTGGGCGACGGCGGCTGGGGGGGAAAATCACAGGCTGGGTCAGCCCCTGCCACTTCTCACAAACCCTGCCACAGAGTGTCACACCTTCCTGGACACGGGGTGAGCGATGAGCTGTCCTCTGCCCTCGCCGCTCACCGGGAACGGGAGCTGCGCCCACCTCTCAGCCCTTTTTTTGTCACTGGTGGCTCAAACTGCCGGGAAATGAGAGCTGGGGGGATTTCAGCAATGGTTTTCTTTCTTGAAATCTGCCATTTCCTGTGGCTTGGTCAAAAAAACCCATCACAGCAAATGGCTCTTTTGGGCTGGGGCAGTGGCAGCCACGGGCAGTGCCTGGCAGGGCCCTGGGGAGGGTTTGCAGGAGGAAATCTCTGCCTGGACATGGAGAGCCCTGCAGGGCACAGCCCCTTCCTCAGGGGGTTTGGGAAAGGGGAAGGCTTTCCTCGTACCATGGTGGCCAGCTTGGGGATCATGTGGCACAGGGTGCTGATGTTGCTCTCGTACCAGGGGTCGGCCCTGCCCAGGTACCCGGCCACCTCGCACAGCTCCTCGGGGCCAGCGCCGTCCTGCGGGGGAAACACAGCTCAGGCTCACTCCAGCCCAGGCATTGTTTGTTTTCTGGGCTTGCATTGAGCAAAATGTGAGGAGAAGGTCCTGGAGAACCTCCCTCAGCCACTTCCAGCCCTAAATCCAGGTCCTGTGGGGTTTGGCTCACGCTTCTGGGAAGCTTCCTGCAGCCAAAAAGGAACTGGGGGGTTCAGCATATCAGGAGCCATAAGGAGATGGAGAGACCTGTGACATTCCCCCATCCCTCCCCTTTCCCTGCTCAGTCCAGAGAAGTTGGCAAACTCACTTAGCAGGTGCTCAAGAACAAAATTTCTGTGAGGAATGAAAAGAAGAAATACTGATTTTTATATTGGCCTGTTGGTCAGGGGTCAGCGCCAGCTGAGCTTAAGAGATCCTAAATGCAGCTGTTTATTTCTCTCTGTCTCAGGCTGTCAGAGGGGAGGGGATGAGCCCGATGTGAGCTGCAGGTAGGGACTCACAGACCTAAAACCGGGGCCAAGGCCGAGGAGGCGAAGCCCTCAATGAGCAGCAACTGCTTGAGGTGGGGAAAGCAGCAGTCCTCAGCTAAACCTCGGGGATCCTCCCGCAGCTGGGGCCTCAAGCAGAACTGAAGCAGCTCTGACTCCAAACTGAGCCCAGCAGCTCCGTGTTGGCTCCCACCCTCCTTGTTCTGGGAACGGGGCACGAACGGGTGGGAATTCTGGGATCCCCCTGCTCTTCCCCCCAGATCCCCATCCCCAGCCGCTGTCGGGCGCTCACCGCAGCAGCCGAGGGCTGTGGCTGCCCCGGCACCACGGGGATGTGGTAGAACTGCAGGTTCAGCCTGGGCGTCAGGAACACCCGCCGGGTCTCCCGTTTCCTGAAACGAGAAATAAAATGTCCCGAGGGGAAGGGGCAGGAGGCGGCTCCTGGCCGAGGCTGGGCAGTGCCAGGACGCTGCAGCTGCTCTGCCCCCTGCCCCCGTCCCTGCCTCGGGCCCCAGCCCCTCCGGCTGCCCCAGCCCTGCCCTGCAGTCCCCCCGAGCCCGGCTGGCCCCGGTACCTGAGGGAGAGGTAGGCTTGTGCCAGGCGCCCCAGGATGCGGTCATCCCCCAGCAGCACCACGCGGGCGGTGTGCAGCCTCTGCAGCGGGGCCGCGGCCTCCTGGGGCATTCCCGACCTCCGGGGCAACTTCCCGGGGAGTTTCCCCCCGGGGCCGCTGCTGCCAGCCTGCAGGAAGGCCACGCTGTCCAGCGGGGACAGCTTCTTCTTGATGCCCCCCTTCCTGTGGAGCCGGGAGTGCTCGGTGTCGGTGGCGCGGGGGGCGCAGGGGGCGCAGGGGGCACAGGGAGTGCAGGGGGCACTGGGGGCACAGGGAGCACAGGGGGCACAGGGGGCACAGGGAGCGCAGGGAGCACAGGGGGCACAGGGGGCACAGGGGGTGCAGGGGGCACAGGGGGCACAGGGCTCCTCCTGGGCGGGCAGGTCCCGCTCGATGCCGCTGTCCGTGGACAGCACGGAGAAGCGGCTCTGCTCGCAGCAGGCGCAGTCCCGGAGGATGTCCTGCATCTCGAGGGGGTCCAAGTCCTGCCCGAGGCACTCGGGCTCGCAGGTCTGCGACAGCGGGCGGAGGAACAGCACCAGCTCCTTCCCTGCGGGCACAGAGCGGCCTCAGCAGGGCCAGCCGGACACTGCCAGGCTCAGCCCTGTCCGGCCCTGGCTGCCCTCTCTCCTGGCCAGCTGCAGAGCAGAGATCTCCAGCAGCAGGTCCAAGAGCAGTCAGCCTTTCACTCCCATTTCCCACTGCGAGAGCTCAGCACCACTCCAATCCCAGAATCCCAGTATCCCAGACTGGTTTGGGTTGGAAGGGACCTTGAAGACCATCTTGTTCCCACCTCCTGCCAGGGTGCTCAGAGCCCCATCCAGCCTGGCCTTGGCCACCGCCGGGGATCCAGGGGCAGCCACAGCAAAATCAGCTCCTCTGGGCACACCCTGCTGCAGCCCCAGGTCCTCCACCCCTTCAGTCCCCCACTCCCCTGACCTGACCCCAGCAGCCCCAGGAAGGAAGGCTAGAGCAGCACGAATCTCCACAAGCCTGGCCTTGGGACAATGGCTCCGAAACTCCCTGCCCAAGAGTCAGGGCTAAGTGACCCCTTTAGGACAGGACCCCCAGGCTCAGACCCCCCCAGCTGCCCCCAGCCCCGGGGCACTCACAGAGCTGCTCATCTTCTGTCCACAGGTGGAAGCTGATGTCAGGGTTGGGCAGAGGGGTCCCCTGCAGCTCTTCCTGGGGAGCATTCCCTGGGAAAACAAGGATGCTTGGAGCACACAGGAGCATTTCCCCACAGAGGAGCACGAACCCCCCAGTGCTGAGCACTGGCTGAGGCAGCCCCGGGGCTCTCCTTGACAGATGTGAGGCTGTGAGGCCTCTGCTGTCACAAACTGAGCCATCACAAAGGGTCCACAACGGTGGCGGGAGGCAGAAATGAAAATGGGGGAACTGAGGTGGGGGTGAAGGCCCTCGCTTTGCAGGCAGCAGAGGGACCACGGAATAAATGAACAATAACAAATGCTGACCCCACCAGCACCGACCTTTTTAACCCAGGAGAGCTCTGGGACAACAGTGGGACAATTTAACACTCGCTGCCCCCAAAAGGTGATGGTCCCACGCCCCTCACTGCCCCCTAAAAGTGGTGGTCCCACGCCCCTCACTGCCCCCTAAAAGTGATGGTCCCATGCCCCTCACTGCCCCCTAAAAGTGATGGTCCCACGCCCCTCACTGCCCCCTAAAAGTGATGGTCCCACGCCCCTCACTGCCCCCTAAAAGTGATGGTCCCACGCCCCTCCTGGCACCACCGGCTGCTCCTCTGCGTATCCTGCACTGGGACAGTCTCCAGCTCTTCTGGGGAGGGGTTGGGACACAGGGAGTGGCCAGGAGGGGACCCACGACCCCATTTCCTTCTGGCTGCCCCAGATCTGTGTGAGGAGATGCGGTGGGTGGGGAATTCGTGTCCCCGGTGGCACAGGGCTGGAATAGAGCATGGCAGGAGATGGCAGGAGATGGCAGTGCCACCGTCGGGCACATCACAGAAAGCTTTGGGCAGGAAGGGACCTTAAAGCCCATCCAGTCCCGCGCTGAATCAGCAGCAGGAATTTCCAGTGTCCCTCTCCTCAGTGACAAATCTGCCCGCCAGGGCCGGCTCTCCCTGCTGGCCACGGGGCCACTGCAAGGAGCCTGATCCTGCTGCCGAAGGGGATGGCGGGGACACGGCGGGGACACGAGGGCTCCGCGTCCCCGCGGGAATGCCTGGCTGGGGCTCGCTCACCTGCGGGCAGGGAGCCCAGGAGGCCCTGGTAGATGCTCTCCAGCCTGGCCGTGTGCTGGCCCCGCTCCGAGCCCCCCTCGCTCCCCGCGCTCTCCACGGCCGCCACCACCTGCTGGAACCAGCGCTCCACATCCCCCGGGGGCAGGGCCTGTTGGGAGGGGGGCTGTGAACGCCGGGGAACAGGGAATGCTCCATGGGCAGGGCAGGGGCAGAAAGAGCAAGTGAGTCCCGCAAAAATCATTTCCTAGCAGGACAGGAACGTGCTCTTGTCCCCAGGAGCGATGCTGGCTGTGCTGGCTGCTCCAAGCTCCTTTCCTGGCAGCTTTGCAGCTGATGGGCACCGCGTCCCTTGGGGCATCTCAGCGGTGCTGGCACTTCAGGGGCTCTCAGGAGATGGGGACAGGGGGGAACACAAAGTGTCCTCAGGATGGGAATCGCCCAGAGCTCCTGCAAAGTTTCTGAGCCAGACATTTGTGCTACTGTGGCCCCACAGCTCCCTCCAGGAGGTTTTGGAGAAAGCTGATTGAAACCTTTCCCCTGAGAGGTTCCTGCAGTGCCCGGGGGCTCTCAGAGGAGCTGTTTCAGTGGCAAAACCAACACTCAGACTAAAGATTCCGAACTCTGGCTCTGCTGCAGCCACTGATTCTCATCTGAAGGGTGTTTGAGCTCAACCCCAGCCCAGCACTGCCACTGCCAGGGCTGGAGAGCAGCGCTGAGGAGCTGGGGGGGCTCTGCACTTGCCAAAACACCTTTTGCTCCTCCAAGGCGTCCAGCCAGAGCAGGACCATTGGAAAAGCTCCGGAGGAGCAGCTGCGTTACCTGGAGTCGGGCCCTGAGGCCGTGGATGTCGCAGGTATCACCCAGGGCCGCCTGCAGGGCGTGGGTGACCACGCAGCTCATGCAGCCCCGGCGGCTCTGGGACACCCGGGCCGCCTCGGTGTCGGTGACCAGGGCGGTGCAGATGGCCTCGGGCAGCAGCTCTGGGTCAGCAAAGATGAAAATCCTGGGCGGGCAGGAGGCGGGGGAAAGAGGGAGATGCAGATTCACCGTCACTGACATCGGGGCTGGCAGGAACAGCTCACGTCTCCCTTTTTTCATTGTTGCTGTTGATATTCCCCTTCTCCACCCTGCCTCCCCTCCAGGGGCAGCTCCCTGCCTCCCAAAATCATTTGGGACACAGGAGGGATGTGCCCCTCCCAGTGCAAAGTTTTAGGGAAGTGCTGGACATCACCAAGTCGTGTCCCCCAAAACAACGTGGTTTAGGCCCGGCTTGTCTGTCCCAGCCGAGATGAATTCAGAGCTTTGGGAAAGGAGAGGTTTCCCTAAGAGCCGCAGCCCCTGCAGGGGCAGCACTCACCTCTCCCGGTAGGGGAACGGGGCGCTGGGCAGGCTGTGCTCCGACATGACCATCCTTCGGTACAAGGTCCCTGGCAAGGGGATAAACACACGGAGTCAGAGCAGCAGGAGCAGAGCAGCTCTCGGAGCAGAGGTTGAGGGGGCTCTGCCAGGTCAGGGAACACCCACTGAGATGAGGTTAAACAGCCCAGAATTGGGCCAGAGCTAAAAATAGCCTGGTCTATACCAGGCTCCAGAAAAAGAAATCCCCTTCTATTCTGGGCTGGTTTCCTGTGTTTCCCTTCCTTTGTTTAGGGCTTCATGAGCTTGGGAGTGGAGCTGGAGGAAGAGCCCTACTCCTGGCCTGGCATTTGGGGGCAGCTGAGGAGCACCAGGGATGTCCGGATCAGGAGAGAGGCACTTCCCCTCCCCCTGCTCAGGGGTGAGGATCCTCCACCTGCCCTGGCCCAGGGACCATCGCCCTGTGAGCCCCGTGGTGCTCTGAGGGGATCCCCTCTCTCCACACTAAACAATTCCTCTGCCAAAAGTCAGGGGAGATGAAGGTGCCCCGTGGAGCTGCAGCCCGAGCAGCGCTGGGGAGGAGTGGTTGGGGTGATGGGGGTGGGCTGAGCCTCCCCGCAACGGCACCGAAATTCCCCACCAGGTTTCTCCTGTTTCACCTCCCCCTCACAGAGTGGCTGCACCTTGCTCTGCTTTAAAGAATTGCTTTGGGAGGCTTCCATTAAAGAAAACTCTAACGAGAAGGACTCCAATGAGAACAGACAAAAAGAACACAGAGGAAAAGGAATCCAGGTGTCCTCAGTGTCTACACAGCCTGGGGGAGAGAGAGCCCAGGCTGGTCTGAGCCGCAATCCCAGGTGGAAAATTCCCTTTGCAGGAAGGAGACACCCAAAATGTGCTGGGGTGTCCAGGCTGGGAGCAGAACTCCTCTGTTCCTGCAGAGAAAGAGGATGTATGTACATATATAAATATATTTTGATATCTCTGGCATTAGGTGGGCTGGACTGGGCTCAGCTGTGCCTGCACCGAGGGCAGGATGATCCCAAATTTCTCTGATGGCAACAGAGGCTCAGCAGGCTGAGACCAGGAGAGAAGAACCCTCCCACCCAAACACATCCCCCAAACCCCAAATGTTTGTCCAGTCCCACAGGAATCCCAGCCACGGCTCAGTGCATCAGGCAAAGCTCTGCAGGTGTGGAAATCCCCCAAACCCCCCAAAATGAGCTGGGTTTGCCCAGGTGTTGATCTGGTTTGGGCTGGTTTAGAGCTGATTTTCTTCATGAGACTCCTCAAGGGCCCAGCCCTCCCCTGTGCCAGGCAGGGACAGGGCAGGGGCACCCCCTTACCTGGGGCTGTCCTCTCCACCTTCAGCCTGCTGGCATAGTCCAGCCCAATGGTGCAGAAGGGCTTGGGCAGGGTCAGCAGCCTCTTGCAGAAGTCATAAACCCTGGCACAGAGCTCATCAGGGACACAGGGAGCCTGCAGAGGGACAGGGAATGATCCCCAAATCTGCTCCAACACAGCCCCCGCCCTGGGAGGGCACCGAATCCACTGCGCCAAACTCCCCACGGGTTTAAATGCAAAGCATGGAGCAGAATCAGGCCCTACAGTGGCCTGGGAACCTCCAGCAATACCCACTGCAGGTTGGGCACACTTCTTTTTTGGCCAGGCTGGGGCTTCCTGTGCCACCAGGCACTGAAAGGCCTCCAGAAAAGGGGTCAGGTGGAAGGACCTGGCACTGCCCGTGCCATGGGGACAGGGGAAATGCACGGCTGAGCCCACCCGGGGCAGTCCCAGGGCTCCGCTGGCTCTGAGTGGCTGTTCCAGGTTCTGAGCGGCTTCAGGTGGCCCCTGCTGGGACTCCTGATGTCCCTGGATGTTGCCCCAGTGAGGCCCAGGGCAGGTTCCTGGATCAATGTGTGGGTTCCCTGTATCCAGGTGTAGGCTTCCTGTACCCAGGTGCAGGCTCCCTTATCAAGCTGTAGGATCCCTTACCAAGGTGCAGGCTCCCGTATCAAGGTGCAGGCTCCCTTATCAAGCTGTAGGATCCCTTATCAAGGCTCACCTGTATCAAGGTGTACATCAGCGTGTGCAGCAGGGGGATGATGTAGTGCCGGAGGTCCCCTCGCTCTGCCTGTGGGAGCAGAGGGCACAGTCAGGTCCTGGCAGGGCGCTGGGCTGGGCGGAGCAGCCCCAGAGCCCCCAGGGCGTGCCGAGTCCTGTCTCTGAGCCCGGGAATCCATCCTGGCTTAGCGGGGGATCCCTGGCTCAGGGTGTGGGGTTTGGGATCCCTCCGCAGGACTTTGGGGTGGGCAGGATGTCCCTGGGGAGGGGCACGGGGTGGTGAGAGGGCGAGCAAAGGTTTCCAACTGAGCCCATTGAGGAGCTCCTTTCTTCCCGCAGGAACACAAAACCTCCGGGAAAAGCCTGTCCTGGGTTTGGTGGGGAGGGAGCAGAGGGAGCAGGCAGCTGTTCCCGTCCTGTGTCCCCATCCCGGCCCATGGGAATCCAAGGGATGCTCCAGCCCCACCTGCAGCCTGGTCTGGCTCTAACAACGACTCCAGCATTGGGAATGTCCCTGGAGAAACCTGGGAAATAACTCCCAGCCCTAAGATAACTCTGGCCCCTTTCCCCAGGGCCGCTGTGCTGGTGGAGCCGAGCTCACTGGAGCTGGAGAAAACATCAATAAACGAAGAGCAGGGAGCTGCTGCTGAGCTGAGATCGGCCCTGGAGGAACTCAGGCATGAAATTGCTATATTATCATCCCTGCCTGGTGCTGATGGCTCAGAGCTGCTGAGGAGTGAGAAAAACCCACAAAATCCCCAAGTGACAGGGATTTCCTGGAAGAGCTTCAGGGAGATGAAGGGAATTAGGGAGCAGGAGGGCTGACACCCTCCTAGGCAAGGGAAGATTGGAGTGACAGGGTGAAAGCAGCGAGAGGGGAGGACTGGCCTGGCTTCTGCAGAAGAAAGCAGCCCTCAAATCCTCAGGGAGAATCCCTGGATCCCCAGCCAAGGCTGACGTGGCCGTTCCTGCCTGCATTTGCCAAAGCCCCTGGATAAAATCCCTCCCCAGGGCACTGATGGAAGCTGAACGGCCACAACACTGGACAGAGAGGCTGCAAACAACCCCAGAGCTGCTTCAGAGCAAGGAAGCTGGCACTGGGATCGCTGCTGGATGTCCCCAGGGCTGGGTGTGCGCACAGGGCCCCGGGCTGGGCTGGCACCGGGCAGTGCTGAGGGAGGTGACAGCTCTGCAGGGCTGCTCCAGCCTCCCAGGGCAGAGGAGAAGCAGCGAAGATGCAGAGAAAATGGCCCAGGGAGGTTCAGGGACAGGGGACAGGGAGTGAGGGCTCATCTGTGGGGTGAGGAGGAGGAGGGGAAGGAGGGCCCTGGGTAAACTGAGGCAGGCTCAGAAGATGACACGTCCCCAGACCACAGAGCCGCTCACACCAGGATGCAGAGGCTGCTGAAGGCTCGAAGAGGCCAGAGGATAAGGTAAGAAATCGATGAAACCAAAAGCCCTTGCAGGTTTCCACCGCCGGCTCCAGGGCAGGGTACGGGGCTTGGGTGGGGTGGAAAGAAGAGATGTGGAGGAGGAACTTCCGCTCTACCTGAGGGCACAGAGGGTGGGTTGGGGGAAGTTTGGGTGGTTGGGAGGGTTCATCAGTGCGAGGGCTGCTGCGGCAGGGAGGAGCCTGGGGGGGCTCACGGACACTGTAGGGACCAAGCCTGGCCCCGGCGGCATCAGCTGGGACAAGCCCTGGTGTCCCTCAGGGTTTTCCACTCTGTGCTGAGCCCCAGGAGACCTCAAAGCCCTGAAACCCCTGGTTGAGGTGGGGCTGAGCCCCATCGCTTCTGCCTCCCCCAGCACATGGCACAGGGGCTCTCGGAGGTGGCTCTGCCCTCTCGAAGGTGACACTCCGGGATGGCTCTCCCCTCTCTGAGGTGGCTCTCCCCTCTCGGAAGTGACACTCACCCTTTCCAGCTCCTTCACCAGGATCCTGACCAGGACACAGCTGGTGCTGGGATTCTGGTCGATTTTCTTGTGCAAGGTCCATCGCAGCATTCCTGAGGAGTGAGAGCCGGGAAAGGTCGCCAAGGGAGGGATTGGGGTGAGGTTTCACAGGGGAATCAGGGACCTGAGCACTGGAGCTGCAAAAATCCCCCCCGGGACACTGCTCTGGCATCACTGAGAGCCCAACCAGGCTCCTCTGCCCTCTGCTTCCACCTCTGAGCCTCTGCAAGGGCCAGGCCGGCCCTGCCCTGGGTCTGGGAGCAGCATTGATGTATTGGATCTAATTCTGGGAAACCCTCGGGAATGGGTCCTAGAGATCCTAGCACTGGGGGCTGGAGAAAAGCAGGGGTGTGAAGTTTGTTTCCTGTTCCTCTGTTGCTCGGTTCATGCCCAGCTGCTTTCCCCACCTGCCCCAAGGAATTTGGGATCCTGCTGGTCCCAGCACGAGCCCCTGGCTGCCAACAGCTCACCCTCAGAGCAGGGACGGCAAAACCTCTCAGCCCTGAGGATGCCAAGGCTCACTCCAGGCAAAATCAAATCTAATTAACTGTAAACATTCTGTGTGCTCCAAGCAAACCAAATTTTTCAAAATCCCTTAGGTTTCCCCAGGCTGTAACAGCTTCCTCCTCCAAACCCATAACCCAGGGGAGTCACCAATTCCTCAGGGAGGAGCCGGGCAGGGCATGGCAGAGGAGCGTCCCCGCGGGCAGGGACAGCGAGGCTGCAGCTCCGAGCTGGGTGAGCTGGGCAGGGCTCGGGGTCACAGCTGGGGGCTCCGCACCTCTGTCCCAGCCTAATGCCGGCCCCGGGCGAGTGAGGGGCGTGCGGGGGGGGACAGAGGCTGCTGGGGCACGGATGCAGTTCGGCAAGGATTTGGCACCGCCGGGAGAGGGTCGGGAAGGGCATCTGTGGAACCGCAGTGTTCCCCCACTGGCACCGAGAGGGGAACGGAGGGTGTCGGGGCCGGGCGGTGCCCAGCGGACCCCGGGCAGTGCCAGCCCCTCTCACCTCGGTCGCTCTGGCAGGACGGGTGGTGCCCGTCCAGCTCCCGCAGCAGCGCCCGCACCCTCCGCAGGATGTCCGACTCCACCTCTGCAAGGGACAACGGCGACGTGAGTGGGGCCAGCACCCCCGGAGCCAGGCCAGCACCCCCGGAGCCAGGCCAGCACCCCCGGAGCCGGGCCAGCACCCCCGGAGCCGGGCCAGCACCCCCGGAGCCGGGCCAGCCCCTGGAACCCTCCCCACAGCCCTCGGAGCCCGGGTGAGCCGCGGTGGAATCAACAGAGCTGTCCCCAGGGCCCCGGAGCGGCTCGGGAATGCCACCCCATGGACTGGTGGCCCTGGAGCCCGACTGGAGAGGGAAGTGGCCCTGCAGGGACCTGTGGCACAGGAACAGCCGAGGACAGCTCAGGCTGAGCCGTGCAGAGCCTTCCGCTCCCCCTGGTCAATAAAAATCTGACATCAAATACAGAAACTACCGAAATGAACCCAGAACGTGGCGCTGGGGAGGAGCAGAAGCCCCTCAGCACTGGGCACTGCCCGGACTGAGCTGCTTTAAAACTCAAACGTGTTTTGTCGGATCGGAGTGCCCCCCACTCAGCAAAGCTTTGTGCCTCGTTTCCCGTCTCCCAGCAGCTCCTGCCGACTCCTCAGAAAGCACCCCGGTGTTTGAACAGAGGGAAATCGAGGTGTAAGAGGAGGGTGAGGGTTCCTTCATCACCGCGGGGGTTCAGCATCACCCACCTGAGCTCTCCATGGCCAGGCCGAGGCTGCAGCACGTGGGGACACTGCACAGAGCTCCTCACCCTGCACGGGCATGGCCTCGGATCCGGGATCGTGCCTGCAGAAAATGAGGACACACTCGGCTCAGGTGGGGGTGGAGATCGGGGAGAGCATGAAGTCACCAGGACCCCGTGGGACCCTCCGTGGGGCAGAGGCAGAGCCCTAGGGGTGAGCACAGGCCGTGTTTGGGGCAGAAACCTCCAGCTCAAAGGTGATCCCATCGCAATATTTGGCCCCCGAAGCGTCCTGCAGCAAGGAGCTCCCCAGGGATGAGCGGCAGCATCCCCGAGAAGGGCAGGCTCGGGATCCTGATCCTCCCAGGATTTAAAAAATATTCAGTTGAAGCCAAACTGAGTCTGAAGGGCAAAGTTCAACTAGAAATAAAAAGGAGAGTGGAAAACCCAAATTCACATTATTTAAGATTTTTTTCTATTTAATTTGAAGAATTAGGGCCAAACTCCACCCAGGTAGTTCCTAAATCTGTAAATCTCCATCACCAAATCCAACGCTCTGCAGCTGCAGGAAGATGGACACGTGTGGAAGCGTCCCTGCCATGCACAACTCGAGCGTCCTGCTCACGGCAGCTCCCAGACCCTCCTCAGAGGTTTCGTTTAGCAGCCAGGAACGGGATGTGCCCGCTGGAATGTCAGTCGGGGACACAGGAGGACATCAGCTAACCCTCCTCATTTCCAGACTCACGGGTATCCCCTGGAATCCCCGGCTGCAGAAGGACCGGGAATGGTTCTCCCAATCCCTGCGAGGCACCGAATGCCGACAGCAGCGTGACACGGGGAGGAGCTGCTGGCACGGCCATTCCCAGGATTGAAGCTCCTGCTGGGAAAGCCCCGGGCTCCTGAAGCCGTGCGAGACCCCCGGGCTCTGCCCCCGAGCTGCGCCCCGGGCTCCTCCCGGCTGCGCCCCGGAGGAAGCAGCAGCTGAACGCAGCTAAAAATGCCGATGGCTTCCCACATCCGCATCCTCCTGGCGGTGCGGGGGCGGGCGCTGCTGGCCACGGCCCGCCAGGGCTTCCAAACTTAGCAAAGACCGACGTGAGCTCCTCCCGCCCGAGAAACTTTGGTTCTCGGTTCACCTGTCTGCTGCAGAAGGGCTCCTCTTCCTCCCTGGCAGCAAAGAGCAGCTGAGGCTGAGCCCACGGTGCACCTGCTCGCTCCCAGCGCTCGGGTCTCCAGCGAAAATTCCACATAAAGTGACAAAAACTGGTCCCCAGCACGTTCAGAACCAGTCCCGCTGTCTGGGGGAGGACAGGCAGGTGTTGGGGAGAAGAGGATGAAAGGACACACACAGAAACAGGTTCTGAGGAAGACTGGGGTCAGTCTGGGTCCTGCCGGGCTCCAGCCGCTGGTTCTCCCTTGGCCATGAGCAGCACGGGAACCCAAATGAGCAGAAATTCCCCCTTTTCCTGGGGATGTTTTCTGCCCGCTCTGCCCCCGAGGGGGAGGGTGCCAGGCCCTCAGCAGGGACCGTGCCCCATCCCGACCCCAGCACAGCAGGCGGGGACGCTGCCAGAGGGACGGGAGCAGCAGGCTCCAGGCAGCCTCTCCGCCTGCCACAGTTCTCCTGAAAGGATCCCCGGCCCGAGGAATGGGAATTGTCCCCATTTCTGGGGATGGACCCTGCACTGATCCCGGTGCCTGCTGGACTCAGCCCTTTTACCTGGGAACCCCTCCCTGCTCCCCAGAAGCCTGGGAAGGTTCCCTGATCCACACCGGGAGGGTTTCTCTGCTCTGACCCCCTCCTGCCCCTGGATCTCCTCCCTCCCCTGCGGCGGACACGAGGCACAGCTCATCCCAAAACCGGGTGTTCTGCTGCCTGCCAGCTCAGCAAGACCAGAGCCTTCTCTGCATTCATCCCACTTCTTTGCAGAGCTGCAAATCTGCACTTCCTCTCTGCAATTCTTAAAATACCCGTGGCATCAGCTGGATTTTATTCCTTTTGTGGGGAAAAAAATGAAACAGGAAGGGAAAGAAGAGAAGTGCCATTTCTCTCTTCAGGTTTCAATAATCCTGAGATTCGTAGTGCAAAAACCCTTAGTGACCCAGAAACCGCCTTCCCCAAGAGTTTGGGGCAGTTGTGGGGAACACCTGGGTCTGTTCTTAAAAGTGAAGGGCTTGGTAGTGAAAGTGCAGCTCACCCTGGACGCTGGCAGATAAATCCGTGGGTTAAAGGGAATTGCGGGGTTAAAGGGAATTGCGGGGTTAAAGGGAATCCTCCTGTTCCAAGCTACAGGTGCTAGAGACAGCAAGAGCAGGACCTGGCTGAGCACCCCACAAACCCCTCCTCATCCCCTCCTTTGCAGGGAAGGGGGGGCCCAGGGTGGGGAGCAGTTTGTGCCACTGCTCTGCCTCAGCCCAGCTAATCCAAGGTGAAGTTCTGTCTCATTTTGGGATCCTCCAGTCTCTGCCTCCCTCTCACCTCTCCATCCTCCCCCTGCTCATCCCACTGGAGCTCCTTCCTCCTGAGCAGGGATCCCCGGATGCTCAGGCCTAGGTGTGCACAAGGGCTCCTAGGTGTGCCTCGCTCCAGGGCTGTCCCTTCCCTAACCCTGGCAGGCAGGGAGGAACACTGGGGACACCACCCCGAGTGTTGGGGGCACCACCCCGAGTGGCCTCTGCCTTCTCTGAGGGCTGATCACGAGCAGGACAGACACCAAGGACATCATCACCGGGTGGGTTCCAGCAGATCCAACATTGCCCTGATGGCTTTTGGGCGTGTCTGGAGGGTCCTGGGCACCAGCAGGTCCCTGCCCCACAGGGTCATCGGTCCCCACACGGAGGCCAGGCTGGGCTGCTCCTTGTCCCCCCTGATGGAGGATCCACGTTCACTCTCCCTTGCCAGGAGCCGCGGGGGGAACAGCTCAAACCTGCAGGAAAGCGGCCCCACAAAAGGGTATTTCCCTCTCAGCCCCGCGGCAGGGGTTGAAGCTCAGCCCTTTGTGAGGCCGCTGGGGTGAGACTGAAAATCCCACGCAGAGGGACAGGGACGCGTCCATCCAGGTGAGGCACTTCAGCCCCGCCGCGGGGAGAAGCGTCTCGGGCTGTGCCCTGGAAATGTGGGGCCGCACAGCCCCCCCAGAGCCCTCCTGCTCCGCCTCAGAGGCCACCAACACCGGCGGAAATCACCAAACCCCAAACCCCCCGACCAGGTGGAGCACAAGAGGCACAGAAATAGCTGAAGCGAGGCAGAAATAGCTGAAGCCGCGAAAGCAAACCCAACCCCAAACCCTGCCGTGGCGGGAGCCGGGCTGGCAGCAAACCAGGCTCCCCTGGGAAGCTCCAGCGTGTCCAGGGACCCTCTCCGCTCCCGGCACGCCCTGCCGTGGATCCCAAATGCCACCACCTGCAGCTGGGCTGGCACAGCAGCCGGGGATGTGCCTGTACCAAGGCCAGCGGTGCCGCAGCGGCGCACGGAGCTCATCCCCTCGCTTTCTCCCGGTTACATTTATCCGCCCCGGAGCCACCTCCCCGCGCCTCTGCAGCCCGGCTTTAGTGACAAATCCCCCGCCCGGGCATGGCTGAGCTTTCCTGGCTCAGTTCATCAGCTCCACCACCGAGAGAGGAACGCGCGCCTCGCCCCGGCGCGGGAGAGCGGCTCTGCCCCGATCCCCATCCCACCGCAGCCACCGCCCCGACCCCAGCCCTTCCCACCCCGCCGGAGCAAGGAAGGACCGCACAAATACCATCGGCAGCGAGGGCTCAGCGCCGGAGCGTCCTGCGGGAGCCGCGGGCAGCGCTCAGCCCGAGGGGACCCACGGGCTCAGGGAGCGTCCTCGTGGGGTGACAAATGTCCTGGGGACAGCCCAAATCCACCACCCCCTCGTGCCGCCCTCCGCCGTCTGCCCGCGGCTCCCCCGGGCGAGGCTGGCTCTGAACGCGGCGAGTCAGAGCCCGGCACAGCCCCGGGCACCCGCCCAGCCCCGGCTGCCTCCTGCGGCTGGCACGGCTGGGCTCGGGCAGGGGACGGGAGCCCCAGGGGATGCGGGAGCCGAAGGGCGCTGTCCCCCTGGCCACGCTGGGGCTCTGACACTGCATCCCCCGGGCTGCTCTGAACTGCAGCTGGCAGCTCCCGAGCACCGAGAAACAGCTCCGGCGGCTTCCCTGACACCCCTGAATCCCTCACAGCCCTCACATCCTCAGCCCAGACCCGGCTGGAGCTGCAGGGAACCCCACCAGAGGCAGGTGGTGCATCCTGTTTTCCCCCTCCTCTTAGACCCTGTCCGTCTGCCAGTTCAGCATCCACCGTTTCTGGCCTGGATCCCGACCTCCAGTGCAGCTGCACAGGTAGGAAAGGGGACAAAGGCGATTTCCAGCCCCCAGCCCTCCTGGCTGTGCAGGCAGCAGCAGCTCCAGGCTCCCTGAGGACCCTGGCCAAGGATAAACAGTGAGGGCAGGGTCTGCTCCTCTCCCTTCCATCAGCTGCCCCAGCACAAGGGGCCTCAGTTCAAATGAAAACCGGGCAAAATTTTGGGTATGAGGCTCAAACCCCACAGAAAGGTCCCCGGCCTCATTTCTGGCCCCTCTGGACTCGCTGCTGGAGAGGACAGACCCGCAGGAGAGCTGCGAGCCCCACGTGTGCCGGGGCCCAGCCCGAGCCCCCTCCTGCTCTGGTTTCCAGTTTTAACTCCAGCCCTGGCAGGGCTCTGGCTCCAGACAGCTCCGAGATGAAAGCAGCTGCTCTCCCTCGGGCTCTTACTGCCAAGGAAGAGCATCTAGAGCCCGGGCTCTGCTTTCCAGCACCTCTTGGAGGCTCCGTGTGCCTGCTGGCTGCTCTGGGGAGGCCTGGCCCTGCCAGGGGAGCGCTGCCCACGGAGGACAGAGCCAGGGCGGCTCCTGGGGCCATTTCAGTAACAAAACCCCTGCACTGGCCCTGCAGCAAGTGCTCCTCAGCCCCTCAGTTCTGCACAAGCCTCCAGGCCAACGCTGAAGCTGTGGAAATCCAGCAGCTTCCTGGACACTACCGGCTGTTTGGAGACTTCCTTGCCAATGTCACATTTCATTCTTCCTAAGGAAGGGAACGAGTTTTCCGGAAACAGCAGCTTTTCAGATTTAGCATCTCTTTCCATCCCCAGAGCCGACTTTGGAAAAACAATCAGAGGGGGAAAATACGTGTGGTTTGAAATCCACTGCCAGGACTGTGCTCACAAACACCCCGGGCGAGCACTGCCCACCTGAGGGGAGAGAAAAGCAGGGGCAGCTCAGACTTCCAAATGCGGCCAACCTGGGAGAGGCCGGGCTGCTTTCCTGGGCTGGGAGGGGCTGGGGGCTGGCGCAGCTCTTCCCAGCCTCCCTCCAGCCCCATTGCCTGGGCATTCCCTCCCTTGGGCAGGACTGGCACCAGCGCAGTCACTGGGACAGCCCTGCCCTGTTACAGACATCTGTGCCACCAGCTGGGAGAGGACAGCTCTGTGCTAGCAGCAAATCCTTAGGGAATCACAGAATCACGGGATGGTTTGGGTTGGGAGGGACCCCAAAGCCCACCCAGTGCCACCCCTGCCATGGCAGGGACACTTCCCACTGTCCCAGGCTGCTCCAAGCCCTGTCCAGCCCTCTCTTGGCACATGGGGACAGTGATGTGACAGCTGCTGGCAGGGAGGGCGCACAGGAACAGCCCAGAAAGGAAGGGACGAGGGTTTAGGGCTGCACTGGGACAACGAGGTCAAGAAGGGGATTTGATTACAGGGCACAGGCACCAACAGCCCCCTCTGCCTTCAGCAGCAGCCTGAAGCTCCAGTCTGGCCTGCAGAACCACAGCAGGGGCTCAGCCTCCATCAAACCCATCCAGCACAGATCTCTCGGAGAGCAGCTCCCCTGCCCCAGCCCCGTTCGGTGGCTGGCGCTGCCTTCGAGGCTGTCTCAGCTCAGAACAGGGATGTGACAGCCTCCAGAGCAGCCAGGAACGGCAGCACCGCTCAGCAAAGCCAGAAGGCAGCAGGGAAAGCAGCTCCTGAGAGCCCCAGGGCTGGGTGGGAGCTGCACCAGCCTGAGGAGGGCTGGACATGACGAAAGCAAGGCCCCTCTGGGGTCAGCGCTGCCCCAAGCACTCGGAGCAGAGGAACCCAAGGGAAAATCAGAGTTTGGGTGCTGGAGGGGGGGTCCTGCCCTCATCCCAGTGGATGAAAGGTCACTGTGGGCCTGTCACAGCCGCAGATGTGCCCACCCCCCCTGTCACAGGGGAACCTGAACCCCCCTGAGCCGGGGCACATGGGGCTGCAGAGGCTGTACCTGTCCCCTGTCACCTGGGCATGGACACCGCATCCCAGCAGGGCTGCTCGGAGCCCACAGGAGCCCACGGGGAGCCCCCTGAACAAAACAGAGACCAGGGAAGCTGCCCCAGAGGGGATGTGCAGGTTGGGGCCTGAGCAGGAGCAGTCATGGCCCTCCCACGAGTGGAGATTCCCTTGTTTCGAGGCAAAATAAGGAAGCAGAGTTTGTGTCACAGAACAACCTGGACATGTGGCCCCACAGGGTCCAGGGAACTCCAATAAAACCACTGCTGGCTGCCTGTGCCATCTCACCAAGTCTGAGACAAGCCTGTGTGACACCCAGAGGTGACAAATCAGTCCTGGAAGCCCAGGGGAATTTGTTCCTGTGCGCAGGCTTAGCCAAGAGGAAGAATCCCAGAATCGTTTCGGTTGGAAAAGACCTCCAGGATCCCCGAGTCAAAGCTTTAAGTGAAAGGCAGAAAGGAAAAGGAGCTGCTGAGCTGCCAGGGCACTTGGAGAGCTCCCACGGGAGGGAGCAGCATCCCGGGGAGGGGAACGGTCAAGGTGAGATGGCTCTGACCAGCCAGAGGATGCCGAGGGAAGCGCTCGGGGCAGGAGGACGAAGCCCTCTCCGCTGCAGAGCTGACTCATGTGCGCTTGTTTGCAGCTCGCTCCCCGAGAGCGCAGCTTTTTGCTTCCTTTCTGGACGGGGCCCTGCTCTCGGCTCGTTATCGCCGCTGCCATCGCTCTTTATTGCCCTGTCACCGCCGCTCGGGGCCCCGCGGGAGAGCCGGGGCGCCGGGCCAAGGGCAGCGGAGCTGGGCAGCCACACGACCGCACAGACAGCCGGAACAAGCACCACCCAGGCCGTGCCAAAATCCCCAGCACAGCCCCCCGGGCACCGGGAGCGGGGGCAGGGAGCCCCGGGGGTGGCCCTGGGCAGGTGACGGTCCCTTGCAGCCGGGAGATGTCCACACAGAGCACAGGGAGCCAGCACGGGCTGGTGCTGCAGCAGCCCCGGGATGGGGTGGAACAGCCCCAGCCGGGCTGTCCCGGGGTGTGCGGGGGTGGCCGAGGGCCTGGGACGGGACCGAAGCCACGCGGGTCCTCTCCGGGGCACGGGCAGCGAAGTCCCCGCGCTCCTGCCCGGGCCAGGCTCCTGGGCAAACCCCTTGCCCAGCAGGATCCCGCTCGCTGCCAGGGGGAGCTGGCACAAGTATTCCTTTAGCAGCACATTCCTGACCTCAGCACCATCGCTGCTCCCTTCCCCGATTCTTCCTGGGGAAAGGAATGGCTGCCCCCATCCACGGCTTTCCAGGTGCTTTCCCTGCTTGGCACACGGTGCCAGTCCCCAAACAAAGCCTCGGGAGCGGCGGGGGACACCGGAGCGGCTGAGCCGCAGGATTCCACACTGCCGGAGCCGGGAGCAGCGCGCCCTCCGGGGCTCTTACCTTCCTCAGGGCGGGCACGGGGGGCCCAGGCAGTCACAGCCCCCTCCGAGGCCCCGGCCAGCGCGGGGGACGCTGCAGGGTCCCTCCGGGGGCATCGCAGGTCCGCCCTGCCCGGGGAGGGGTCGCGGCTGCCGGCGAAGCCCCGGCGGCTCCCGGGCACTGCAGAGCGTGCGGAGCAGAAAGGGAAGCGCGAGTTACTTCGAGACAACTTCCTCCTGCACAGAGCAGCCCCGCGGTGACTGAGCTGTCCCCGTGCGGGGCTCCGCCGCCGGGCGCGCTCCGGACGGGCGGGAGCAGGGCGGGAGCAGGGAGGGAGGCTCAGCCCTGCCCTGGATCCGATCCTCCCCTCATAGCAGCCCCGCCAGTCGGGCTGCTCTGGGACCAGCCCGTGAGCCCTGGCACCGCCCCTGGCACCGCCCCGGCACCGGCCCTGGCGCCGGCACAGCCCCTGCCGTGCTGCCAACCATCCCAGACAGGGACAATCCCCGCGCTGCTGCCGCCCAGAGAGGCAGAGAGAGCCCGGATCCCCGAGCCTCCCAACCAACAGCGCTGCTCCGGGAGACCAGGAGCCCATCCCAAAACACTTTTGCAGCCGCCCGTCCCGGGGACGGCGTCTGTGCCTCTGCCAGCGCCTCCCGCCCGGAGCGTCTCCCACGTCTGCTTTTGCTCAGAGCCCCTGCGGCTGCCCCGGCAGCTCCTGCCTGCTGCCAGCTCGGGATGCAGCCCGGGCGGGGATGCCCGGCCCCTCTGCAATGAGCTCATGGAACAGTTTGACTCTGCCCTGGCAGAGCCTGGAGCAGGTCTGGCCGTGCTCAGCAGTGTCATTGTCAGGGACTCAGTGTCAGGAGAGCCGGGATGAGACCCAGGGGCCCCAGGTGAGGCTGCTCGGGGCTGCCGGGCCCTGGCGGTGCCCTGAGGCTCGGTCCGGCCCGGGATCTGTTGGCAGGCTGGCACAGTCCCGGGCTGGCACAGGGCAGCGGTGCGGGGAGCAAGCAGACCCAGCCCTGCGGGGTGTGGGGCAGGCTGGGGTGAGCCCCCAGCCCCGCCAGCCCGGGCAGCTGCTGGAGCCCTGCGTGCCCCTCGTGGGTGCCCCAGGCCCTGCTGGGCACAGAGCCCAGGACAGCCCCAGCCCAGGGCCCGGCCAGCGACTGCCACGGCCAGAGCTGTCCCCACCCGCGGCCAGGGCCGTGCCGGATCAGCCCCTCGCCCCAAATGGTACCTAGAGCAGGGTCTGAGGAGCCGAGCTCTGCTGGGGAAGTGGGCTGGGGGAAGAAAATCCCTCTGGAGGGAGCGTGGGAACTGCAGCTGAGGCTGCATCACTTCCCATTTCTTCTGCACGAGGAAAAGCCTTAGGTACCGCTCCGTACCTGGGCCCCAGGTCAAAAATAACCTCCTTCCTTCCTGAGCGGGACAGAAAGGCCGCAGGACGCAGCTCAGGCTCTCAGCGTCCCGAGCCGCCGATTCCCTCTCGCTGCGCTGGTGCCAAGTCCCACATCCCCTTCCCCAGCCTCGCCCGAGCCGCCCCGCGGGCAGGAAGGCTCCGGGAAGCAGCAGCAGCAGCGATCAAAACATCCTCGTTTCCCCATCCCTGTGCTCATCCACAGGCGCTCCCATTCATCAGGGACGCGGACACGCGCTCCTGTTTTCCATGCAAATTCCAGAGGGAAGAGGGCGCTGGCAGAGCTGGGGGTGGGAGCCCCACACTTTGCACGGGAGGGGAAGGAGGGGCAGGGGCTCCCCAGCACCTCCCCGTCGGGTGTGCTCCGGCTTTGCTGCACTTTCAGGGCCGGGATCTCCCCCTTGCTCCCAGATATTTTCACTCCTCTCCTCCCAGCTGGTCGCAGCCGGCCCCGAGCCTTCCCCATACCCTAATTTTCCCTAGAACTGGACTCTGTCCCCCTGCACAGAGAAGGGAGAGGCCGGAGAGGTCCCTTGGACAATGTCCCAGTGTCCAAGTGTCCATAACACACACCCAGCACCCGCTCACTGCCACCAAGGGATCCCAACCCAAAAACCCATCTCACTGAAGCGTCCTGCTGGGACCCTTCAGCCTCACCCGACCCCTTCCCCTCCTGCCTTTTCCATCTCTGCCACAGCAGCAGCATTAACCCTCTCCTGCCCTGGGGCCGCATTGCCTTGTGGCAGCCTCCGGAAGGGGGAGGGGGGTTTGTTCCCCGTGTTTTCTGATGCCATTGAACACCGAAACGTGGCTGATGGAAACCCTCAGAACAGCACAGGGAGCTGCCAAATCCCCCCAGATGGCATCAGCTCCTGGCCACGGAGAGAGGGAGAGCCAGGTGTGACCCTGCTCACACAAAGCCTTCAGTCAGAAGACTGGGAAAAAAATAAAAGGGAAGAACCGAACTGAAGCAGAGAAAGAAGCTCTTGTGTGGCAGGCCAGGGACAAAGCGGCTCCTTGTCCCTGCAAACGCTGTGCCCTGGCATTCACAGGTATTTTAGAGCCCTGCCTGGTCACTTCTGCGCATGGGTGGGGTGCAGAGAGGTTTTGAAGCAGTCGGAATCTTCCTCACATGGAAAAACTCTGTCTTCTGAAATGATCTCCTGATAGTTCCAGGGTTGGAGCCCCTCTGCTCTGGAGCCAGGCTGGGAGAGCTGGGAATGTTCCCCTGGAGAGGGGAAGGCGCCGGGGAGACCTCAGAGCCCCTGACAGGGCCTAAAGGGGCTCTGGGAGAGCTGGAGAGGGACTGGGGACAAGGGCTGGAGGGACAAGACACAGGGAATGGCTTCCCAGTGCCAGAGGGCAGGGCTGGATGGGATATTGGGAAGGAATTGTTCCCTGCGGGGGGGCCAGGCCCTGGCACAGGGTGCCCAGAGAAGCTGTGGCTGCCCCTGGATCCCTGGCAGTGCCCAAGGCCAGGCTGGACATTGGGGCTTGGAGCAGCCTGGGATAGTGGGAGGTGTCCCTGCCATGGCAGGGGGGGCATTGGGTGGGATTTAAGGTCCCTTCCAACCCAAACCCTTCTGGGATTCTCTCACCTCTGAGAATCCTATTTCGGCCACTGCCCCGCACTGTCCCCAGCCAGGGGAGCTCGGGCAGCTCCCTCCTGCCCTGGCTGCTATTCAGGGATGCTTTGCTGTCCCCTGCTTTAATTTCGCGTCATTCCGGAGCTCCCAGGCAGCCGCGGCTCCCGGGGGAGCGGAGGTGCTCGGCCAAAGCAACCGGAGCTGTCCGAGCTCCGCTCCCGTCCTGCAGGGAAAGCTCCCCTGGCAGGAGGCCAAACCCACCCCTGGGCGATTTCCTTACAGTTTGGGAGGGAACAGGTCACAAACCAAACACGGCTTTGATGCTGCAGCTTCTATTTTCTACCCTGGCCTCCAGCCCAGTTCTATTTTTGTTCCAGCTCCGGCAAATATAGAAATGAGGGGAGCTGGGCAGAGGGAAAGCCAAGGTGACAGCCAGGGCTGAAGTAGCCTTTTTAATTTCTCTAGACTGAGTCACCTCCAACAGTTCTTTTTATTTTTTTTTTTTTTTGGTCTTGAAAATAATAATAATAATGCGATAAAAGATAATAATAATAAACCATGGAGTTTTCAAATCTGGGCAGCATCTCAAGATGTCCTGTGAGGGTGGAAAATATCATTTATTTGACAAAGACTGTGCAGGTTCTAGCTGCAGGTTACCCACCTGTGAGCAGGAGACTTGGGAGCACCTGAAGGAAAAAATCCCAGTGCTGGAATTGTCTCGTGCCAGCAACTTGCTGAGCCTTTTCCTGCTCCCAGGTCAGCTCCTCTGTGGAGATTTGGAGCCTCCTCCCACATCTCCCACCCACCCAGGAATTCCTTGACCCAAATACCGCTCCTGTACTGGAAATAAATCAACTTTTAATATTTTACAATTACTTTAAAATTTCTCTGCACAGTATTTTACAGATCAGCACAGGCTTTACACAGATTTGCTGAGGCTACACAAATGTACAGAAACGACCCCAAAGAACCCTGGAATGATTTCATTTCCAGAAGCATCAGAGGTCAAAACCTTTGCCAGGATTTTGAGTCCCTGGAGTTTGTGCTTGGTTTTCTCTGTGGGATGGAATTTCTCTTCTCCAGGATTTCTGTAGGGCCAGCTGAACCCAGGGGGATTGATGTCCTGGCAGGGATTCAGCCACGGATATCAAGATCCCAAAGAGCAACGTTTGACAGGATAAGGTGCTATTTTAAAGCCCTGACCAAAAATAACTACCTGGCAAATTCCGGCACCACTGGAGAAAACACACCACAAACCAGTCTGGGAAAGGAAAGTCAGTGAGAAAACCTTCTCCAAGTGCATGGAAACAGCCACCAAGGTCTGCTTCTGATCCCTTGAGCCTGCTGGGCTTAAAACAGCGATGGAGAGGAGTGCCCGGGCTCCCTGTGAGGAGGGGACAGCCCTGCAGGGCCGGGCAGTGCCAGCCTGTCCCTGCCAAGGACGGGCACTGCTCCCCGCACTTGGGAAAGGAGGATGTTCCCAGAGCCGCTGCGAGGCCAGGGAAGGTGGATCCCTGCAGGGGCTCTGCTCCCCGCTGGGGCCAGGGCTCCTGCTCGGCTCCAAGGGATGCTCCAACCCCACGAGGGGCTTTCCTTGGATCCCCAGGGCAGCTCCAGCCTGGGGGGGTGGATTCAGGCAGGAGGAGGAAGCGCAGAGGCCTCAGGAGCGCGGGCACATCTCGGATTTCCTCATCTCTGGCCCTGGCAGGAGCTGCACCCGGAGCTGCTGAGGACACCGGGGAGCACCTTGGGGACTGCAGGGTTCAGCCCCGGGCCCGGGCCAAGCTGTCCCCAAAAACGGGGCAGGGGGAGCAGAACGTGGCCAGCAGCCAGCGGAGCCGGGAGCAGGGTCAGGGGCACGGGAGGGACCCCCCAACACTTCCAGCAGGGATGTGGGGGAATCCAGCAGGGATGTGGGGGGATCCAGCAGGGATGTGGGGGGATCCAGCAGGGATGTGGGGGGATCCAGCAGGCAAACCTGGCCCCCACTCCTCTGAGAAGCTCCCAGGAGCCCTGGCCCTTTCCCTGGCAGATCGAACCTCAGGTGACACTGCTGCTGTGCCACCAGCCCTCGGGGATGGTGCTAAGGCTCACCAGGTCCTGTCTGCTGTTTTCTGGAGGATCAAGGGACCCCCCTGGACTGACCCCACTGTGGCTGAGCCCTGCAGCCCCCCCAGACGCATCCAGGGAACACAGAACCTTGGGATCAAACTGCTTTGAGCCTGCAGCAGGCAATGAGCTGCCAGCACTGGTACCATCCCCAAAAACCACCCAGAAACAGCCCGAGGCTTTTCCAGTCTTATTTCTTTGCTCATGGGGTCAGACTACCCCTAAATATCCTCAAATATTGCACCTTTCTGTACCTACAGCCTTGCAGGGAGAGGGAAGAGGTGGGAATGTTTGTGAGGGGGAGGATCTCAAGTCCCGCTGTCGCCTGCAGGCGTCACTCTGCGGGTTCAGTGCTGGGTCCTTCTCCAGCCAATGTCTCCCCCCGGGTGGGCTTAGGGCAGCCCCGGCGCTTTCCCCAGGGCTTCCCTCCCTGCTGGAGTCCAGCACGGTTCCTGATGGATTTCCAGCAGCTGCTCAGGGCTCAGCCCCGGGCTGGCTCTGGCACGCGGAGCTGGGAGCAGGACGCAAGCCCAGGGGCTGGATAGGGAGAACAGCTCGGTGCTGGAATCCCGCAGGAATGAGGAATTCTTCTCCTGGATGTACAGGAAATGCATGGATCCATCACCAGCTGTCCTTGCCCTGGGATGATCGATTGCACTCCATGCTGCGGGATCCCTGCTCTGCTTCCCTGCAGGACACTGACCTCCAGAAGGGAAGGGAAGCCTTGGGAAACCTGTCCCCATCCCAAAAAAGCTGTCCTGAGCATCCTTGACCTGTACAGGTGAAACACCACCAGGACGTGGGTTGCGTGACCTGCAATTCCCATGCACTGACAGACGCCTGGCACCGCTGAGCCAAGGACATTCCCTTTCCCAAATATCCCCCCAGGAGCTCACTCTTCCCCCCGGTTCCACCTGCGCCGTTTGCTGCCAGGGAATATCCCTGTCCTTGCCCTGTCCTCCCCACCAGGCACTGGCATCTGCCGATCCACGGGGGGATATCCAGGAACCACCTTTTCCCCCTCGCTGAGGAACCCCGGGAGACACCAGAGCACAACGATCCCATTTCCGAGGGAGCCTGGAGCGGGGGCAGCTCGGCCGCCACACGGACACCGCGGCGACTCCTCAGCTGCAGGAGGTCTTGGACGAGCGGGGCTGGGCGTCCTTTTCCTTCTCCCGAGCCTGGATTGGTGCGGGATGGAGCCGCGTCTGGAAGGACGCGGCTCCCCTACGGCAGCGCCCCACTGAAGGTGGCGATGGGCAAACACAGCAGGGAGTGGAACTCGGAGTCCTGGGCAGGCGCAGGGGACCCGCGCAGGGCCAGGGGCTCGCTGTCCCTGGGCTTGTAGCACACGGAGATCTCACACCTGCAGGGGGACAAGGAAAGGACCCCTGAGCCCTCAGGGGCAGCGGGAATGGGGCTGCAAACCCAGTGGGAATGGGAATGGGGCTGCAAACCCAGCAGGAATGGGGCTGCAAATGCAGCGGGAATGGGAATGGGGCTGCAAACCCAGCAGGAATGGGAATGGGGCTGCAAACCCAGCGGGAATGGGAATGGGGCTGCAAACCCAGCGGGAATCAGCCCCATATTTAACAGGACTGGAGGCTGAGCACTGAGTTCAGGACTTTCAGCTGGCTCAGACTGGGACCTCGAGCAGGGACTCCCTGAAGGGAAACTCCTGCTGGGATCAGAGCGGGAGCATCCATCCCAGCGGAGCTCAGGGCTCGGGGCACGGGGCCAGGACCCCATTCCCACCCACGGCTCAGGGACGGGTCAGGATGCACCACCCCAGGAGCTCTGGCTGCAGCTCCCACCTGGTTACACTCTGCAGGATCTTCTGCTCATCCTGGTCCAGGCACACGGCAAAGGAGGACTGGACCCCGATGATCTGGGCCTTGTCCACTTTGACCTGGGACACGCTGATCTGCTGGGAGGAAAGGCTGGAGTGAGGGAGCTGCTGCCCCAGCGCGTTCCCCGGGCTGGGCAGGGGAGCTGGGGCAGGACCGGGGCCAGCAGCAAAGGGATCCCCCAAGGAGCTGCTCTGTCCAGCCCCGCTCCCCTCCCGGCTGGGCCAGGCCCACCTCACCTCCCCAAATGTAAAAGCTCCAGGACTGGAGTTACCTGATTGAAACTCTTCTTGGATTTGGAGTTCTGCCTCTTGACCACCTCGGTCATGGTTAGGTTGAGACATTCTGTCTTCGAGGCTGCAGCAGAAGGAAACTGCCATGAGCTCTGCAGGGAGCCCAGGGCATCCCAGAACCGGGGCTCCAGCAGGATCCCACTGCTGGGGGGATGCAGTGCAGCCCCAGCTTCCCTCCCCTCGGGCTCGATGCATGGAAAGCATCGGGGACACAGAGAAATGTCCTCTGGAATTCCAGCTGCTTTCCAAACACGGCGGGAGAGGACATTTAACCACCGTGGGCTCCAAACAGGGGAAAACCACGGCCCATCATGGTGAGGAAAGCCTGGATCTCCCAGCGTGGCCTCTCCTGAGCCCGCCTGGAGACGCCTCCTCACGCCTGGAATTGCAGTGACATCCTGTGGTCAAACGGGAGAACCAGCGGAGCCAAGCCCGGGGACCAGATTCCTCTTGGGAGGAAGAACATTCATGGAGAGGTTTCTCCCCCGAGAGGAGCTGAGGACACCCCCGAGGCAAACCCTGAACCGGAGCAGGGACACCCAACTCAACATTTAGAGGGGGTGAAAAATCAATTCCTGATGCTTTCCTCCCGGAATCGGCTGCACGGCTCCATGGATGGGCAGGAACAGGAGGGACAGTGGGGAGCTCCGTGGAGCATGCAGGGACGTCTCCTGCTTGGCACCACACCATTCCCCTGATTATCCTGCTGACAAACCTCTGCCAGGCACCGGGCACACGAGGAAAAAGGAACTAAACCCCCTCAGTCTCCTCAGAACTGGATGTGTCTGGCGGCCAAAGCAGCAGCTCTTAAACGAGAGCAAACCAAATACACACAGGGACCAAGAGCCTCGGAGCTTTTCAGAGGCTCAAAGCTTGATTAATTGGAAACCTGGTCAGGGAAAAGGCTCCTGAGGCCAAGGCAGGTGGCTGGGAGCTGCGTCTGAGCTGCAGGAAGGGAACCAGGCTGGAGCAGCAGCTCAGGAAGGGGCTGCTGACATCCTGCTTGGCTGCGGGACAGGCACCTGGCCCCTGGTACTGCTCCATCTAACAAGTTTTACCTCCTGTTGCTCCTCCTTGCTAAATAAGGGTTGTCCTGGAAATTTCCCCTCTCCAGTGACCATCCCGGTGTTTGTGCCATCCCAGCCCCGTCCCAAGGGGACGTTTGTCCAGCTGGGAGCTTTGGGACAGTGGGACACGATGGGTCCTTTGTCCCTGGTGTGGTCCTAAGGACAGCCAAGGACGGGAGTGCCCCCCAGGGGACATCGGGCACCTCCCACGTGTCTCCTGCTCTCACACCTCCCTCACTCGCTCCAGCCAGAATTCCACAGTGTCCCCTGCTCCACCAGCGCCTCCCGCCCTTCCCCGGGCGCAGCCCCCGGCACCCACCGAGCTCCTCGTGCTTCCTGCAGGCCTTGCTGAGGTTGACTGACGTGCAGACCTTCTCCACGTCATTCCAGTGGCTCCTGCCGCTGGCAGCTGTCTGCAGGGAGCAGCCGGAGCCCAGGGGAGAGAAGCACAGAACCATTCAGCTTGGGAAAGGCCTTCAAGGTCAAGGCCAACCCTAAATCTAACCCTGCCAAGTCCTTAAGCACCACATCTACATCCTTTAAGCACCCCCAGGGATGGTGACTCCACCACCGCCCTGGACAGCGGTGTCAGGGCTGGAAAACCCTTTCGGTGAATGTTCTCTAATATCCAACCTAAACTTCCTGTGGTGCAGCTCGAGGCCTCGTGTCCCTGCTCCCTGGGCTGCTCCTGGTGCTCCAGCCCCTTCTCCTTCCCCGGCCACGCTCCAGCCCCTCAGTGTCCTTCCCGTCCTGAGAGTCCCAGAGCTGTTCCCAGCCCTGGGGGCGCCCCGGCAGTGCCAGCACACACCTTGCTGTAGGCAATCTGTAGTGTCAGTGGGATCGCTTCCCTGTCCCCATCTATCCCCAGCCTTTTGCTGCCTGGACCTGCAGGGAACAAGGAGCAAACGTCACACGGAGGCTTTTAATCCCCAGCCTTCCGTGGTACAGCAGCACAGCCAGGACCTGCAGAAAGGGGGAAAAGGGATTGCTGAGCACAGTTGTGGGGCAAAAAGGCAGAGAAAAAAAAGAGAAAAGGTGGTTTAAAAGCTGCAGAAAGCAAAGAATCCAGAGAGGAATTACAACACAAAAGCCCTCTGCAGAACTGAGAGTGGCTCTGGCTGAGCAGAGGGGTCAGAGCTCCAGGGAAAACACAGAGCAACCACCAGGCCACGGTGCTCTCCCTGCTCCTGCTCGTCCAGGCAAATTTCTGCCCACGGTAAATTAGCCCTGAAACTTCCTAACTGGGGGGGTTTCCCCCCTGGACAATTTTTTGCAGCTGTGAAGTGGTGCCAGAGAAGCCAAGGGGAAAACATCGGAGTCAGCAGGGGCAGCGCCAGGAGCTGGAGGGAAGAGCTCTTTGCCCAAGGCTGATTTCGGGGGAGCGGGGTGGGGACACTCCACAGGGGGGGATTTTGTGGGCTCTGGTTAGAAGGACGAGCCGAGCTCACACCACAGCGGCTGGGGAAAGCCAGGAACTGTTCGGGTGCAGTAGCTGGGGTCGGCCATAAGGTGTCTGCGTGAGCTGCGCTTGAGAGCATCCTGCCCCGGGTACCCGCCGGGAACTGCGGCCAGACGTTCCTGCCACTGCTTCTGCTCCCTGAGTGTCACTGAAGTTACAAATTCATAACATAAAAGTACAGAAATCACACGCAGAGGGCTCCAAGCCCACAGAAACCTGGCTTTGGCCAGTAAAATAAGGAGAAGAAAAGAGGGATTTTATAAACGACACTTTAGGACAAAGCACAAAGAGAAAGCAGCAAGAAGGAAAGACAAAGAGCTGCATTTGGCAGGTGCTGATGAGGGGAAGGAAACAGGCTGGAAGGTGTTTTATTGTAAATCCATTCCAGAGTTAAGAGCAGTGCAAACAATCAGGCATTGCTCCTGGAGGGAATACAGAACTGGGGTGTTTTGCTCCCGAAGGGAACACAGAACTGGGGTGTTTTGGTCCCAAACCAGTGAGGAGCTGCCTGGATCCTCGCTCAGCCGGGCTCAGGCTCCTCCTGCAGCCCAGGCTCCCCCAGCCCCTCCTTCCCTTCCCTTCCCTCCCAGCAGGTCAGGGGGTGCAGAAGCAGCTACAGACCTGAGGCCTTGATGGCCCTGGTGGCTGCTGAGTGCCCCAGCTCCAGCGAGTGGATGAAGACCTCGGTCCTCTTCTCTCCCCCGACGAAGGTGAGCTGCCAAGGGGACAAGAGGAGACAGATGGGGGTGAGGGGACCCGGCCATGCCAGCAGCCTTCATCCCCCTCACTCCTTCCCACAGGACACGGGTCAGTTAGGGAAAATCCTTCCGTGTTTCCAAAGCACCTTTCAGCAGCTGCTTGGGGTGGCACCTGCCTTTAGCTGGACTTCAAATGTTTGAACAGACCCCCAAAACAACCCAAAGCCCTCATGTTCACTTAAAACTCCACAGCCCACTGGAAAAAACCCCACAACGAGCCAACAGCAGGGTCTGGGAACTGCTTTGGGAACACAGATCCCTGGAAGAGCAGCAGCTCTGCTCACCAAGCCCTGCTGCAGCTGGTCCTGAGCCACAGCCCCAAAGGAGGGGACTCAACCTTCCCCACCCCATCTGTCCCAGGCTCACAGCGGGTGTGGAAAACTCGCCCCATGGAGGGGCTCGGTTTGGGAAGCAGAGCTCTGGAGACATCCCAGCGATGTGAACAACCTGGCAGCACTGACAGGCACTGCCCTGTGCCACGGGGAGCGGCACTGGGCCAGGAAACTGCTCGTAGCACTTCACAGTCCAGGCAGCACCTGGATGCCCTCAGTCCCTGAGCCAGGAGCACCAGCCAGGGCACCGGGGACAGCCAGGGGACGAGAGAGCCCCGAGCTCTGCCTCAGCAGCACCTGGTGGCTGTGCTACACCGCCAGGGCTTCCCGGGCAGCTCCTGACCGGCGGCACAGGCAGAGCCACCCCCCTTTTCCCCAGCCAGGCTGGGGCTGAGCCCCGTGCCCACCTCGGTCTGGTAGAGCTGCAGCAGCACGGGGCGCGTGGCAAAGCGGCAGTAGTACAGGATCATGTCTGCCAGGATGGGCAGCTGCTCCTGGGCGTCCTCCTGGGGCTCAGCCTCGGGCTTGGCACACTGCGGCGGCAGAACGGGTCAGAAACGCGGCGGGGCCGGGGGCACCTCCAGCCACACCTGCCCACCCCGCCCCAGCGGGGACGGAAACCTCCTGCTGACCACCGGGAGCCCCACCTCCATCCCGTGTCCAGGTAGCACAGCAGAAGGTTCTCCAAACAGCTCCCTGGATCCCGCCCTGCCCCTGGCACACACGCACCTGGCACAGGACGTCCATGGGCAGGTTCATCAGCCCCAGGACGTTGCGCTCGTACCAGGGGTCCAGCAGGCCGATGTAGTGGGAGATGTCGTTGGTGCTGCTCTCCATCCCAGCCAGGGAGGGGTCCTGGAAGCGGACACTGGGGTCACCCCGGGGTCCCCCTCAGCCTGCCCCACCTCCCACAGCACCCCCGGGCCACGCCGAGCCCCCGTAACAGCGCGGGGAGGGGACATCCACCTGCGCCCGGGGCGGGGGCTCCCCCAGGGACGGCGAGGGGTGATGGTGCATCTGCGGGGTGGAGGGAGCCACGCAGCTCCTCTTGACGGGGACGTAGAAAAACTGCAGCCTGAAGTACCGCGTCAGCGAGGGGCAGGAGCTCTCCTTGAGCCTGGGGAGGCGGAAAGGCTGAGCAGAGCGTCCCGGCGGGGCTCGGCACCCGCGGCCAGCCCGGCCCGGCCCGGCCCGGCCCGGCTCACCTGAGGTCGCTGTAGGCTCGGGCCACCTTGCCCGAGATGCGGTCGGAGCCGAACACCACGACGCGCAGCGTGGCCACCTTGGCGTCCTCATCGCAGCTGAGGAAGGGGCGGCGGGGCAGCCCCAGGGGCCGGGGGGCGAGCGGGGCGGGCCCGCGATGGCCCGGGCCGTGCTGCGGCAGCGAGAGCGCGCGGCGGGAGCGCGCGGGGACGCGCGGCTGCGCCGGGGACGCGCACAGGCTCTCGGCGCGCCGCAGCGGCAGCGACAGCGACAGCGAGCACGGCCCCGGGCAGTCCCGCAGCTCCCGCCGCAGCACCAGCTGGCTCTTGCTCTTGAACAGCTTGTAGAGCCTGTTGGTCAGCGACTGCCGGCACCGGGGGGCCTTGTCCGCCTTGGGCTCCGTCCGGCCCGCCGCGTCCAGGGAGCTCTCGTCGCTGTCCTCGGCGTAGCCGCTGTCCATGCAGTCCTTCAGGCTGGACACGAACGACTTGAGGGACTTCCTGGAGACCACGCTCAGCTCCGAGATGGAGTCCTTGGAGGAGGTGAAGAGGGACACCCGCGAGGGCTTGGAGCCCTCCTCGGACAGCACCGAGTACACAGAGTCACTGGAGATGGCACAGAGCGGCGCCAGCAGCGAGTCCTGCTCGGGGGAGCCGCCGTCGGTCTCCACATCCTCCTCCTCCTCCTCTTCCTCCTCATCCTCCTCCTCGTTCTCCGAGGCCAGGGGCTCAGCAACGCTGCACTCCTTGCTGAGGACATCGTTGAGGATGTCTGAAAGCAACCAGAGGGAGGAGGTGTCTCCAGCAAAGCCACGGCAAACGCGGTGAGCCCAGACCCCACCGCCACTCCTGGTGGCCAAAGCTCTCCTCCATCCTGGTGTCAAACGAGGACCTGGAAATCTCCTCCCAATGCATTAAGATTTCCACAAAAGGCTCAGTTGCAATGCAAAGCAAGGTGTGTTTCTCTCCCCGAGGCTCTGGTTGGGTTCTCAAAAGGCAAACTCCTTGGCTTTTGCTTCCTTCCCACCCTCATCTCACCACCCCCTCACGTCTGATCCAGGTTTAACTGGAGGGCAGGAGCAAAGCCAAGCCTTTGGCTGACCAAACCCCAAACTGACCCACCCCAGCTCCCTGTCAGGGCTGGTCGCTGCACAGCCTGGGCCAGAGCTCTGCTCCCGCTTGCTGGGGCCAGCAGGGAACGAACATGGAGCCTTCCCAGGAGCAGACCAGGTTCTTCCAGGAATGGGGAAGAGGGAGACACCAGCTCAGCACAAGGGGAGCCTTCTGCTTCTCCAAAACTGCTGGGCCTAGCTGAGAGCTCAGCAAGGGCCCCTGACTCACCGAAGTTGTCCTGGTCCCAGCTGAAGGTGTAGCAGCGAGTGGGAGGGATGGGGATGGGCTGGAGCTTGCGGGGCTGGGCCTCGCCTGGGGAGAGAGGAGGGACAGGAGTGGGTTTGGGGGTCCCCCTGTGCCACCCCTGCCAGCTCTCCTGGACTGGGAGGTGCCGCCCACCCCCTGCATGTTTTGGGCAGCCCAGGCCATGCTGAGCCCCGATGGGGCCGTCCTTAGCCCCAAACACATGCACTGGGAGGAGGGGACCCCTCACACCTTCACCAGCCACCAGGTGCCACAGCTACCACCTGTTTTAATGCTTCCATCCCACCCCTAAACTGTTCCAAGGCCGGACAATTCACTTTGTCCCTGTTTTAAAAATGAAGCCGTTTGTGGCTCTCGCTGTGGTTATTGACCAGGACCTGGGGCGGTGCTTTTTTATCGCAGCTCTTGCCCTCGGTAAGACTCTGCAGAAACGCTCCCCACTGCTGCTGCTGCTGCGGGGCTGAGCCGGCAGCAAGCCCTGGGGAAGGGAGGGCTGGGGGGATCCTCACCTGTGATGGCAGGGAAGGAGGCGGCCCCGGCGATGTCGCGCAGCACGGCCTGGAGCCGCTCCCGGGCCAGCGCGGGGTCGCTGCTGGCGGCCGCCGCCTCCTGCGCATCGGCAGCGCTGGCGTAGAGCTCCGACAGCTCCGACAGGGGCTTGGACTGCGGGGCAGAGCCGGGGGAGACATTCAGGGGGTCCCTCCACTGAGACAACACACGGGCAGCATCACGAATGGGGTGACTCTCTCCCCTCCACTACCCCCAGCCCCTCAAGACCCCCCAGACTTTTCCAAAGAAAACCAAAATGTCGTTGAAAACACCCCAGGGGTTTTCCTCAGTATTTTTTTGCCTCTGCCCCAAGCGTTTCTCTGGGCAAACAAACACTTCTGCGGATTTTCAAGTCTGGGGGCCCTTCCCCTCTTCTCTTCAGGATGGGAAAGGAGTGATGGGGTGAAAGGGGAGTGAGCCCCCTGCACACACTTCACCAAACACTGCAGATCTCAGATTTAACCTGAGAAGGGAAAGATGTGGATTTTTCCTCCCAGAAGCATTACCAAAACTCTTTTCCTTTGCCGAGCCAGCCCTCCTTGGGGCAGGAAATCCAGCAGCCAAGTGCCCTGACCTGCTCCCCGTGGCACCCCAGGGTGGGCACTGCCCCAGCCCACCTTGAGGAGGGGGTGCAGCCTGTCCAGGTCGCAGCGGGTGCCGAAGTTGGCCTGGTAGAGGTGCTCGAGGAGCAGCACCAGCGTGGAGTGCTGGGGGGCCTCGCTGGAGCTCAGCTTCTCGGCGATGGACAGGAACTCGCTCTGCACCTCGGAGCGGTTCAGCAGCAGCACCGTCCTGGGGACAGGGACACCGGTCAGGCCAGACAGTGAGCCCAGACAGGGCTCCAGCCCAGCAGCCTCTTGGCCTCACTGGACACGAGTGACACCGAAACATCTCCCTCCTGAAGGCGCAGCTCAGAGGAGAAGGTTTAAGGGTGGCACGGGTCTGATTCCCAGCCTGGTTTCCCTATTTACAAATGAGGATGGCGGGGAAAGGCTCAGCCCTCGAGTGAGGTGCAAAATCTGAGTGCTCAGAGCTGCAAGGCTTTTCCCTCCTCGCTGCTCTGGGGCTAGGATGGACTCGTTTCTGGCTCCTGTGGGGGTGGTGGCTCCCAAATTCATGGATCACGGCACCTCCCAGCTGTCCTCCAACGTGTGCTGGGATCAGCAGCTCCCTGGGGAGGAGACTTTGCCTTCCCCACATCTCAGCCCCGCATGGTCACCGGCACGGGGAGCCCACAGACCCCATCCCAAGCCTCTGGAAATGCCCCAGCCGCTCTCCTCACTCCTCCCACAGCTCAGCCCGGCTTTTCAGCCCTGCTCCCCAGCCCCGGGAGACGTTGCAGCAGTGCCAGCCCGCGGGGATGCCACAGGGAGCCCCCAGCAGTGCCCGTGGCCACACTTACACCGTGGAGCTCTGGTAGTTCTTCACAGGCAGCCCCTGCTCCGTCCTCACCAGCCTCTGGAAAGTGATCCCTGGAGGGAGAGCGGAGGAGTGAGGCACAGAGCCCCCGCAGCAGCACTGAGCTGGCTCTGAGCCCAGGGCAGTCCCGAGCTGGCACAGCCCCTGCCCGGAGCAGGAACGGCAGCACCAAGAGTCCTCTAAGAGTGGGGACAAGGCACAGCCACCGAGTGAGGGGCCCGTCCAGGAGCGGGGGAGCTCGGGAGGGAAAGGGTAAAATCCCAGAGTGATGGGAAATCACCCGCAGGATGGGACAGAACTGCTCCGGCCCCAGTCCCTCCTGCCCCGGTGCATTCCATGGATGACATCGGCTTCTCCCACTGGCTTTAGCCCCACACAGCCCGGGTGGCACACGGGGCCAGCAGGGCACTGCCACCTCCCCTCCCGCAGGGCTGGGGCCAGGCTGATCCAGCAGGAGAGAGGCTGCTGTGGGCAGCCGCACCCTGGATGCCTCCCCGGGACACCAGGGGACATCCGAGGGATCCAGGCTGGGCAGCAGCAGAGCCTCGTCACCCCAACCAGCGGGACAGGGGCACAGCTTGGGGAAACCTTATGGCATCAGCAGGATCCGGCCCCCTTGCCCACGCAGGCAGCCACAGCCCACCCAGCTCAGCACCCTCGGGGGTCCCAGCACCCTCGGGGGGCCCACCCTGACCCACAGTCAGGGCAGCAGGGACCCCTCCTGCAGAGGCACCGCCCCAGGGTGCAGATCAAAGCCTTGGCACTCCTGGCAAATATTGACAGCGGCTCACTCTCCGTTAACCTTTACCCTCATCCCAATAAAAAGCTTTGGCCTCAGCCCCCCAGCAGGTCAGGGGGGTCGTGTGGCAAGCCTAGGGCAGCCTGGAAGGTCCTGGCAGCTGAGCAGCAGGGGACGCAGCCCCGCTGGTCCTGGAGAGGGATTCCCAAACTCCGCAGCCAACGCCTCCCGCACGGCGCCTCGGGCAGGGGGAGGAAATCCATGGTGCTGTGAGAGGGGAAAAGCTTCGGGACCAAAGTCCCCCCTCACACAGCCTGGGGCACGGGGGACGGCTCAAGAACGGGTGCAGCAACCCCCACCCAGCACCGGGGCTCTGCAGAGGCGTGTAAAGCACAGCCCCGAGCAGGGGCACAGCAGTGAAGGACCAGGGGGGAGCTGGGGAGCCCCACAAGTGGCCCCGTGGCCCCACAGCTCCGAGCTGGACACAGCAGGAGCCCAGCCAGACCCTGCCTGATGGCCGTGGCCATTTGTGCTGGGGGTAAAGCAGCCAGCCCAGAGCTCCCACTGCACACGTGGGGGGTTTTCCATCTTTTTGTTCCTTTGAAAGCACCTCTCATCCCATCTCCGAGCTCCCATCTCCCAGGGATCGCTGCCCTGACAGAGACCCTGCATTTCACATCCCCCTGGGCTCCCCAAAGCAGCTTCCCAGTTTGAGGAGGTGGGGAACAGCTCCAGCCCCTGCCACGTCCCCCTCCCAGGCCTCCCAAGCCCTGCCCAGGATTAAGCACGGGCTGCAATGTGCTCTGTGTGATAACAGCTCTTCAAAAGCCCCCAAAAGGCAGGGAGATTAGGAAAAAGGGCTTTGAGAAATAATTGGAAGAGCTGCTCCGTTGGGAACCACAGGACATCTGCAAGGAGTCCTTAATTAAGAGGAGCACTGGTGCTGCCCCTGGATGTGCCCAGAGCTGGGTCACAAGGAGTGTCTGGGCTGGAAAGAACAATCCAGGGAGTCCCTCAGCCCTATGGAAACCTCCATGGAAGAGCAGGCTCGGAGGCTCCGGCCACTCTGATGCCCGTGAATGGCCCCACTGTTGTCCCCCCACTGAGCACCTCGAACAAAGGCCAGGCCGGGGGAGCAGCCAGCGCGTGCCCTGCCAGGGAAAAGACCCTCCGAGGCTGAAACCCAGCCAGGAAATCATTACCCAGCTGGCTAATTGCCTCTGATCGGGCCGGGAGAGCCCGGGATGCTCCGTGCACTCAGGGCACCCACCAAACACCACCCTGCCCTGCTCCTGCAGAGGAACCCGGTCTCACCCTGTGCTGGACCACCCGGGAATGCCATCCTGAGGCAGGATGGAGGGCAGGCCCCTGATCCCCTGGAAAAGTTAAGGTTTGGGATGGACACTGCATTCCCAGGATTCAGGAAGCGAGGGGGGAATGAGACAGGAGCAGCAGGGGGACAAACCCCGGGCAGGGCTGGGTTTGGGGTTGGCAAACCCCAGGGCAGGGCTGGGTTTGGGGTTGGCAAACCCCAGGGCAGGGCTGGGTTTGGGGCTGGCAGACGCCGGGCAGGGCTGGGTTTGGGGTTGGCAAACCCCAGGGCAGGGCTGGGTTTGGGGCTGGCAGACGCCGGGCAGGGCTGGGTTTGGGGTTGGCAAACCCCAGGGCAGGGCTGGGTTTGGGGCTGGCAGACGCCGGGCAGGGCTGGGTTTGGGGTTGGCAAACCCCAGGGCAGGGCTGGGTTTGGGGCTGGCAGACGCCGGGCAGGGCTGGGTTTGGGGTTGGCAAACCCCAGGGCAGGGCTGGGTTTGGGGCTGGCAGACGCCGGGCAGGGCTGGGTTTGGGGTTGGCAAACCCCAGGGCAGGGCTGGGTTTGGGGCTGGCAGACGCCGGGCAGGGCTGGGTTTGGGGTTGGCAAACCCCAGGGCAGGGCTGGGTTTGGGGCTGGCAGACGCCGGGCAGGGCTGGGTTTGGGGCTGGCAGACCCCAAGCAGGGCTGGGTTTGGGGCTGGCAGACCCCGGACAGGGCTGGGTTTGGGGCTGGCAGACCCCGGGCAGGGCTGGGTTTGGGGCTGGCAGACCCCGGGCAGGGCTGGGTTTGGGGCTGGCAGACCCCAAGCAGGGCTGGGTTTGGGTTTGGGGCTGGCAGACCCCAAGCAGGGCTGGGTTTGGGTTTGGGGCTGGCAGACCCCGGGCAGGGCTGGGGTTGGGGCTGGCAGACCCCGGGCAGGGCTGGGGTTGGGGCTGGGTCTCTGCAGACCTCAGGGCTCACCTGGCGCCTTGAGCTCGTTGCTGATGAAGGTGAGCAGCTCCCGGAAGGTGTCACAGTAGGGCACGGGCCAGGTCAGGAAGCTGTGGTAGACCCGGGCAGCTTTCAGGAGCAGCTCAGAGCCGGGTGGGAGGTGAGGAGCCTGCGGGGACGGGGACAGGAGCTCAGAGGGGAGCAGAGACCCCGAGCTCTGTGTGGGAGCTGCAGGGCTTCGGCTGGAAGTGGCAGCAGGAGGAGCAGAGCAGAGGCTCCCCTGGGCCACCCCATCCTCTCCCACGGAAGAGCCACAGGATCCTCACTGGGCACGGCTCCAAGGAGCTCCTTCCCAACCTCCCCAGCCTCGGCTCACGTGCCCAAGCCCAAGCAGAAATTCCCTTTCCAGCCCCACGAGCTGCCCAGATGAATCGCACACAGCCTGTGCCTGTGCAGGATCTGGCAGCAATGATTTCCTCGGGATAACGATGCATTGTGCTGGTAATAATACTAAAAAAAAAAGTATTTCCTGGGAAGGCTCTGCTCCTTTCCATTCATGTTGCCCATGTGTTTTGCCCAACTATAAAAGGTAATCAAAAAAAATTCCCCTTCATTGTCCATCTCCCTTTCTGATTAGCCCAGCCTTAAAAAAAAATAGCTTTAAACCCCTGAAGTTAATTTTCTTTTTCTCTCAGCTTGTGCAATGGTTGCTTGATCCCGATCCCTCTGGGTTCCTACAGAATCTTTCTTTTTGGGATGAACTGATGAGAGCAGACCGGGATGTTCCAGCCAAAGCCACCCCAGTTCCGCTCCTGCCCCGGGCTGGGGTGGGTGCAGCAGCCTCAGCACTTACGTAGAGCACGGCCGAGTAGAAGAGCAGGGCCAGGGGCGTCACCAGGTCGTAGTCGCACCTCTCCTGCACCTGCGGGAGCAGCCCGAGGGCACAGGGATGAGCTGCCGGCCAGGAGCACCGCCCAAAATGTCCCCGGAGCTGCCAGGAGGCTCCAGCCCCCAGCCCACCCCATCCCATGACCACGGCCGGGAGATTCCCTCATCCCCATGGGAAAGGTCCCCCCATGTCCACAGGAAAGCCGCCCCCAAAGCCCCCCAAACCCCCAGCGTGAGACAGGCAGGGCAGCACAACCTCCTGCTCTGCCTTCTCCCGGGTCTGGCCACACTCCCAACCCTTTGCTGCTCCTGATCCTTGAAATTCCCTGGAAGTGGCTCAGAGCCGCGGGCAGCTGGGGAAGCTGGGCATCACGGGGGAATCCAGGGGATGGAATCCCAGCCTTTATTCCAGGGAATGGCCAGCTGAACGCTCTCTCCGAGGGCTCAAGGAGACA
>JAMPIT010000410.1:0-23576 GCA_026261815.1 Monarcha castaneiventris obscurior
AGGAGAACGCCGGGAGAAGCGTCTCCCGTGAGACCTTAAGGCAGAAAGCCCCCGCTCCCGGGTCTCTGGGGATGCACGTAGCAAATCTCCAATTGCTGGCTCTTGGAGCGGGTTCCAGCGCTGTGAGGTGGCGGAGGTGCCGAGTTCTGTTTTGATAGCTTGTCCACTTCAGCAGCTTGTATCAATTAACCCAGATGCAAACGTGACACCCAAGCCCCTGTCTCTGTCAGCCCACAGCCTCCCAGTACATCCCCTTTGCTTCTTTTTTGGCTTCTTGGGTAATAAAATGTATTGAGATTTTTCTGTGTTCTTTGCCTTGGTGCTACAGAAAGGATCCTGGACGTCACTGCCGAGAGTGGAGCCACGGCATTTTTAACTCTAAAAAAACCATTTTTTAGCAAGAGCAGCTCAATAGACAAGGGCTGGCTGTAACAAGGCAACCCCCCAGCTGTGTGCTGCCAAAGAATGGGAAAGGCAGTTTGGCATCTTGCCTAGTAACAAAATGTGCAGGCTTTCCACTGAGAGAGTCTCTAGGCAGGAAAGGGCGGCATGGCAGAGGGGCCTTTTCTCTTTGCTCTGGCTGAATTCAGGCAAAAGGCCCAGCAGCTGCAAGAGAGGTTTGCAGCACTGATCCCTAAAGACATTCACTTTCCTGAACAACCAGCTCACCCCAGGAGCTTGGGACCTCTATTCCGTGACCCCTTCTAGCTCTGTCATCAGGCTGTTATTCCTGGGAATGCAGAAGGGTAAGGCTGAGAAAAGCAAAAGCACGTCCCTAAAATCCAACAGGTAGAAAAAGAAATTCGAGTCTTCTGCATGCCAGGCGCAGGATGAACACTAAAAAGCACTGGGTTCTGCTTTCCCAGCCTCAACATACCAAAAAGCCAGAGTAAGCTCTGTCACCTCAGACAGAGGGAGTCAAAGCAGATACACTAATAGCTATAATCAATACTAAGAATGATCTGCCACAGCAGATTTTACTGCCGCTGTTTGGAGGCTGGTAATTTTTGCACAGCCATGATAATTTCCACTGCAAAAGGTGGTTATATCCCCAAATCCTTCTGTCCCAGGCAAAACAGGGGTGGGGTCTCTGCCATGAAAAACATGCTTCGCCTGTAGAGCCAGCCAGAAGACAATTCCCTGTCCAGAACTGTCTGTTTTCAAGGTGGAAAAGGATCATCTGTTCCTGCATAATTTAAAAACAGAAACTTGTGTCTGAAATCAATTTTTGTGGCTTTAATTGGCCACAGAGACAGTCCTTGAATATAATTGTGTTAGACCAGAAAACAGTCTCCATTTTACCAGGAAATTATCAGTAAATAAATCAGGGTAGCTGCAGCATCGAGAGACAAAGTGAGGGACTGGACTTTTGTCTAGACCTTTCTGTGACTTGCCAGGGGGTTGCAAGTGCTGAGAGTGGCGCTGGAACCTTCCCAAAAGCAGCTGCTGGAGGGAGAAGACTAACGGTGTCTGTCCCCTCATTATACCTATAGTGTTATCCATGGGGTAGGCAGAGGGTGAAACTCAGTCTTTCTCACTTCTTAATGGACAAGATACCCTGCAGAGGATGTTTTTTGTGTCACTTACAAAAGATCCAAGGCACCTGGAAAGAAATTTCTTCTAATCTGCTTGACTCTGGAACAGCTATGCACTTTGTCTACACAATGATGTCTCTCATGTTGCCCATACATACCCAGCTTTCACTCCTTTTCTACTTGTGCAAGGTGTGCAAAAAGCAAGAAGCTGAACTATCCAAATTACCATTTAATGGTAATTAAATATTCCCACCCATTACCCTCTGTTTGCATCACACAGGAAAAAGAGTAGAGCAGTGGGATCTCAGGATTTACATGAGATGTGCAGCTTATTGACATCCGAACATTCTCCAACTTTGCCCTTTTTTGCAGTGGCAGTTTTCTGGCGTTAACTCATTTCCTGTGAGCTACTGTTTAGAGAAAATTAGCAAATTAGAAAATTAGCAAAGTGAAACAGCAATTTGGATCACAGCTCATCCTGATCTCAAGCTCCTTTGCCTTCCTTTGAAAGTTCAGAGAACTGAGAAAGTCCCAGACTCTTGAGGGGATAGATGACCTGACACCTATGATGCAAAGCCAGCTCATCGCACTTATCTCCTTTACTGAGAATATGAATACAAAGATCCCTGAAGACACTGGTTTTGGTCAAGGACAATAAATGTGTTTAAAGCATGATTACAAGTAAACAAAATTCAATTAAAGGCTTAACATTAGACTGTACAAAACGCACCTCTGGACAGATGGAGCTTTCCCTTTATAAAATTGGAAGAATCACGGTCTGTGTCTCCAGTGGGGGGAAAAGCACCATGACCAGGTCTTACTGGCAAAATTGAGTGGGGAAACAAAAGCATATCAGCCCTTTGCAGTAAGTGGCAACAGGTATAATTGACTTTGGATCTCTTTTAATGACGTTACAAAGGCAATGTGGCAAACAACCCATACATCACTCATGGACACACAGAGGTTCAGAAGAATTCAACAACTCTGCTTTTCTAAATGAAGCAATTGCCCCCAAGTTTGTCCCATGATCCCACTGATACCTGACTACTTGACTGACTGGTGAAGATCAGCTTGTCTTAAGAGCCTTGCAGGCCTGGGGTCCTTCAGAAACTTCCTCAAGGACTTCCTGGCATTTCAGGCACTGAGCAAACAAGTGCCAGTTCTGTGGGCTGAATTCCTCCCTGAGCCACGAGCTTGCTGCATGTGAAGTAGAAAGCACTGTCACCACACACCAGTGCTGTTGTTAATGAAAAATGCAAAGCTCAAGCTTGCAGTGAAGAGGCAACTGCTGCAGTTAGCAGAGATAGTGGGTAGAAAAAAGAAATGGGGACCTCTCTGGACAGAAAATTTAAACTCTGGAAGGAAAATGTAAAGTTTCAATTTTAATTTAAAGCTTTCTATGAGTAGCCTATTCGGTAAAGCACAGTATCCTTCCTTTCATAAGAAGTGCTCTTTCCAAGCCTTTTTGCTCTGTTTTTACCAGACTCAGGGTGCCATTACATGGGCTGGGCATGGGCTGGGCATGGGCTGTCAGCTCCAAGAGCCAATGCTGGGACACTTGCAGAAGTGCAGTTTTACCAAGAAACTGAGGCTGCCCAGCATAAGCCATGTCCACTGCAGAACACCGTGTGGGCAGCACAGGAGCACCATGTGCTCTCTTGGAATACTCCAAAGGGGCCTCTGAACAGATGGACATCCCAAGCACCACAGCTGAGCTGTGGAAATGAGGTTTGCATGGAAAGGACCTCAAGGATCATCTAGTTACAACCCGCCTGCCATGGGCAGGGACACCTTCCACTAGGCCAGGTTGCTCAGAGCCCCATCCAGCCTGGCCTTGAACATTTTCAGGGATGGGGCATCCACAACTTCCTGTCCGCATCATTTATTGTGCTTCTGCAGCTTCCCGGTCAACCTGGAACCTCCCTGGCAGCCATGGTCCCTAAGCCCATGCAAGCTGAGACAGCAGGGGTGCAGGTGAGGGAGTGTACCCATCTCTCCTTTTCCCTGAGCAGAGGAATTGGATGACAAATGTCCCAATGCACCAAAGCACATTGCTCCTCACACAGGCAGATCAGATGAATTAAACCATGAGTCTGTGACCACCAGCACAACACGCATGCAAATTTCAGGTCAACAAGACAGGATATTCTATGTCCATAACATAAGAAATGCTTTCTTGACTAAAAGGAAAGTGTGTAACCTTGTTCAAAAGTAATTTTTCTTCCTCCACGCTGCTATTTCAGACTGCATGGAGACAGCTTGTTTAAACAAGGGAGTCTACTTTTTCTGTCAAAAACATTAACTCTTGTTTGCTTCCCACTTGAAAATTACTTAACGAAGCAGGTTGGGTTTTTTTCCTATTGCAATGGCAATAAAGCAGTGTCTATCTCCTAAAATATTAACATCCTGTCAACTCTATCAAACCTTCAAACCTTCTGATCTTCAACTTCCCAGAAAGTCCACAGGGTGTCTACTTACCTTATGCAAAAATGCATTTCAGTCAGAAGGATGGAATATTTAACAAAGCACCGTATTCCTTACTGTATTATTCAGTCCCTAGAGACATTTAAAATATTTTTTTTTAAAAAAAGCAAATGCAGCTGGTGTCCTCAGAGGAACTCTGGGATCTAAGACAACATACCTGTCTTTGAGAACACATCATACTTCAAGCAGCCTGCTTCCTATTGTGGTACCAGAATCTCTGCTGGCCAAAAAATTCACCACTCCTTTCCCAGTCCTACAGATCACCTACCCATTTCCCTCCTGCCTTTCCTGCTTCCAGTTAGGTGCACAAGTTGTCTTTCCAGTACATAGTCCCACTAGAAAAAGCAGTGTTGCTCCAATTAAATTCAGGAGTAAGTAACCCTACTAGCAAATTCTTCTGTACAGCCCAAATATAAGGCATGCTTAAATTGGAATGTGTTCATGATAAAATGAATACAGAAATAAAACACTGACTATGTTAGTTGCAATTTTGAAAGCACAGGAAAGACAAAGGCTATTCCCTGCTGTTCTGAGGTTGCTGGTCTGGAATGCTGCAGTCACTTTCCACAAGGCATCTAAGAGGCACTTTTTTTAGTGGACTGTGCAGTTTGTGGCTACCCACATGGCACTTAACTCTTTGGTAAATCAGCATGGCAGCAATGCACTGAGGACATGTAGGAAGTCCAGTCACGGGCTTTGTGGCTCCTTTTTGCAGCTGCAAGTGCTGGTGCTGGGTTACCTAGGTGGGATATGAAGGGTCACAGGCTCACCATCTCTGGGAAGTCCCAGGACACATGGTGGTAGGAAAAAATCCATATGAGGAAAGCCAAAGGAGGTATTAGAATAATGGGTAAAGTCAAGGAAGAATTATCAGACTAGCCATGTCCTTTTCATGTCCCTAGTAATGCATATGAGACACTTACTAGAATATCCAGAATTGCTGAAAAGGCACCACAGTTGCAGTGAAATACAGCTGCTTGGACTCAGATATCCAAGATGAAGGAAAAATTGAAGCAGTGTTTTCCAGGGCTTCTTTTAAACAGCAGGAAGCATTGTATAAAAAACATTTCCATGTACAATAACATTAAAATGAGGAACATTTAACATCTGTATCTTGCTTCAGCTCGTGTTAAATTTCAGCATAGCTCATGGAAACCACCAACAGCTGCTCTACAACAGCCCTGAGGGCAAGGAAAAGGAGTTCACTCACTGTACGACTGCAGACTACTCCTAGCCCTGTGCATCTCCAAGAATGTTGTGGAGTGGAAAATCTTGTTCCCCTAGATGGAAACAGTTTTTAAAAAAAACACCAAGAGAGAACTATGTTGTTTGCCTGGTTATTTGAGACCTTCCACATTTCCGAAGGAGTGAAATTCCGGAGCTGCCTGTTATGAGGAACTCTTCTCCTTATATTTCTGGTAAGCATCCAGTATCTCCTTGACAACACTTGGATCATCAAGTGTGGTGACATCTCCCATGTTGCTTGATTGTTCAGTGACTACTTTCCTCAGCAGCCTTCTCATGATTTTCCCTGATCGGGTTTTAGGGAGGCGCTTTACCACCTGCAAAAGAAGGGAAAGACACACCTTTCACAGAACTTGAGTCCTGCTGGAAACCACAAGGAAATCTGTCTGGACTATCCTAAGCCTGGCACACTTTTCATGGCCACAGCTCCTATGAGGCTCCTGGGAAACAGACCATTGAGCACAGTAGATTATGTCCAAGGAAGGGAGTGTCACTAGCATCAATTCCTTGTGCCATACATTTTATTCTTATTTTAAGTGGACTGTTCCACATTGCCATGTCCAGGCTGGGTGCTGCAGGAGGCCCAGCTCTCTTTGGGAATCAGGTCCTGAATATGCTGTTAACTCTTGAAATCTAATTACACATGAAAACTTAGGCACCAATGGTGACACAAATCTCAACACATTACCAGAACAGACAGAAATATTTATATTCAGCTTTACAGGGCAGGAATATAAAGCAACACAATTCTGCACACCAGCTCCAGGGTCTCCTACTTAAGGGATATCTCCTGTCTGTTGATGTTTCTCTCTGCCTGGTATCTGTCAGCCTACACACCTTCCTTCATAACCAGAACAATCTTAAATGCCTTGGCTATGCCTCCTGGGAAGGACTTAGCAGCAAATTCAAAGTCTTTAGCATAAATCTGAGGCTGATGAAGAGTTTTCAGACACTGAGCAGAGACACCAACAGATCTCACATTTTGCTACATAATCAGGCCAGTAGACTACAAAACTCTATAGCATTAACTGACATGCAAGGAAAGAGTTAAGACTTCTCTGCAGGACTACCCCAAAACACAGGCAAATGGAGGCATTCCCTTGCACACCTGCAAGTTCTGGAAACTTCTCCAATCCACTGAGGATATCCTGGGCTGTTCCAAGCTGAAGGAGCCACCCTTGCCTGCTCCTGTTGTATTCTGTTACCTGTGCCTTGGTGTCCACCTTACATGCATGTGACTAAAGCAGAGCCCCTCAAACAAGTGTCTGGTCACTGCCTTCAAGAAGAGAGAAATGGATGCAGGCAGACCTTGGGGGACAGTTGAGGGGCAGCTTTGTGAACTCCCCCGTGACATACAAAGGGAGCTGCTGAAAGGTGAGGAGGCTTGAGACAGAGCCTGGAGCTCATCAGTGCTTCCAGGGCCAGGCCTGCTGTGCAACACAAACACAGCCAGTGCTTTGAGATCTGACACTGATGCTAATTATCATTGCAAGCTAGCTGGGCAGTGGCCCTGCTTCTCAGTGCCTCTCTCACATGCAGACAGACCACTGCACCTGTCCTCCCCCTCCCTGGATCCCTCCAGCCAGTTCTGTTTCCCTGCCTCTTTATCCTGACAGAGGAGGACAACAGCAGCACTGCAGGTAGGACAGTGAGGGTTGCTTGATGTGACCATTTCCTGTTGCTGGTACCAGTTTCAGTCTCCCACTTACCAGAATGTGGTCAGGCACAGCATACTTTGCTATCTTGGAAGCCACTATGGTTTTGAGCTCTTCTCTGATATGGTCTACATGAGCTGTCTGCTCCTTTAGCACTATGAAAGCAAAGGCACCTGGAAGACAAATGAGCAGAAGCCACAAACCTCATATTAGATACTGTCTGGAAAGACCAAGGATGCTCATTTGAATGCCAAGGAAGGTTTCAAATGATTGATATGCACAATTTAGGGACTGACAAGAAAATCATTGATCCTTTTTACAAAAGCGAGTCAGACTCCAGCCCTCAAATGATGGCCCAGACTTTTCTCGCCATCTGTGAGTGCTCTCAGTGACAATGACAAGTCAACATAAATGACCAAAGTCTTATTGGGATCAAAAGTTGGCCAGTGCAAATCAGCTATTCCCATTTTGTTCAAAGGACATTTCTAAGCACAATCCTGTAAAAGGAAGCTCTACCATACACATAAACACTATGTATGAAAACAGTTTAGGGAGTTATAGTTCCCAGGTTAGGAAGATATAGCTATTTTCATGTCTACCTTTGACTCTTGGGGCTGCAGTGCCAGTCAGCCCAAGGATAACTGCCCTCCCATTCCCTCAGCATCTCCTAACATGCAGCCTGGGTTAGAATTTAAGGGAAGTATATGCAGAAGTCATGTCAGGACACTGCTTTTCACATACCTTCTCCTTTGATCTTATGTGGGTATCCAATCACAGCTGTCTCGGGCACCTCAGGGTGATCAGCCTTCACAAAAGGTCAAACAAAAACACACAAACCATAACTGCTTCAAGCCCTACAGAGTTTGTGGCAGTTGCTCTACAAACAAAACACCTTGCCATATCTTGCTCTCTGCTTGACAGATCCTGCTGAAAGCACAACAGGAAGACTGGATGGCAACTTCCTACTACAGGGTCGGCTGGTGGCCATGGCCATGGCCACGTCTCAGGGAGTAGCCCTTTCATACACACAAATAAGTACTCCTACATCCACTGCTAAGCCCACTACACACTGAGCTGAATTTGCAACAGCTGGAAACCCTCCTTCTCTTTCTTTGTGCATGACTGTGGTCCCAAGTGGTGACTGGCCACTGCCAAACCACAAGCAAAAGCAGTCTTGCCGTGCTCAGTGTTACAGAGAACTGTGGCCAGCAGAGGTAAAAAGTGAAGCTGCCAACATCACAGTCCACATTGGCCTGGTGTTTATAAGTGCCCAAAGCACACCAGAAGGCAGAAAGAATCATATTTCTTCATTCCCTGACCCAAAGGCATTTTTGTTACTATGCTACACAACAGTGATAACTTCTGTTGCAGTGCGGAGTTTCATTTAACATTCTTCTGCAGTGAGACGACAGTTTGGGTGCACGGACCAGAAGAAACCACACATCTGCATCCCACACCAAAGAATGGATTATGTTATCTTAAATTAGATTGAAATATGAAAGTAAACATCACAGAGCAATCTAGGCACATAAATATATTTGCATTTACACATGCATACACATACATAGATTGTGAGAGGAACTGGATCCTATAGCTATGATCAGAAACCTGCACAGACAAAAGAATTACAGAGGAGAAAGCAGGATCCTGTGTTCCATGTGAACGTTCATCAGATGTTACATTAAGGTGCCATTTGCAGGCAAGGCACATAATATAGAGATAAATATACAGGTCAAGCTTTAAATATAAACACTCTGAGGACTTTTTGTTTTCAATTCCCTGAGATAATATTATTTTCTCTCAAAATGACAGGCTAGCTTTGCAGCTGACAAAAATCAAGGTTGCTTGATGTTTAACACTGCTGAATTCTCAGGCATACTCGGCTAGTTCAGATGAGGAAGAACCACAGGTTTAGGAAGGAGAGATCAGGTTTTAGCAGAAGGGAAGGAAGAAATAGGAGAGACACTTATGGGGAGTCACCAGGATCCAAAACGACAACTGCAACAGTACAACATCACTGAGAGGAAACAGCTCTGACAGTTCAGTTGCAGGGATTGTCCACAGTGTGGCTCCTCTCACTTGCGCATTTGTTGTCTCCTCCACAAGGGAGCTGTTTCCACTTGCTCCTTTGCTATTCATTGTGCATCAAGCTGTGTCTGTGCAGGGGCAGGGGTTTGAAGGCAAGAGACAAAGCTGCTTTGCAAGGGTCACCCTACTCCACAGATATGCCCTGTCAAGGGACCTCTACCTGCTTGGAACTTACCATTGCATCTTCTATTTCTGCCGTCCCCAGCCTGTGTCCACTTATGTTAATGATATCATCCATGCGCCCTGTTATCTGGTAATAGCCTTTCTGGCTCCTGTAAGCACCATCCCCTGTGAAGTAGTAACCTGCAGCAAAGACACAGGGCTGATGAGCAGCAGCAAGTGAGCCAGTTTTGGGCTCTGGTGCAGGACAGACCACGCCATAGGATGGCAAGTAGGGCAGGGTGGATCGGGCAGCTTGCAGGCCTTCACAAGCTCACAGCTGTGTGACCTGCCTCACATCATTTCCCACTTGCCTCTGCCATCCCTGACCCTCCTCTGCTCCACCTGGGCTGTGCTGGCTCCTAATAAGCCCCCGAATAGCACCGAGACAGTGGAGCTCAGATCTCTGCCAAGACAGACAAATCACTGTAGGCAATCAGCAGCAACCAGTGGTTGACGTTCCTACAGTAAAACCAAGCCCAGCAACACAACCCAGCCATGCTCAGTTGGATTTACAGAACCAAGAGGGGCTTTCTGATCTCCCTAGGCTTTGCATGCCTACATCTGCACAGCAGCTGTGTGCTCAGACCTCTTGGTGCACACAACACTAAGATAAAATCACTTCAAATGCCATTTGCCATCATGCCACAGGCTACTGGTCAAGCTCAGAACTGCTGCTGGATACACCTCAGCATGCATGGAAAATGACAACTGTTCAGCTGAAAAGGAGCAGTTCTATTATATTTTGTACATGGGAACACTGCCAATTTTTTTAATCACTTACACTAGGATGGATGAAAAGCCATTTTCCCTCCCAGCTAACAAAGATTTAGATATCAGATAACAGTCACTCTCTAGCATATGAGTGTGGGAGAAACACCGCTATCAGATTAGCTAAAAAAACCCCAAACCACCCCATGATAAGCATGGAGTGTCTAAAACATTTGATGGAAACTGAAAAAGACCCAGGGTTTCCTGGAAACTCCAGTATCACTGAGGACACATCCGGTAACACAGATTGTGTTGGCTCTTCACCAAGGCCATGTCTGCATCTGAACTGTTCCAGTGGCACATCTAAGAAGCAGCAGGCAGCTACTGCTGTGAAATCTGAAGGTGGTTCTTGCCAGGACTCATTACTGCCCTATTCATGGACTTTAAGTGTTTTCTGCCCTTCCAGATCAATTAAACAGCTATCAACTAAATATCAACAAGACATCAGATGCAAATGTAGTGAGTAATAAGGGACTATGGGGTCATTCAATTTCCTGTACCAGTTTCCCATTCTTATTATCCAGCCCATTTTGTACAATTTTCAGGATTGCCTAATTCTTGCCTATCCTGTAGCTTTCAAATCCCTTTCAGTTGCTCTCCTGAGTAAAGATAGTTGTCATGTCCAGCGTCCTACAAAAAATGTTTCCCTGCCACTTCTAGTTACTTACAAGACACAACCTGACCACATTTTAAAAAGGAAGGTTGTAACACAGGGTTGAGATTCAGTGATGCAGGAGGTATTTCCCATCCTTTCCCATCCTTTTTCCAAGTGAGACACAAAGCTCTGAAGAAAAGGTATTTGGACTTTAAAGCTTAGGCAGTAAGATTTTCTAGAAAATACATCCTTTTTGACAGCTAGAAAGGTCAACACTACCTAAAACCATCAGGGCATGCTTGCAACATGTGACACACCTCCCAAACCATGATCTGGATGGTCCAGAAATCTCAGCAAGTAATGCTGAAAATATTCAGTGTGCTTATACAGCAGTGAAACTGTCTTCCCTTTGCACTTTTCTTACCTGGGTAGGCTTTGAAATAGGCGTCAATAAAGCGCTGGTGATCTCCATAGATCGTCCTTGCCATGCCAGGCCACGGCTGGGCAATGCAGAGTGCACCAGACACATCATTGCCCTCTACAACCTGTCCCTGCAGGTTCAAGCACAGGAAGGATGAACAGGTGAACAAAAGAGGAATAGTAAACAGTGTCATTGATTCGGGAAGAGTCACCCTGCTGCTCACTGCAGACTGCCAGTGGAGAGTCACAAGTGGAGAAAATAAATGTAAACAACTCTTCTAGACACTTGCAATGCCCTGGTGGCAAATCTGTATGGACAACTGAGAAACACGCTCTCTCTCTCCCTCTCTCTCTCTCTCATATATATATATATGTACATATGTATACATAAATTGCTCATCTATTCTACCATTTTAATGGAGAAACAAGCATCCTTCTGGGTCCTGTTCCTTTGCTGTCCAAAAAGTGATTAAAGCAGAAACACACACCAACTTCTCGTTTGGGCACCCAGCACAGCTCCAACTCACATTCTCATCCATCAGCACAGGCACAATCCCAAAGAAAGGTCTCATAGCCATAGATGGAATGATCTCAGCTTTCTCCTCTGAGGGCCGTGGGGCAATGCAGATGCCACCAGTTTCTGGAAGAAAAATGAAAACCAAAATATAGGTAGTCCATCCAATGCTGGATGAAAGCAAATTCCAGCTGTTCTTAGGTCAAGAAGAAAACAGTGAAGCCACCTTGAAGAGCCCCTGGGAACAGCTTCTGCAGGACCAAGAAGCACAGGCATCTGAAAGCAGCACAGGCCTGGCATGGGCACTACTCAGCAGCCCCATTTCCTACTGCAGAAGTGATTTTACAGGGGAAGCATAAGCATGTCAGTGGATTTATCTCCTACTAGTGTTTCTACAGCTGTCCAAGGTTAGTAGGAAAAGCACTTTGGGAGTCTGAATTACTGTTATTACAGAGTATGAGATTAACCCACCCCTTACAGGCAGGTTGAGCTTATCTTCTAGTCAAAATTGAACCTTTTAATCATCCTTTTTCATTCCTGCTGGGATGAACATTAAATCAGACTCCAACCTTAATGAGGTCTTTTGTATTCTAAATCTAATTCAGAAACACAAGAGAGAAACAAAAATAAAGGAGAATAAGGCCTTTAAAAATACAGCTCTATAAATAAAGATATGTTCTGCCACATGAAGAGTGCATTCCTCCACTGGCTTTGCTGAGGTTGTGAAAACTGAAACCAGGGGTTGGAAGGGTTGAATTTGACCCTGAATTTGCATCCAGCTACAAAGAAGGGTCTTTGATGACCTCTAAGCTTTAGATGTGTAGCAAATTGTTTCACATGTGGCTTACACATAGAAGTATTTCCCATTTCATTGATGGGATACATTCACTTCATGTTTCTGTTAATTTTGAAAAGGGGAGCTTGAATTTCTTCAGGAAAGAGCACCCCAGACACCTGCTGTTCTCTATTTGCACAGACAAAATCTGCATCAGAACAGAGACTGTGATTAAACTGAAGGTTGCTCTTCCTAAGCTAGTACTCATCCTGAATACAGCACTGAGAGCTGTGTTTCAACATGGTGTTTGCCACATCCTACACATCCTGCAGCCAGCTGCATAGAGTCTCACTCCTGAGGGAGCTGCATGGCAGCAAGGGTGCCTTAAAAATTATTTGCAGGGTGAAGACCTATTATAAATTGGTTTAGAAGTACCAATTTTAGCCACTGACAGATGACATAAAGCAAAACTTCTAGGCTCTACTCTGCCCTTGTGAAGCCTTTCTCTTCAGAGGCAGAGCTGGCAGAGAAAAGCTGTGCTTCCACATTACCTGCACCCACACTGTCAACACAGTGCAAACCCACCCAGACTTTGGGCAAGGACAGCAGAGTCTGAGCAGGGGGTGGGTGCTTTGAACCAGGCTCCCCTCTGCCATGCAGAGATCCCATCTGGCAGCAGAGTAGAGCAAGTGCTCTCTGCCACCACAGACAGACTGGAGTGACTGCTTTGGGGGGAATCTGTTTCAGAAGCACCAGGCCAGTCTAAATCGATGTGAGATGATGCCAACAACAAAAGCTTCCAGGGTCTGTTCAGAAATGTCTTTCAAAATCAGCTTCTGTTCATGGCTGTTCTTTTTTTTTGTGAAATCAGTGACAAAAGTGAAAATACCTAGTGTCACCTGCATTGTGAAGAACCAGAAACAGCAAGGGAGAAGCAAATGGCATCTGGGGGCATGCAGGGAAATGCGGGCTCGTCCCGGGTGATTTCGCAGTCCGCAGAGCGAGCCGTTTGGGGCTTGAGCAGACAGAACAACAAAAACAGCTTTAGACAAAAACCCATATCTGCGGTGCATGGTCCCCCTCAGTTGCCTGCTTTTGTGAGGAATGCTGCAGAATCCAGCCTTAGAGCCTCGCTCCGAAAGTTTGTAATACAGTTGCAAAGTTATGGACTATTCCGTACAACAAAATGGCAGCGCCCTGGTTACCATTGTAAACAATGTCTACGTACTTCCGTCTCCGCCATCTTGTGACCAACAAGTTACTTGTCCTCTGGCTGCAGCGCCACCTGTGGCCGCTTCTATTATTGCACCCTCAGATACATACAATAAACAGGCACAGAGCATAAGGAGATACAGCAACACCAAGCCACAGAAAATACAACGTGGAACATGCGTCAACAATCCTGCAGATCCTGTAGATCTACAGCAGCTCTTGAGAGAAAATAATTGAAGCAGGCCAATTTCGAGGATCAGTTGAAAAGGGAACACTCAACTCTGACTTCAGTCTTGTTGTATATAAGTGATGTTAGGTTTAAGTTGTGTTCATTTAATTCCTGTAAAGTTTAGGTTATGTTCAGATTGATTCTTGTTCAGTTTCAGTGATGTTAACTTCAGATTGAAACATACAGTTCTTTTATTATAGGGATGAGATTGAACCAATCGAAACAATTATGATGAATTGGCAAGTAACTGCTCAAAAATATAAGATAATAAGTTGTAAAGGAATATGAAATGTGGCTTTTTAGAACCTCAAATTAATTGAAAATTCCATGGGTATAAGTGTTCTGCACTGGTCAATTGTGATGGTTATTCATGACAATCTTTGCTGTTTTATCTTTCATAGGTAGCAGAAAAGGATGAGTAACAATTCCAGACTATGCATATGATTGATTATAAGGTGTTTAGTACTTTCTTTCTTGCTTTTGCTTTGCTTGATTGTCATATACACATAAGTGTGCAAGAAAATGTAACCTTGATTTCCTAGGTGAGTTGCCTCTGTTGTATTAACGATTCTGAATATATTCTTAGTGTCAAATTGTGAATTCACAGGCATGACATGAAGGGCATCATCCAGAAGATATTATTCTATGTTATGCATATGCATTTCTTTGGTTGTTTGCAGTTTTGTCATGGTACCACTGATTACTTTGCTAAAGATAAATGACAAAGCCGGCTGCTTTACAGACTTTCACATACTGTTGTGTAGCTATCTGCAAGACATGGATCCTTTTAGGAAACTTTCACAGCTGCCATTACTAAGGGCTTGTTTGTAAGAGATGTTAGGGAACCCTTCCAGTTAAGGCCTTGGCTCTGGCCAAGCCCTGGCCCTACCTGGTAGGCAACATGCTAACAGACCCAGGTGTTTCTGCACTAAAACTGTAATTGAGTCACCTTGACTTGCTAATTTGGATGTATAGGAGCTGGACCCCTTTTCGAGGTCCATTCGGAAGCCTTGCCCAGGAAGGTTCTTCCAGGTCCTCATGAGGTGGAGTCACCAGCTATGGCAGACTCTGGGTGATAGTTCAGTATTTAGGCAATTGAAAGTGTTTTGTTCTAAGTTACTGTCCTGCTATCATGTGCTGTGGATGGTATGTATTATCCTGTTTGTTCTTGCTTGGTGTGACTTTACTGTTGTATAGCATGTGTTTGCTTACTATTATGTTGCCTTCATGTTCACAGTGACAGCTGCACAGGTTATCACAGAACAGAAATGAGGAATGGCTCCCCAAGGGCAATTTGGATAGTGCAATATTTACACTAAAAGTTTTTGCAGGTAGAGCATCAATTTGATCCCTGGCAGAACGATGCCAGTCTGAAGATTTGTGTGTGTGGAACCAATTTCCAAAAGGTTTCATGTAAGAATCCATAACTGAGTGTGTAATGGCAAAACCTAGCTAATTTACTAACCTAAAAGAGAAGGTACACAAGTGTTTTATTGCCAGCAAGTCTAAAGTGGTTACCTGCTCGTCTAGATAAACATCAGTTTGCCTCTGAGAAAACAAGGCAGAGCCAGCAAAGAGGTATCAATAGGTTGTGTTGCCACAAGGGATACGTAATTCTCCCGTGATGTGCCAGCTGTGTGTTGCTTGGGTGCTAGGTCCATTGGGAAAAAACAAAAAACCAAAAAGGTACCCACAGTGTCCTATCTATCATTACATGGATGATATTCTGATAGCAGGGGAACAGAGAGATGTCGCAAACCTGCTACCTGCCTTACAGCAGTAAATGCAAGAGGCAGGCCTTCAAATTGCTCCTGGAAAAGTCCGACAGCAGGCCCCATGGAAATATCTGGGGATGCTTATCACCGAAGCCCAAATTCGGTCTCAGAAATCAACAATTTGCACAGGAATTCAGACTTTGACAGATGCTCAAAAATTAACTGGGGACATACAGTGGATTTGTGGTACCTGTGGCATAACTAATGAAGCTCTTGAGTCCCTAATGCCATTGTTAAAAAGGGAAAATCAGGCCAATTTTCTGTACTAGCTATCTGAAAAACAACAGAAGGCCCTTACTCAAATTGCTACAAAATTGGGTAATTCCTTTGTAGATCGTTGGTCGCCTACTTTGCCATTGTCCGTGGCTGTGTTGAATAAAGAAAAACATGTGATGGCTATACTGATGAAGTGGGGTGGCTAAGCTAGGCAGCCACTAAAGATCTTAGAATGGGTATTTTTGCCATTCAGCTTGGGAAAATCTGTGACTGCAGGAATGGAGGCTGTGGAGAAATACTATGTCCTATATGTAGACATACATATATGTACATATAGTACATAAGTAGACAGTGAGCAATCCAAACTTGTTAGATGAGAAATAAGCCTCTGTATTTAGAAAAGCAATAGGCCTCTGCACTTCTTTCCCAAGGCCGTTTGTGAAACATCTGTGAGAAAAGGGAGATTAACTCCCAGGTGTCTGGAAAGGAGTTTGGCAGAAGAAATTATTATTGTAGCCTTCTGATACGGGAGTCAGAGCACTAATTAGTATAGAGAAAACTGTGTGAAACTGTGTGTGGGAAAAGCACTGTGAGAAAACTTATCTTATGACTTATTTTTAGTATTGTCACTTAGGGTATAAGAATACCTGGGGTTTTCGGAATAAACGGCTTCACTTGGATCACATTGATCGTGTGTGTTGTCCATTATTTACCCGCAAATGGTGCACCCGACGTGATCGACGATGCCGAGCCTCGCTACGTGATACCACCCGGCGTGAGGGGAGACTCTCGAGTGCATCGGATACTGATATTCAGTGAATCGAGCACGGCGGTAGCGGGTAAGCTGACCTAATTCCTGCTGCCCCGGCAGGAAGCCTTGCACTGACTGGGAGGTGCAGGAAGAAAGGATTCCTCGTCGCAAGGCGAGAAGCCTCACACAGAAATGATGTGGGATGCCTCACTGACAGGGTGGGATGCCACACACGCTGGTCGTGCGTGAAGCCTCGCACAGGGGGTGCGGGATGCCTCACACAGAGAAGTGTGGGAAGAGATTCCTCGCAGAAATTCCTCGCACCGGCACCGTGGTGCGGGAAGCCTCACACACACGGGGTGTGTGGGAAGAAAGGTTTTACGGAGACAGGGTCTGCGAGAAGCCTCCCCTAAGGGAGAAGTCCCGCCTGGGCGCCACAGAGGATTGCGGGAGGATTGTGAACTGAACTGTACGGTCAGGGAGGAGATGGGGAAGGACAAGGAGCAGAAAGCTGTCCTAAACCTCCTCCAACATATTATCTCTAAGAGAAAATTGAAATACGATGATTCCATTCTTCAGAATCTCTTAAAGTGGGCTTGGGACCGGGATTTTATCCCAAATGCGGAGGTAGCCTTTCAGATATCTGTATGGGAAGCAATTGGGAAAGCTTTGTGGGACGCTATCAGCAGCGGTGGAGCAGCCGCCAAAAAAGCATCCAAATATTCCACTCACTGGAAGCTCGTACTAGAGACCCTGCAGACGATGAAAGCAGAGAGGCAGGCAGCTGCTTCTGCTTTCGCAGCGTTAACCCCTGCAGGCTCAGAGTCAAATAACACCGAAACAGCAACCACCTCCACCTTTTCAACCCGAGTTGCGTTTCCACTTCCCACTTCTGCAACAGCCCTACCTTCTGCCCCTCCGTTACCCGAGCCGACCACCCCAGCAAATGCTACCCAGAGTGCTGGAGATTTCAAAGGAGAGCCGGCAGCCGCCCAAGATCCAGCCGCTGCTCAAGAGCAAGCAGCAGCCCGATGCCAGCCACCCGAGCCAAAAAATGCGAGATGTGCTTGGAAAGTTACAAAACTTAACTATACGAAGTCCAGCCGAACAGTTTAATGTAATTCCACCATAGAGGTGAGGCCAGGGGCTGGAGGATGGGGAAGGGGCTGTCTAAAGAAGAACAGGCCGCCTTCGGTGTCCTCCAGCATATTCTCTTTGTAAGAGATATTAAATATGACCCAGAGGTCTTGTAAAGACTGCTGAGTTAGGGTCGAGAGAGAGGATTTTTGCCACCCACGAAAGTATTCATTCTGGAGTGGGAAAGGCTGGGAATCGCTCTCTGGGACACTCTAAGTGCTGCAGGAAAAGAAACTAAGAGGCTCAGTTATGCTCTGGGAGGTGATAAGAACAGCATAAGGCAAACGGAGGTGGAAAAAACAGCTGGGCAGAAGCGGCAGCGTGTCCAGAGCCAAGCTGCCTTCCCGGCGTACGCACGGGAATTCTTCGGGGAGGTGAACCCCGTAATATCGTCCTTACCCTCCGTGCACCCAGAGCCAGGGGGAGAGGCACCTCACACCGTGCCAGAGAGCCCCATTTTACAGCCTCTAACGCTGCCTGCGAAGTGTCCCGCAGTGTTCCCTGAAGGGTTAAGAGCAGCGAGGAGGGAGGCGAGTGCGTTCCACCGCCACCCCCCCTCACAGCCTGATCCACCGCGGCTTATCGGAGGAGGAATTCAAATGCAAGTGATAGGTATGCACAGGCGGAGTTGCTTTGAAGAAAATACAGCTTAATACTAAATCAAATACTGAATCTGTGTGCTAAGGTACTAAACAGCCAGACTGTGTTAGCATCGGGGGTCACAGAGCGCGTCTCCCCGAGGCAAAAAAGGCTGCAAAAGTCAGAGCAGAGGAGGAGGGGGGAGCCTGCCTCCCCGCCCGGCCGAGAGCCGAAATTCGAACTGTAACAACTCTCAGGCTGCCCAGAACAGTGAATATAATTGGCAGCACAGCAGAAACAGCAAGGGAGAAGCACATGGCGTCTGGGAGCGTGCAAGGGGGGGTGCGGGCTCGTCTCGGACAGTTTTCGCGGTCCGCCAACTCTGATTTCAGTCTTGTTGTATTTAGCTGATGTTAGGTTTAAGCTATGTTCGTTTAATTCCTGTTATGTTCAGATTAATTCTTGTTCAGTTTCAGTGATGTTAACTTTAGATTGAAAGATACAGTTCTTTTATTATAAGGATAAGATTGAACCAATTGAAATAATTATGATGAATTGGCAAGTAACTGTTCAAAAATATAAGATAATAAGTTGTAAAGGTATTTGAAATATGGCTTTTTAAAACCTCAAATTAATTGAAAATTCCATGGGTATAAGTGTTCTGCATTGGTTAATTGTGATGGTTATTCATGACAATCTTTGCTGTTTTATCTTTCATAGGTAGCAGAGAAGGATGAGTAACAATTCCAGACTATGCATATGATTGATTGTAAGGTGTTTAGTACTTTCTTTCTTGCTTTTGCTTTGCTTGATTGTCATGTACACATAAATGTGCAAGACAATGTAACCTCGATTTCCTAAGTCAGTTGTCTCTGTTGTATTAACGATTCTGAATATGTTCTTAGTGTCATATTGTGAATTCACAGGCATGTCGTAAAGAGCATCATCCAGAAGATATTGTTCTATGGTATGCATATGCATTTCTTTGGTTGTTTGCAGTTTTTCATGGTACCACTGATAACTTTGCTAAAGATAAATTACAAAGCCGGCTACTTTACAGACTTTTACATACTGTTGTATAGCTGTTTGCAAGACATGGATCCTGTTAAGAAACTCTTACAGCTGTTATTAATAAAGGCTTATGTGTAAGATATGTTAGGGAACCCTTCCAGCTAAGGCCTTGGCTCTGGCCAAGCCCTGGCCGTACCTGGTTGGGCAGCATGCCAACAGACCCAGGTGTTTCTGCACTAAAACTGTAATTGAGTCATTATGACTTGCTGATTTGGATCTATAGAAGCTGGAGTCTTTTTCGAGGTACATTTGGAAGCCTTACCCGGGAAGGTTTTTCCAGGTCCTTGTCAGTCACCAGCTACAGCAGACTCTGGGTGATAGGTCAGTATTTAAGCAATTGAAAGTGTATTATTTTAAGTTACTGTCCTTTTATCATGTCCTGTGGATTGTATGTATTATCCTGTTTGTTCTTGCTTAGTGTGACTTTACTGTCTCATAGCATGTGTTCGCTTACTATTATGTTGCCTTTATGTTCACAGTGACACCCTCACAGGTTATCACAGAACAGAAATGGGGAATGGCTCCCCGAGAGCGTTTGGATAGTGCAATATTTGCACTACAGATTTTCGCAGGTAGAGCATCAATTTAATCCCTGGCAGAACGATGCCAGTCTGAAGGTTTGTGTGTGTGGAACCCCAGAATATTCTTCTCCCATTAACTAAGAATTATTTGCAATGGTCATTGCAGAGCTCAGACATCTTACAATAGGCATTGTTGAATTTTCCAGGTCTCATTAATATTCATTTTCCTCTTCATCAATTCTTTTCTTTATATCAACAGGTCAGAGGGTTACCTTAGCTATTAAAACAACCTGTAAAAGGCCTCAGGTTTTCACTGATGCCAGTCAAAAGACTTCTAAAGCAAGACTAACTTGGCAAAATAAAGGCAAATGGCTCAGTGAAATCCTTGAGGGCCAAGAGACTCTTTGCAGGTCCTTAAGTTATGTGCAGTAATCTGGGTATTTGAGAGATGGCCAGATGACCCTGTTAACATGGTTTCTGATTCTCTTTACGTAGTAGGTGCTATTGAAATACAGAGTCACTCAGGATTAATGGAAGGCCTGGCCCTGGGGAACGAGAGGGCTGACCAGTTAGTAGCACCACGGTGGGCCTTTTTTCATCAAAGCGCAAAAGCTCTGCACAAGTAATTTGGGATATCATTACAAAATGCACAAGGAATTGTTTCCACTTGCCCACAATGTCAGGGTACAGTTGGCGGGCTGAGTCCCGGGGTCAATCCTCGTGGCCTAGGACCTCTGCAATTATGACGGACTGATGTGACTATCTATGCCCTTTTGATCATTTCAAATGCCTTTATGTGACCATAGACACCTTTTTGGCCATGATTTGAGTCACTCCTATGAGGAGTGAAGGGTCTCGTTTTGTTTTTCAACACTGGCGAGGCTGCTTTGCCGTAATGGGCTTGCCTCAAGAAATAAAAACAGATAATGGGTCAAGTTATACAGCCATCGAACCCAAGAGTTTCTGGCTCTTTGGGGAGTGAGGCATAGCACGGGCATTCCAGGTAATTCCACCGGATAGGCCATTATTGAAAGAACACATCAGGTATTAAAAGGGCTGCTTAATAAACAAAAAACGGGGGAAAATGGGCTAAGCCCGCAGGACAGAGTAACAGGTGCTTGCAAAAATCCACCAGCATTAAACCATTACTCAGGCTACAGAAGTCAGTAAAGATCTGATAGCCTTTACATTTCCTGATGGAGTGACTGTATCAACTTGCCCCTATGTGATAACTACTCCTCCGGGTCTGGAGACAGATTAATTTGGATACCAGCAAGATGGATTAAACCGTATCACTCTGATGCTGAACCTGGAAATTCTGTGCAGGTCAATTAGCAAGATATAGTCTGGCTAACTTTCTTTGTGCCTTTTTAGGACCAAACCACAGGCATCCTGACCCATTCCAACCTTTGCCACCTTTAATTTGTCAAAAATCTTTGAGTAAACAGTTTAACCTTTTTCAAAATTTGCAGCTTATAGAAACTTTTGATCAACGTATTTTAGGTTATCTGGTATATAAGTTAGCAAGAAATTTAGCACGTAAAAACGTAGTTAATGGTAGTAGCATTGTAAAGCAAGCTGGGATATTAAGGGATGGTTTATAGAGTTTGTTAAGATAAGACTGATAGCTTTAGCAGTTATGATACTCGTGTGTTATAACCATGTATTGTTAAGTGTTTGATAAAATCAGTAGAAAAAACAGTAAACCAGGTTTGGATTGCTCACAGGAAAGAGGGGGGATTTGTGGAGAAATACTATGTCCTATATGTAGACATACATATATGTACATATAGTACATAAGTAGACAGTGAGCAATCCAAACTTGTTAGATGAGAAATAAGCCTCTGTATTTAGAAAAGCAATAGGCCTCTGCACTTCTTTCCCAAGGCCGTTTGTGAAACATCTGTGAGAAAAGGGAGATTAACTCCCAGGTGTCTGGAAAGGAGTTTGGCAGAAGAAATTATTATTGTAGCCTTCTGATACGGGAGTCAGAGCACTAATTAGTATAGAGAAAACTGTGTGAAACTGTGTGTGGGAAAAGCACTGTGAGAAAACTTATCTTATGACTTATTTTTAGTATTGTCACTTAGGGTATAAGAATACCTGGGGTTTTCGGAATAAACGGCTTCACTTGGATCACATTGATCGTGTGTGTTGTCCATTATTTACCCGGGAGGCTATAGCAAAAATTGTAGTCAAGGCACGAAAGTGAACACTGGATGGAACCCCAAAATATTCTTCTCCCGTTAACTAAGGATTACTTGCAATGGTCATTGCAGAACTCAGACATCTTACAATGGGCATTGTTGAATTTTCCAGGTCTCATTAGTATTCATTTTCCTCCTCATCAATTCTTTTCTTTATATCAACATGTCAAAGGATTACCTTAGTTATCAAAACAACCTGTAGAAGGCCTCAGGTTTTCACTGATGCCAGTCAAAAGACTTCTAAAGCAAGACTAACTTGGCAAGATAAAGGCAAATGGCTCAGTGAAATCCTTGAGGGCCAAGAGACTCTTTGCAGGACGTTGAGTTATGTGCAGTAATCCGGGTATTTGAGAATTGGCCAGATGACCCTGTTAACATTGTTTCTGATTCTCTTTACGTAGTAGGTGTTGTTGAGCGCATGGAGCGGTCATTGCTGAAGGAAATTCAGAACCAGCGGTTGCAGGAACTCTTTGTGCAGCTATGGCAGTCACTTAATTCCCGCAGGCAGGATTATTTCATCACCCATATATGGAGTCACTCGGGATTAATGGAAGGTCTAGCCTTGGGGAACGAGAGGGCTGACCAATTAGTAGCACCACTGTGGGCCTCTGCTTCCCCCAATATTGATAAGTTTAGTCAAGCCAGAAGGGCTCACGAGTTTTTCATCAAAGCGCAAAGGTTCTGCACAAGCAATTTGGGATATCATTGCAAAAGATGCAAGGAATTGTTTCAACTTGTCCACAATGTCAGGGCATAGTTGGCGAGTTGGGTCCTGGGGTCAATCCTCGTGGCCTAGGACCTCTGCAATTATGGCAGATTGATATGACTATTAATGCCCCTTTTGGTCGCTTCAAACGCCTTCATGTGACCATAGACACCTTTTTGGCCACGGTTTGGGCCATTCCTATGACAAGTGAAGGGTCTCGTTTTGTTATTCGACCTTGGCGAGGCTGCTTTGCTGTAATGGACTTGCCCCAGGAGATAAAAACAGATAATGGGTCAGGTTATACAGCCCAGCGAACCCAAGAGTTTCTGGATCTCTGGGGAGTGAGGCATAGCACAGGCATTCCAGGTAATTCCACTGGACATGCCATAATTGAAAGGACACATCAGGTATTAAAAGGGCTGCTTGATAAACAAACAAACAAACAACCAACAAACAACAACAACAACAACAACAACAAAAGGGGAAAAATGGGCTGAGCCCGCAGGACAGAGTACTGCAAGCAGTTTATGTTATGAACCATCTATGATTAACAGGTGCTTGCAGAAATCCACCAGCATTAACCCATTACTCAGGCTTGCAGTAAGACTCTGAATTGTCTCAGCACCGACCAAAAGTTTGTTTTAAGAATCCTATGTCAGGGTCATAGGAGGGAGCTGTGGAGTTGCTTATGGGGAAAAAGAGTTATGCTTGTGTCATTACAGATAAAAGACCCCGAGGGATACCAGCAAAGTAGATTTGTTTCTGGCTTGAGAAAGATACTTCGATCTCTGATACTGCTGAAGAATAGATACTGTGTTTTTCTTTGGGGTTTTTTTTCTTTTAGATACTGCTATTGTTCGAATTTTAGGGATAAGATATGATATTAGATAATATTGGATAAATAAATAGTTGAATCAGATATTAGATTGTC
>JAMPIT010000411.1:0-93813 GCA_026261815.1 Monarcha castaneiventris obscurior
GCTTTTCCGACGCCTGGCGCTGCCCAGAGCCTTCCGGGAGCTCCGAGCTCGGGAATTCCGGCCCTGAAACCTCGGGAATTCCAGCCCTGAGCCCTCGGGAATTCTGGCCCTGAAACCTCGGAATTCCGGCCCTGAAACCTCGGGAATTTCAGCCCTGAGAGCCCTCAGGAATTCCTGGAATTCCTCGGGAATTTCAGCCCTGAGCCCTCGGGAATTCCCAAAATTCCTTGGGAATTCTGGCCCTGAGAGCCCTTGGGAATTCCCAAAATTCCTTGGGAATTCTGGCCCTGAGAGCCCTTGGGAATTCCCAAAATTCCTCAGGAATTCCGGCCCTGAGCCCTCGGGAATTCCGGGAATTCCTCGGGAATTCTGGCCCTGAGAGCTCGGGAATTCCCAAAATTCCTCAGGAATTCCGGCCCTGAGCCCTCGGGGATTCTGGGAATTCCTCGGGAATTTCAGCCCTGAGAGCCCTTGGGAATTCCCAAAATTCCTCGGGAATTCCGGCCCTGAGCCCTCGGGAATTCCTTGGGAATTTCAGCCCTGAGCCCTCAGGATTCTGGGAATTCCTCGGGAATTCTGGCCCTGAGCCCTCAGGATTCTGGGAATTCCTCAGGAATTCCGACCCTGAGCCCTCGGGAATTCTGGCCCTGAGCCCTCGGGAATTCCCAAAATTTCTCAGGAATTCCGGCCCTGAGAGCCCTCGGGATTCTGGGAATTCCTCAGAAATTCTGGCCCTGAGCCCTTGGGAATTCCCAAAATTCCTTGGGAATTCCGGCCCTGAGCCCTCGGGAATTCCTTGGGAATTTCAGCCCTGAGAGCCCTCGGGAATTCCCAAAATTCCTTGGGAATTCCGGCCCTGAGCCCTCGGGAATTCCGGGAATTCCTCGGGAATTCTGGCCCTGAGAGCTCGGGAATTCCCAAAATTCCTCAGGAATTCCGGCCCTGAGCCCTCGGGAATTCCGGGAATTCCTCGGGAATTCTGGCCCTGAGAGCTCGGGAATTCCCAAAATTCCTCAGGAATTCCGGCCCTGAGCCCTCGGGAATTCCGGGAATTCCTCGGGAATTTCAGCCCTGAGAGCCCTCGGGAATTCCCAAAATTCCTCGGGAATTCCGGCCCTGAGCCCTCGGGAATTCCCAAAATTTCTCAGGAATTCCGGCCCTGAGAGCCCTCGGGAATTCTGGGAATTCCTTGGGAATTGCAGCCCTGAGAGCCCTCGGAGCCGAAGGATTCCCAGGAATTTCCCCCCTTGGAATTGTGGGGGAGGGGAAATTGGGGATTTGGGGTTTGGGATTTGGGAATTTTGGGAATGTCTGGATTTGGGGTTTGGAATTTGGGATTTTGGGATTGGGGATTTGGGGAATGTCTGGATTTGGGATTTGGGGGTTTGGAATTTTGGGATTTTGGGGTTTGGGGATTCCCGAAATTCCTTGGGAATTTGGGGATTTTGGGGTTTGGGATTTGGGGAATTTCAGGATTTGAGGATTTGGGAATTTTGGGAATTTCTAGGTTTGGGATTTGGGGATTTGGGAATTTGAGATTTTGGGAATGTCTGGATTTGGGATTTGGGGATTTTTTGGGATGAAAATCTGAGAATTGGGTTAAAAAATTGGGATTTGGGGTTTTTTTTGGGATAAAATCTGGGAATTGGGAGCTGGAATTGGGCAAAAAATGTGGGATTTTGGAATTCTTTGGGATAAAAATCTCTTGGATCTTCCCAAATCCAGGGAAAATCTGGGAATTTGGGGGGAAATTTTGGGATTTGGGGATTTTTTTGGGATAAAAAAATCCGGGAATTGGGTGAGAAATTTGGGATTTGGGGAATTTTTGGGGTTTTTTGGGGGGGAATAAAAAATTTTGGGTGGAATTTGGTTCCTGGGTTTGGGAAATCTGGGAGAAATCTGGGAATTAGGGGGAAATTTGGGATTTGGGGATTTTTTTGGGATGAAAATCTGGGAATTGGGAATGAGAATTGGGTTAAAAAATTGGGAATTTGGAATTTTTGGGAATAAAATATTTTGGATCTTCCCAAATCCAGGGGAAATCTGGGAAATGGGGGGAAAATTTTGGGATTTGGGGCATTTTTTGGGGTTTTTCCTGGGGGGGAATAAAAAATTTTGTGTGGAATTCCGGTCCTGGGTTTGAAAAATCTGGGAGAAATCTGGGAATTGGGGGGGAATTTTGGGATTTAGGGGGTTTTTTTGGATGAAAATCTGGGAATTGGGGGTGGGAAACGGGGGGAAAATTCGGGATTTGGATTTTTTTTTTGAGAATAAAATCTTTTGGATCGCAATTCTGCTCCTGTTTGTGCCAAATCCATGGAAAATCTGGGAATGGGGAGCGGGGATTGGGAGAAAAATTTGGGATTTAGGAATTTTTTGGGATAAAACCTTGGGATCTTCCCAAATCCAGGGGAAAATCCCAAATCCATCCCAAATCCACCCAAATCCATCCCAAATCCACCAAAAAAATCCACCAAATCCTCCCAAATCCATAAAAATCCACCCAAATCCACCCAAATCCATAAAAATCCATCCCAAATCCATCAAAATCCATCCCAAATCCACCCAAATCCATAAAAATCCATCCCAAATCCATAAAAATCCACCCAAATCCATCCCAAATCCATCCCAAATCCATCCCAAATCCACCCCAAATCCATCCCAAATCCACCCAAATCCATCCCAAATCCATCCCAAATCCACCCAAATCCATCCCAAATCCACCCCAAATCCATCCCAAATCCATCCCAAATCCACCCAAATCCATCCCAAATCCATCCCAAATCCACCCAAATCCATAAAAATCCAAATCCACCCAAATCCATCCCAAATCCATCCCAAATCCACCCCATCCTACCCAAATCCATCCCAAATCATCCAAATCATCCATCCATCCAAATCCTCCCAAATCCATCCCAAATCCCCCAAACCACCCCAAATCCTCCCAAATCCACCCCAAATCCATCCCAAATCCATCCCAAATCCATCCCAAATAAATCCCAAATCCACCCCAAATCCATCCCAAATCCATCCCAAATCCATCCCAAATCCACCCCAAATCCACCCCAAATCCATCCCAAATCCACCCAAATCCATCCCAAATCCACCCCAACCCATCCCAAATCCATAAAAATCCATCCCAAATCCACCCCAAATCCATAAAAATCCACCCAAATCCACCCCAAATCCATCCCAAATCCTGGGGAAAAATCCTGGAATCGGCTCCCGGCGCGGCTTGGGAGTTCCTGAGATTCCTGGAATTCTGGGGATGGGGAAGAGGGAGGGAATGGTGGGGATGAAGCAGGGAAAAATGGGATTTTGGGAAGGAATTCCCAGCCGGGCTGGAATTCCCAGAGAATCCCCGGATCCCTGGCAGTGTCCCAGGAAAGGCTGGAGCAGCCTGGGATCATCGTGGGAGGGGTCGGGGCTGGAATGGGATGGGATTGGAGCTCCATGGATCCCACCCAAAGCATTCCGGGATTCTGGGATCGAGGCCGCTCAGGATCCATCCCGAGGGATTTTTCTGGGAGTCGGGGATGGAAAAGGGAAGGGAGACCCTTCCTGGAGTGCCGAGATTCCCAGGGAAGCCCCTGGATGCGGAAATTCCTTCCCGGAGAGGAGTCGGGATGGGGCTGGATCCAATGGCAGGCTGGGAGAGCTGGGAATGGAGGGATTTCCCTGGGAAAGGGGAGCTGGGGCTGGGAGCTTGGGAAGGAATTCCCGGCCGGGCTGCAATTCCCAGAGAACCCCTGGGAGCATCCAGGGAAAAGTCGGAGCACCCCGGGATCAGGGAATTTCCGGGCTGGGATTGGGACGGGATTGCAGCTCCATGGATCCCACCCAGAGCATTCCCGGATCCTTCTCCAAACCCATTTTCCCCTCGGGAAAGCGCCGGAGCCCCTCCCGCTCTCCCTGGAACAAAGCAGGCCGGGAATCGGGAATGGGGCTTTGGAATTCCGCTCCTTCTATTCAAAGCGATCCCAACTCCGGGAACGCCCCCGGCTCCGCTCGTTCCCGGTGCCGCCCATCCCCAACGGAAACCCCTCGGTTCTCCGACGGAATTCCCGGGTCTGGAACGCGCAATTCCCGTCCCTCCTTCCCCGAATCCCGGCCGGATCCGAGCTCTCCCAGCTCCTCCCTGCCGTGCTTTTCGGGAGGGATTCGGGAGGAATTCCCGGCCAATCCCGGGTTTGCTCCCAGAAGAGACGCGGAGTCTTCCCAACCGTCCCTGAGTTTGGATCTCCCGGAATTGCTGCCGCCGCTCCGAGTGCTGCCGTCCCGGAAAATCCCGGGAAAAGCCAACGGCGCCGGATCCGCCGTTCCCTCCCTTCCAGGGAACGAAATCCCCCCGAAACCTCCGGGAAGGCTCCGCGCCGAGGGCTCGGTTCCGGATCCCGCATTCCCGAGGGGTTTTCCCGGGCGCCGCCGGATCCTCAGGAATTCTCCAGCACCTGGTGGGGCAGGGGCACGGCGGCGGCTCCGAGGAACGATCCCGGTTTTTCCCGGCCCTTCAGGAAGAAGGTGAGGAGCTCCCCTTTGCCCTTGACGTAGACGGCGCCGCGCCGGACGAAGCGGAATCCGTATTCCTTCAGGATCAGGTGCGTCTCCTCCACCACCTGCGGGAAAAGCGGGACACGGCGGGAATCCGGGAATCTTCCCCGGGATGGGAAATTTGGAAATTCGGGAAAAAATGGGGAAAAACCCGCTGGGAGCGACGGCCGGATTCCAGCGGTGCCGAGTTCGGGAAGGGATTTTTCCCGGCGGGGAGGGGCCGGGTTGGAATTCCCAGGGAATCCCCGGATCCCTGGCAGTGTCCCAGGAAAGGCTGGAGCAGCCTGGGATCATCGTGGGAGGGGTCGGGGCTGGAATGGGATGGGATTGGAGCTCCATGGATCCCACCCAAAGCATTCCGGGATTCTGGGATCGAGGCCGCTCAGGATCCATCCCGAGGGATTTTTCTGGCAGTCGGGGATGGAAAAGGGAAGGGAGACCCTTCCTGGAGTGCCGAGATTCCCAGGGAAGCCCCTGGATGCGGAAATTCCTTCCCGGAGAGGAGTCGGGATGGGGCTGGATCCAATGGCAGGCTGGGAGAGCTGGGAATGGAGGGATTTCCCTGGGAAAGGGGAGCTGGGGCTGGGAGCTTGGGAAGGAATTCCCAGCCAGGCTGCAATTCCCAGAGAACCCCCGGATCCCTGGCAGCATCCAAGGGAACTCTGGACCCCCCTGGGCTGGCGGGAAGCGTCGGAGCTGGAACCCAACCCCTTCCCCCATTCCGTGACATTCCCACCTCGGAGCCTCCCCTCATCCACCCCCAGCCATTCCCAGCATTCCCAACCTCCGTTTCCCCTTTCCCAACCCCTCCCCGGGGCCATTCCAATGGCTCCATCCTGCCCGGAATGGCGGCTGCCGGCCGTGATCCCACCTGGATGTTCCCCATGACTCCGGTGGATTCCATCCTGCTGGCCACGTTGACCGTGTTGCCCCAGATGTCGTAGTGGGGCTTGCGGGCGCCGATGACGCCGGCCAGCACCGCGCCCTTGTTCATCCCTGCGCGGCACACGCCCTCCCATGGCACCGGCATTCCCGGGATTCCCGGGATTCCCGGAGTGAGTTCCCGGACTTGCCTATGCGGAGCATGAAGTTGTTGAAGGACTGGTAGTTGATGTTCATCAGCGTCACCTTCATGGCCAAGGCGAAGTCGGCCAGGTCGGCCAAGTGCTGCCAGCGCTCCTTCTCCGACAGCTCCTTCTGCGCGGGAATCCCGGGAATCGGCCTCTTTCCCGCCTCCTCCCGGCATTCCCGGGGCAGCGGGAGGTGGGGGATGGGACACGGGGATGGGGCACGGGGATGGGACATTGGGACATGGAGATGGGACATTGGGATGGGACACAGGGATGGGATACTGGGATGGGACACAGGGATGGGATACTGGGATGGGACACGGGGATGGGACACAGGGATGGGACACAGGGATGGGATACTGGGATGGGACAGGGATAGGGGACATGGATGGGACATGGGGATGGGACACAGGGATGGGATATGGAGGAGATGGGACATGGAAATGGGACACGGGGATGGGACACGGAGATGGGACATGGAGATGGAACATTGGGGATGGACACGGGGATGGAACATTGGGATGGGATATGGAGGTGGGACACGGAGGTGGGACATGGAGATGGAACATTGGGGATGGACACGGGGATGGAACATTGGGATGGGATATGGAGGTGGGACACGGAGGTGGGACATGGAGATGGGACAGGGAGATGGGACATGGGGATGGGACATGGAGAAGATGGGGCATGGAAATGGGACACGGGGATGGGACATTGGGGATGGGACACATGGATGGGGTATGGAGATGGAACATTGGGATGGACATGGAGATGGGACACAGGGATGGAACACTGGGATGGACACAGGGATGGAACACTGGGATGGACACAGGGATGGAACATTGGGACAGGACATTGGGATGGGACACGGAAATGGGACATGGAGATGGGACACAGGGATGGGACATTGGGATGGGATATGGAGGATGGACGTGGAACGGACACAGGGATGGACACAGGGTGGACATGGGATGGACACAGGGATGGAACACTGGGATGGACACAGGGATGGAACATTGGGACAGGACATTGGGATGGGACACGGAAATGGGACATGGAGATGGGACACAGGGATGGGACATTGGGATGGATATGGAGGAGATGGGACGTGGAGACGGAACACAGGGATGGGACACAGGGATGGAACATTGGGATGGACACAGGGATGGACAGGGATGGACACGGATGGAACAGGGACAAACAAAACAACAAAAAACACAACAAGAGAGGGACAGAGGATAGGGGACATGGAGATGGGACACAGGGATGGGACACAGGGATGGACACGAGGATGGGACATCGGGATGGGACACGGGGATGGGACACGGAGATGGGACACTGGGATGGGACATGGAGGAGATGGGACATGGAGATGGGATACAGGGATGGGACGTGGGGATGGACACAGATGGGACGTGGGGATGGGACATGGAGATGGGACATGGGAATGGGGACATGGAGATGGAACACGGAGATAGGACATTGGGACAGGGAGATGGGATACAGGGATGGAACACGGGGATGGGACAGGGATAGGGGACACGGGGATGGGACATTGGGACATGGAGATGGGACATGGAGATGGGACATGGAAGGGACACGGGGATGGGGCATTGGGGATGGGAAAAGGGGATGGGATACGGATAGGGGACATGGAGATGGGACAGGGAGATGGGACACAGGGATGGGATATGGAGGAGATGGGACATGGAAATGGGATATTGGGATGGGACAAAGGGATGGGACATTGGGATGGGACACGGGGATGGGACACGGAGATGGGATATGGAGATGGGACATGGGGATGGAACATTGGGATGGGACATTGGGATGGGACACGGGGATGGGACATTGGGATGGGACACGGGGATGGGACACGGGGATGGGACATTGGGACAGGACACGGAGATGGGGAGAAGGAGGAAGGGACCGATCCCAGAATCCCCAGGGATACCCCAGGGCCGGATCCCAGCCTGACCTTGGCGCCGAATCCGTTGGCGCCGGCGTCGGGCGTCACTCCGGAGGCGGCCATGTAGGTGCTGCCGATGGTCTTGATCTTGGTGATGCAGCGGAACTGGGGCTCGTCCAGGAGCTGGGCACGGACACGAGAGCCGGGATGGCGGCGCGTCCCATCGGGAACGCCGGGGGGAATCCCGGGAATCCCCCGCCGTGGATCCCGGCCCGGCTCACCGCGTCGAAGTCGGAGATGATCTCGTTGAGGAAGCGCAGGCACTCGATGCCGCCGTTGTTGATGCTCTCCTCCGTGTAGAAGTCGGCGAAGTTGGGCAGGGAGGCGAACATGACGCCGATCTCCTCGTAGGACTGGCTGTAGAGCTCCTGGGGAACGCGGCGGGAATGGGGCCCGGAGCTGGGAATGGCCCCGGGAGCTGGGAATGTCCCCGGGAGCCGGGAATGTCCCCGGGAGCCGGGAATGTCCCCGGGAGACCACTGGGAATGTCCGGAGCGGGAACACCCTGGGAGCCGGGAATGTCCCCGGGAGCTGGGAATGTCCCCGGGAGCTGGGAATGTGGCCTGGAGATGGGAATGTCCCTGGGAGCTGGGAATGTGGCCTGGAGCTGGGAATGTCCCCGGGAGCTGGGAATGTCCCCGGGAGCTGGGAATGTCCCTGGGAGCTGGGAATGTCCCCGGGAGCTGGGAATGTCCCCGGGAGCTGGGAATGTCCCTGGGAGCTGGGAATGTCCCTGGGAGTTGGGAATGTCCCCGGGAGCTGGGAATGTCCCCGGGAGCCGGGAATGTGGCCTGGAGCTGGGAATGTCCCCGGGAGCTGGGAATGTCCCCGGGAGCTGGGAATGTCCCTGGGAGCCGGGAATGTCCCCGGGAGCTGGGAATGTCCCCGGGAGCCGGGAATGTGGCCTGGAGCTGGGAATGTCCATGGGAGCCGGGAATGTCCCCGGGAGCTGGGAATGTCCCGGGGAGTTGGGAATGTCCCTGGGAGCTGGGAATGTGGCCTGGAGCAGGGAATGTGGCCTGGAGCTGGGAATGTCCCCGGGAGCCGGGAATGTCCCCGGGAGCTGGGAATGCGACCTGGAGCCAGGAATGTCCCCGGGAGCCGGGAATGTCCCCGGGAGATGGGAATGTCCATGGGAGCCGGGAATGTGGCCTGGAGCTGGGAATGTCCCCGGGAGATGGGAATGTCCATGGGAGCCGGGAATGTGGCCTGGAGCTGGGAATGTCCCCAGGAGCTGGGAATGTCCCCGGGAGCGGGAATGTCCCCGGGAGCCGGGAATGTGGCCTGGAGCTGGGAATGTCCCTGGGAGCCGGGAATGTCCCCGGGAGCTGGGAATGTCCCCGGGAGATGGGAATGTCCCTGGGAGCCGGGAATGTCCCCAGGAGCTGGGAATGTCCCCGGGAGCCGGGAACGTCCCTGGGAGCTGGGAATGTCCCCGGGAGCCGGGAATGTGGCCTGGAGCCAGGAACATCCCCAGGAATCCCAACCCATCCGCAGATCCTCCCCTTGAGGGCGCCGCCCACCCGAAGGCGCTCATCCGGGATTTACGGCGGAACCGTTGGATCCGGAGCCGGGAAGTGCCCGGGAACGTGGGAATACCGACCTCATCCCGCTTTTTGGAGCCCAGGAAGTGGCGGGCCACGTGCTCCGGGAGCATGTTGGCCACCAGGGCCTCGTTCCAGCGGCGCATCTCGGACACGCGCTCCTTCTGGTCGTGGACGTCGATCTTCCACAGGAACAGGGTCCTGGCCAGCTTTTCCACCTGGGAATTCGGGCTGGGAATGTGGCTGCGTTCCCAGTTCCACCCCCCGGGGGATCCCATCCCACGCTGGGATCGCGGGGACAGCCCGGGAGAAGGGTTTGGGATGAGGCGAGGCCATAATTTGGGATGAGGCGAAGCCATAATTTGGGATGAGGCGAAGCCGTAATTTGGGATGAGGCGAAGCCGTAATTTGGGATGAGGCGAAGCCGTAATTTGGGATGAGGCGAAGCCGTAATTTGGGATGAGACGAAGCCGTAATTTGGGATGAGACGAAGCCGTAATTTGGGATGAGGCGATGCCGTAATTTGGGATGAGGCGAAGCCGTAATTTGGGATGAGGCGAAGCCGTAATTTGGGATGAGGCGAAGCCATAATTTGGGATGAGGTGAAGCCGTAATTTGGGATGAGGCGATGCCGTAATTTGGGATGAGGTGAAGCCGTAATTTGGGATGAGGCGATGCCGTAATTTGGGATGAGGCGAGGCCGTAATTTGGGATGAGGCGATGCCGTAATTTGGGATGAGGCGATGCCGTAATTTGGGATGAGGCGATGCCATAATTTGGGATGAGACGAAGCCGTAATTTGGGATGAGGCGAGGCCGTAATTTGGGATGAGGCGAAGCCGTAATTTGGGATGAGGCGATGCCGTAATTTGGGATGAGGCGATGCCGTAATTTGGGATGAGGCGAGGCCATAATTTGGGATGAGGCGAGGCCATAATTTGGGATGAGGCGAAGCCGTAATTTGGGATGAGGGCGGCTCTGAGGTGGCAGCGGGAGCCTCATGGATGGGTTGGGAATGGGATTCCGAGATGTGGGCGTTCCTGGAATTTGGGGGTGAGGGGGGGATGGAAAAACTTCTGGGGGGTTTCCTTGGAGAGGAGATGGAGATGGGCCTGGGATAAATCCTGGGGTCTTGGAGCTTCCGAGGAATCCGGGAAGGGATTTAGGGAAGAAAGATGAAGAAAAGGAGGAAAAGCGGAAAAGGGAGGAAAGGGAAAGAAATGGGAGGGAAGGAGGGGAAAAAGGAGGAAAAGGAGAGGGGAGGGAAAAGCAGGAAAAGAGGAGGAAAAATGAGGAAAAGGGGGAAGAAAGAGGAGGAAAAATGGGGGAAATGGGAGGAAAAGGGAGAAAAGAAGAGGGGAGGGGAGGAAAAGGGAAAAAAGGGCAGGAAAAGGGCGGGAAGGGAAGGGAAGGGAAGGGAAGGGAAGGGAAGGGAAGGGAAGGGAAGGGAAGGGAAGGGAAGGGAAGGGAAGGGAAGGGAAGGGAAGGGAGGGAAGGGAAGGGAAGGGAAGGGAAGGGAAGGGAAGGGAAGGGAAGGGAAGGGAAGGGAAGGGAAGGGAAGGGAAGGGAAAATGGAGAAGGGAAAATGGAAAATGGAAAATGGAAAAAGGGAAGGGAAAAGGGAAAAAAGAGGAGGAAGTGGGGAGAAACGGGAGAAAAAGGAGGAAAAGAAAGGAAAAGGGAGGAAACGATGCAATAAAGGGAGGAAAGGGGGAAGAAAAAGAGGGAAGGGGAAGGGAAGGACAGGAAAAAGGAGGAAAAGGGAAGGGAAGGGCAGGAAAAAGGAGGAAAAGGGAAGGGAAGAACAGGAAAAAGAAGCAAAAGGGAAGGGAAGGGCAGGAAAAAGGAGGAAAAGGGAATGGCAGGGCAGGAAAAAGGAGGAAAAGGGAAGGGAAGGGCAGGAAAAAGGAGGAAAAGGGAATGGCAGGGCAGGAAAAAGGAGGAAAAGGGAAGGGCAGGGGAAGAAAAAGGAGGAAAAGGGAAGGGAAAAGAAGGAAAAGGGAAGAGCGGGAGCCGTCGCAGCCACTCACGTGCCGGGAGAAGTAGTAGAAGCTGAGCATCACCACGAAGATCATGGCGGTCATGGAGTACTTGGAGGGGACCAGCACGGACCTGCCGGCGGCAACGGCAAATCCGGAGGGGTCCCGGGCCCATCCCCATCCCCATCCCCATCCCCATCCCAATCCCAATCCCAATCCCCATCCCAATCCCAATCCCCATCCCCATCCCCATCCCAATCCCCATCCCCATCCCCATCCCCATCCCCATCCCAATCCCCATCCCCATCCCCATCCCCATCCCAATCCCCATCCCGATCCCAATCCCCATCCCCATCCCCATCCCAATCCCCATCCCAATCCCAATCCCCATCCCAATCCCCATCCCAATCCCAATCCCCATCCCAATCCCCATCCCCATCCCAATCCCATCCCCATCCCCATCCCAATCCCCATCCCCCCAATCCCCATCCCCATCCCATCCCAATCCCATCCCAATCCCCATCCCCATCCCAATCCCCATCCTCACCCCCATCCCAATCCCAATCCTCACCCCCATCCCAATCCCCATCCCAACCCCATCCCCATCCCCATCCCACCCCGAGCCCCCTTACGAGCTCTGCTGGCCACGCCGCCGGTCGTACTGGTCGAAGATGGGCTCCCAGGCGGAGAAGTTGACGGCGCCGGTGGCGGCGGTGATGAGCACCATGAGGCTCAGCTTGACCATGTGGCTCACCTGGACCAGCATGACGGTGGCCACCAGGGCCAGCAGGGCGATGTAGCTGTAGTACTTGGGCTGCTCCGCGCAGCCGCCGCCGGCCCGCGGCGGCCCCGAGGTCCCGTTGGTGGCCGGCCCGCGGTCGCGTCGGCAGCCGAGCTGGGGAGGCCAGGGTGGGGTCAGCACGGGGGCACGGTGGCCACCGTGGCCACCGGGGCGATGGAGCTGCAGTGTCTGGGCTGATCCTCGCGGACACCACCCCATGGTGGCCCCAAACTCCTGTTGGCCACCACGCCATGGCCCCCATGGCAGCTGAGCTGGGGACATGGGCCTACAGTGGCCACCGTGGCCACCGGGGCGATGGAGCTGCAGTATCTGGGCTGCTGCTCACGGACACCACCCCATGGTGGCCCCAATGTCCTGTTGGCCACCACCCTGCGGTCCCCACGGCAGCCAGGCTGGGGACATGGTGGCCACCATGACCACCATGGCCAGCAGGGCGATGGAGCTGCAGTGTCTGGGCTGCTCCTCACAGCCATCACCCCACGGTGGCCTCAATGTCCCGTTGGCCACCACCCCACGGTGGCCCCGATGCCCCATTGGCCACCACCCCACGGTGGCCTCAATGTCCCGTTGGCCACCACACTGCGGTCCCCGTGGTAGCTGGGCTGGGGACATGAGGACACGGTGGCCACCATGGCCACCAGGGCAATGGAGCTGCAGTATCTTGGCTGCTCCCTTCAGCCACCACCCACGGTGGCCCCAAACTCCTGTTGGCCACCACCCCGCAGTCCCCATGGCAGCCGGGCTGGGGACATGAGGCCACGGTGGCCACCAGGGCCACCAGGGCAATGCACCTCTAACATCTGGGCTGCTCCTCACAGCCACCACCCCATGGTGGCCCCAAAGTCCCATTGGCCACCACCCCATGGTGGCCCCAAAGTCCCATTGGCCACCACCCCATGGTGGCCCCAGTGTCCCCTTGGCCACCACGCCATCGTCCCCATGGCAGCTGAGCTGGGGACATGAGGACATGATGGCCACCACGGCCACCAGGGTGATGGAGCTGAACTATTTGGGCTGGTCCTCCAAGCCACCACCCCACGGTGGCCCCGATGTCCCGTTGGCCACCACCCCGCAGTCCCCATGGCCGCTGAGCTGGGGACATGAGGACATGGTGGCCACCACGGCCACCGGCGCAATGGAGCTGCAGTATCTTGGCTGCTCCCTTCAGCCACCACCCACGGTGGCCCCAAGGTCCTGTTGGCCACCACCCCATGGTCCCCACGGCAGCCGGGCTGGGGACATGGTGGCCACCATGACCACCATGGCCAGCAGGGTGATGGAGCTGCAGTGTCTGGGCTGGTCCTCACAGCCACCACCCCACGGTGGCCCCAAGGTCCCACTGGCCACCACCCCATGGTGGCCTCAATGTCCCGTTGGCCACCACCCCACGGTGGCCCCAATGCCCCACTGGCCACCACACCATCGTCCCCATGGCAGCCAGGCTGGGGACATGAGGACATGGTGGCCACCACGGCCACCGGGGCGATGGAGCTGCAGTATCTGGGCTGCTCCTCACAGCCATCACCCCATGGTGGCCCCAATGTCCTGTTGGCCACCACCCCATGGTCCCCACAGCATCTGGGCTGGGGACATGGGGCTACAGTGGCCACCGTGGCCACCGGGGCGATGGAGCTGCAGTATCTGGGCTGCTGCTCACGGACACCACCCCATGGTGGCCCCAAACTCCTGTTGGCCACCACCCTGCGGTCCCCACGGCAGCCGGGCTGGGGACATGGTGGCCACCATGACCACCATGGCCAGCAGGGCGATGGAGCTGCAGTGTCTGGGCTGGTCCTCCAAGCCACCACCCCATGGTGGCCCCGATGCCCCACTGGCCACCACCCTGAGGTCCCCACGGCAGCTGGGCTGGGGACCATGAGGCCACAGTGGCCACCATGGCCAGTAGGGCAATGCACCTCTAACACCTGGGCTGCCCCTCACGGCCACCACCCCACGGTGGCCCCGATGCCCCACTGGCCACCACCCCACGGTGGCCCCGATGCCCCACTGGCCACCACCCCACAGTGGCCCCGATGCCCCACTGGCCACCACCCCGCAGTCCCCACGGCAGCCGGGCTGGGGGCACGAGGCCGGGGCGAGCGCGGGGGCACCGTGGCCACCCCGCCGAGGGCCAGCGCGTGGCTCACCATGTCCGCGATGTCGGCCGCGGTGACGATGGCGATGGCGGCCATGGCCCAGGTGTTGCGCGCCCAGCGCGTGCGGTCGATCCAGGTGGAGAAGGCCACCAGCTTTTTGGGGAAGACCTGCGAGGGGACGAGGGCGAGGTCAGCGGCCGGCGCGTGGCCACGGGAGGCCCCCGGCGGGCCAGCGGCGCGTCCCGTCCCGTCTCACCCGCGGGAAGATGGCGGCCAAGGAGCAGAGCGTGAGCACCAGCAGCAGCACCTCGCCCACCGCGAAGGTCACGTAGTTGGTCACCAACCTGCCCAAAAGCGCCCGAAGGCCGGCGGTGAGGCCGCGGCGCCCAGCGTGGGCCAGCACCGGCCGTGCCCGGGCTACCGCGGCCTACCAGGGGTCGAGGACGGCCTCCACCAGCGCGGTGAAGAAGAGGACGACGCAGGAGCAGCTGAAGGCGGCGCCGCTCTGCTTCTCCTTCTCCACGGAGTAGCGCGTCTCCATGTCGGGGTCGGTGAAGCGCATGGAGAGGCGGAAGGTGCTCTGCCCCTTGAGCCTGCCGGACGCGGCGCCCGTCAGCGCCGGGAGGCGCCGGGAGGAGCCGGGAAGCGCCGGGAAGCGCCGGGAAGCACCGGGAGGAGCCGGGAAGCGCCGGGAAGCGCCGGGAGGAGCCGGGAGGAGCCGGGAAGCGCCGGGAAGCACCGGGAGGCGCCGGGAGGCACCGGGAAGCACCGGGAGGCACCGGGAAGCACCAGGAGGCACCAGGAGGCACCGAGAAGTGCCGGGAAGCACCCGTCAGCGCTGGGAAGCATCGGGAAGCGCTGGGAAGCGCTGGGAAGTGCCGGGAAGTGCCGGGAAGCGCCGGGAAGCGCCGGGAAGCGCTGGGAAGTGCTGGGAAGTGCTGGGAAGCGCTGGGAAGCACCGGGAAGCGCCGGGAAGCGCTGGGAAGCGCTGGGAAGTGCTGGGAAGCACTGGGAAGCACCGGGAAGCGCCAGGAAGCGCCGGGAAGCGCCGGGAAGCGCCAGGAAGTGCCAGGAAGCGCCAGGAAGTGCTGGGAAGCACCGGGAAGCGCCGGGAAGCGCCGGGAAGCACCCATCAGCGCTGGGAAGCACCGGGAAGCGCCGGGAAGTGCCGGGAAGCACCGGGAAGCACGGGGAAGTGCTGGGAAGCGCTGGGAAGCACCGGGAAGCACCGGGAAGAACCCGTCAGTGCTGGGAAGCACCGGGAAGCGCTGGGAAGCGCCGGGAAGCGCTGGGAAGTGCTGGGAAGCGCCAGGAAGCGCCGGGAAGCACCGGGAAGAACCCGTCAGCGCTGGGAAGCACCGGGAAGTGCCGGGAACAGCCGGGAAGCACCCGTCAGCGCTGGGATGCACCGGGAAGCACCGGGAAGCACCCGTCAGCGCTGGGAAGCGCCGGGAAGCACCGGGAAGCACCCATCAGCACCGGGAAGCGCCGGGAAGCGCCGGGAAGCGCCGGGAGCACTCACGCCTGGATGGACTCGCGCTCCAGCAGGGCCTCGTTGAGCAGCTTGTTGAGCTCCTGCTCGTTCTGCGCCGCGCCCGCCACGCGCTCCGCCAGGTCCCGCAGCCGCAGCCGCCGCCGCGGGTTGGGGAAGGACGGGTTCTCCGCCTGGAACGCCCGAGGGTGGCCGTGGGGATGCGGCAGCTCTCCGGGGCAGGGATTCCGGGAAGGGGCTTGTACCTCTCCGTCCTCGTCGCCGAGCTCCAGGGAGTTCCTCCTCCCCGCCTCGGGATCCTCGGGATCCTCCGGGCTCAGGCTGAGGCTCCCGTTGCGCTCCGTGGCGGCGGCCGGCGGCGGGGACACGCCGTGGGAGGAGGTCAGCGACAGCTTCTGCAGTGGGGGGGAACACGGGCACGGTGGGTGTCCCCTGGGCCACCAGGGCCACCAGGGCCACCAGGGCTACCACGCTGTGGGACGGGGTCAGTGACGGTGGCTGTGGTGGGACACGGGCACGGTGGGTGTCCCCGGGGCCACCAGGGCCACCAGGGCCACCAGGGCCACCGGGGCCACCAGGGCCACCACGCCGTGGGACGAGGTCAGCGACAGCTTCTGCAGTGCGGTTGAACACGGGCACGGTGGGTGTCTCCGTGGGACACCAGGGCCACCAGGGCCACCACGCCGTGGGACGGGGTCAGTGATGGTGGCTGGAGTGGGACGTGGTCATCATGGGTGTCTCCATGGCCACCAGGGCCACCAGGGCCACCACGCCATGGGATGGGGTCAGTGATGGTGGCTGTGGTGGGATGTGGTCACCCTGAGTGTCTCCATGGCCACCAGGGCCACCACGCTGTGGGAGGAGGTCAGTGATGGCTGCTGTGGTGGGGCGTGGCCACCATGGGTGTCCCCAGGGCCACCAGGGCCACCACGCCATGGGATGGGGTCAGTGACAGTGGCTGTGGTGGGACGTGGCCACCTTGGGTGTCCTCAGGGCCACCAGGGCCACCAGGACCACCAGGGCCACCATGCCATGGGACGGGGTCAGTGACAGCCTCTATGGTGGGACGTGGCCACCATGGGTGTCTCCAGGGCCACCAGGGCCACCACGCCGTGGGATGGGGTCAGTGACAGTGGCTGTGGTGGGACGTGGCCACCATGGATGTCCTCAGGGCCACCAGGGCCACCAGGACCACCAGGGCCACCATGCCATGGGACGGGGTCAGTGACAGCCTCTATGGTGGGACGTGGCCACCATGGGTGTCTCCAGGGCCACCAGGGCCACCACGCTGTGGGACGGGGTCAGTGATGGTGGCTGGAGTGGGACGTGGTCACCATGGGTGTCCCCAGGGCCACCAGGGCCACCAGGGCCACCACGCCATGGGACACAGTGACAGTGTCCGTGGTGGGACGTGGCCACCCCGGTTGCCCCCCGTGCCCCCCCGGTGGCCCCGGTGGCACTCACCACGCCATGGGACACAGTGATGGTGTCCGTGGTGGGACGTGGCCACCCCGGTTGCCCCCCGTGCCCCCCCGGTGGCCCCGGTGGCACTCACCACGCCGTTGATGCCGTTGCGCAGGGGCTGCTTGGGGACCACCACGAGGTAGGTGACGATGCCCTTCTCCCGCAGGTAGTCGCAGCGGGAGCCGCCCTCGCCCGGCTCCAGCTCGAACTCGCCCTTCAGGCAGTCCCTGGTGCTCTGCGAGATGTGCACCCGCCTGCCGGGGCCACCGGGGTCACCTCGGCCACCGGGGCCACCGGGGTCACCAGGGCCACCGGGGTCACCAGGGCCACTGGGGCCACTGGGGTCACCGGGGTCACCTCGGCCACTGGGGTCACCGGGGTCACCGGGGCCACTGGGGTCACCTCAGCCACCGGGGTCACCTCGGCCACCTCAGCCACTGGGGCCACCGGGGTCACCTCGGCCACCTTGGCCACCAGAGTCACCTCGGCCACTGGGGCCACTGGGGTCACCGGGGTCACCTGGGCCACCAGGGCCACTGGGATGACCTCGGCCACTGGGGTAACCTTGGCCACCGGGATAACCTCGGCCACCTCGGCCACTGGGGCCACCTCGGCCACTGGGGCCACCTCGGCCACCGGGGTCACCTCAGCCACCAGGGTCACCTTGGCCACCAGGGTCACCTCGGCCACCGGGGTCACCTCGGCCACCGGGGTCACCTCGGCCACCTCGGCCACTGGGATAACCTCAGCCACCAGGGTCACCTTGGCCACCAGGGTCACCTCGGCCACCTCGGCCACTGGGATAACCTCAGCCACCAGGGTCACCTTGGCCACTGGGGCCACGGGGGTCACCTCTGCCACCGGGGTCACCTCAGCCACTGGGGCCACTTTGGCCACCGGGGCCGCCCCGTTCCCGGCCCCGCCGTGGCCACTCACCCGGGGATGCCGCCGGCCTCCATCTTGTTGGCCACGGTGACGTCGGTGGACCAGACGTCGTACTGCCAGCGCTTCTGGCCCAGCACGCCGCCCAGCACGGTGCCGCTGTGCACGCCCACGCGCATGTCCACCGCCGTGCGCGTCTGCTCCCGCACCGAGCTGCGCCGGACACGCCGGGAATCCACCGGGAATCCACGGGGAATGCGTGGGGAATCCGTGGGCAATTCGTGGGGAATCCGTGGGGAATGCGTGGGGGATCCGTGGGGAATGCGTGGGGGATCCGTGGGGAATGCGTGGGGGATCCACGGGGAATCCCTGGGGAACGCGGCCCTTCTCCGGCCCCAGCCCAGCCCAACCCCCACCGTCACCGATCGCCCTCCGTGGTTTAATTCGATTTAACCCCAGCAGCCTTCGTCATCCCCCATTTCCTGTTCCCATTCCCGTTCTTGTTCCTGTTCCTGTTCATTTTCATTCCCATTCCTGTTCCCATTCCCATTCCTGTTCCAGTTTCCATTCCCATTCCCATTCCTGCTCCTGTTCCCATTCCTGCTCCTGTTCCCGTTCCTGTTCCCGTTCCCATTCCCATTCCCATTCCCATTCCTGTTCCCATTCACTTCCATTTCCATTCCCATTCCTATTCCCATTCCCATTCCTGCTCCCCTTCCCATTCCTGTTTCTATTCCCATTCCCAGCCCCATCCCCAGCCCCATTCCCATTCATTTCCATTCCCATTATGATTCCCAGTTCTCATTCCTGTTCCCATTTCCATTCTTATTCCCATTCCAAATCATTCCCATTCTCATTCCTGTTTCCATTCCCCGTCCCACTCCTATTCCCATTTCCATTCTTCTTCCCATTCCCATCCCGTCCCATCCCATCCCATCCCGTCCCATCCCATCCCATCCCATCCCATCCCATCCCATCCCATCCCATCCCATCCCATCCCATCCCATCCCATCCCATCCCATCCCATCCCATCCCATCCCATCCCATCCCATCCCATCCCATCCCATCCCATCCCATCCCATCCCATCCCATCCCATCCCATCCCATCCCATCCCATCCCATCCCATCCCATTCCATTCCCATTCCCATTCCCATCCCCGTTCCCGTTCCCTTACGAGATGGCCTCCACCATGGCCAGCCCCATGCGGATGGAGCACACGGCGTGATCCTCCCGGAATTCCGGCAGCCCGCAGATGCAGTAGTAGCAGTCTCCCAGGATCTTGATCCGCAGCTGGTGGTGTTTCTGGGAACGACGGCGGCATCCCGCTGGTCCCACGGATCCTGGGGATCCCGCTGATCCCGCTGATCCCAGTGATCCCACGGATCCCGCAGATCCCACAGATCCCGCTGATCCCGGGGATCCCGCTGATCCCATGGATCCCGGGGCTCCCACTGATCCCGCTGATCCCGAGGCTCCCGCTGATCCCCGGGCTCCCGCTGATCCCACAGATCCCACTGATCCCACAGATCCCGCTGATCCCACAGATCCCGCTGATCCCACAGATCCCGCTGATCCCACAGATCCCACAGATCCCGCTGATCCCACAGATCCCACAGATCCCACAGATCCCGCTGATCCTGGGGTCCCACTGATCCCACAGATCCCGCTGATCCCATGGCTCCCGCTGATCCCGGGGCTCTCGCTGATCCCGGGGCTCCCGCAGATCCCAGGGCTCCTGCTGATCCCACAGATCCCGCAGATCCCAGGGCTCCTGCTAATCCCACAGATCCCGCAGATCCCGGGGCTCCCGCTGATCCCAGGGCTCCTGCTGATCCCACAGATCCCGCTGATCCCATGGCTCCCGCTGATCCCACAGATCCCACTGATCCCATGGATCCCGCTGATGCCACAGCTCCCGCTGATCCCATGGATCCCGCTGATGCCACAGCTCCCGCTGATCCCACGGATCCCACTGATCCCAGGGCTCCCGCTGATCCCATGGCTCCCGCTGATCCCGGGGCTCTCGCTGATCCCACAAATCCCACTGATCCCGGGGCTCCCGCTGATCCCGGGGCTCCCGCTGATCCCACAAATCCCACTGATCCCGGGGCTCCCGCTGATCCCGCAGATCCCGCTGATCCCGGGGCTCTCGCTGATCCCGCAGATCCCACAGATCCCGCTGATCCCGGGGCTCCCGCTGATCCCGCAGATCCCACAGATCCTGCTGATCCCAGGGCTCCCACTGATCCCGGGGCTCCCACAGATCCCGCAGATCCCACAGATCCCGCGGATCCCACAGCTCCCGCTGATCCCGGGGCTCTCGCTGATCCCACAGATCCCGCAGATCCCCCTGATCCCGCAGATCCCGGGGCTCCCGCCCCGCCCCGCTCCCGTTCCCGGCCTGCGGAATCTCCGGCGCCCGGCAGAAACCAAAACCCTCGGATTTTCTGTCCCCTCTCCCGACCCCTTCCCAACAGGAAATCCCCTTGCCCCATCAGGGCATCCTTCACACTGCACCCTCCTTTTTGGGGAATTTTTGGGAATTTTCTGGGAATTTTTGGGATTTTTTAGGATTTTTTGGGGATTTTCGGGAATTTTTTGGGGATTTTTTGGGGATTTTTTGGGGATTTTTTGGGAATTTTTGGGGATTTTTGGGATGTTTTGGGGAATTTTTGGGATTTTTGGGGAAATTTTGGGGATTTTTTTGGGGAATTTTTGGGGATTTTTTTGGGGATTTTTTGGGGATTTTTTGGGAATTTTTGGAGATTTTTTTGGGGAATTTTTGGGGATTTTTTGGGGATTTTTTGGGGATTTTTTGGGGATTTTTTGGGAATTTTTTGGGGGATTTTTTGGGAATTTTTGGGGATTTTTTGGGGAATTTTTGGGGATTTTTTTTTTGATTTTCTGGGAATTTTGGGGATTTTTTGGGGATTTTTTGGGGAATTTTTTGGGATTTTTTGGGAATTTTTGGGGATTTTTTGGGGATTTTTTGGGGAATTTTTGGGAGTTTTTGGGGAATTTTTTGGAAATTTTTTGGGGATTTTTTGGGGATTTTTAGGGGATTTTTCGAGAATTTTTTGGGGATTTTTTGGGGAATTTTTAGGATTTTTTGGGGATTTTTTGGGAATTTTGAGGATTTTTGGGGAATTTTTGGTGGGATTTTTTGGGGAATTTTTAGGATTTTTGGGGATATTTTTGGGGATTTTTTTGGGATTTTTGGGGATTTTTTGGGAATTTTTTGGGAATTTTTGGGATTTTTGGGGAATTTTTGGGGGGATTTTTTTGGGATTTTTTGGGGAATTTTTTGGGAATTTTGGGGGATTTTTTTGGGGAATTTTTGGGAATTTTTTGGGGGATTTTTTGGGAATTTTTGGGGATTTTTGGGGAATTTTTGGGGATTTTTTGGGGATTTTTGGGGATTTTCAGGGATTTTTTGGGGAATTTTTGGGAGTTTTTTGGGGATTTTTTTGGAATTTTTTGGGGATTTTTTGGGAATTTTTTAGGGATTTTTTGGGAAATTTTTTGGGATTTTTTGGGGATTTTTAGGGATTTTTTGGGGGATTTTTGGGGAATTTTTGGGGGATTTTTTGGGGAATTTTTTGGGGGATTTTTGGGGAATTTTTGGGAATTTTTTGGGGGTTTTTTGGGGATTTTTTGGGAATTTTTTGGGGATTTTTTGGGAAATTTTTTGGGATTTTTTGGGGATTTTTAGGGAATTTTTGGGGGATTTTTGGGGAATTTTTTGGGGATTTTTTGGGAATTTTTTGGGAATTTTTGGGATTTTTGGGGAATTTTTGGGGGGATTTTTTGGGGGATTTTTTCGGGAATTTTTTGGGGGATTTTCGGGAACGACTCACGGCCGCCAGCTTGTCGAAGCGCGCGAAGAGCTCGTTGAGGAGCTTCACCAGCTCCTGGGCGCTGCAGGACGACGAGAGCTGCGTGAATCCCACGATGTCCGCGAACAGGATGCTGCGGGAACAACCCCGACCCCGAGCCTCATTCCCCAAATTCCACATCCCCCTTTTCCCAAAAAAAAAACCCAAAAAACCCCCAAAAAACCTCGGATCCGGCAAAAATCCGCGCGCCACAAACTCGGCTCCGAGTCGTGCTCAGGGAGGTTTTCCATTGGCTCGGCCATCAACAAATCCTCTTTGTTTTTTTTTTTTTTCCCCCCCAGCCAGAAAATTTGGGGATTTTTGGGGGATTTTTGGGGAATTTTTTGGGGTTTTTTTCGAGCGATCTGGGGAGTTTCAGGCAATTTTGGGTGATTTTATGGGAATTTTTAGGGGTTTTTGGGGAGATTTTGGGGGATTTTGGAGATTTTGGGGGGTTCAAAGATCCCTGGGGTCTCTGAATGGCTCTGGGGTCCGTGGAGAAAATTTGGGGGTTTTGGGGAATTTTGGGGGAATTTTTAGGGTTTTTGGGGGAGATTTTGGGGGGTTCAAAGGTCCCTGGGGTCTCTCAATGGCTCTGGGGTGCGTGGAGAAAATTTGGGGATTTTGGGGAATTTTTAGGGGTTTTGGGGGAGACTTTGGGGGGTTCAAAGCCCCCTGGGGTCTCTGAATGGCTCTGGGGTCCGTGGAGAAAATTTGGGGGTTTTGGGGAATTTTTTTTGGGTTTTTTTCGAGCAATTTGGGGGAGTTTCAGGCGATTTTCAGTGATATTATGGGAATTTTTAGGGTGTTTTGGGGAGATTTTGGGGGGTTCAAAGGTCCCTGGGGTCTCTGAATGGCTCTGGGGTGCGTGGAGAAAATTTGGGGATTTTGGGGAATTTTTTGGGGAATTTTTAGTGGTTTTGTGGAGATTTTGGGGGGTTCAAAGGTCCCTGGGGTCTCTGAATGGGTCTGGGGTGTGTGGAGAAAATTTGGGGATTTTGGGGAATTTTTGGGGAATTTTTAGGGTTTTTGGGGGAGACTTTGGGGGGTTCAAAGCCCCCTGGGGTCTCTGAATGGCTCTGGGGTCCGTGGAGAAAATTTGGGGATTTTGGGGAATTTTTGGGGAATTTTTTTTGGGTTTTTTTCGAGCAATTTGGGGGAGTTTCAGGCGATTTTCAGTGATATTATGGGAATTTTTAGGGTGTTTGGGGGAGATTTTGGGGGATTCAAAGGTCCCTGGGGTCTCTGAATGGCTCTGGGGTGCGTGGAGAAAATTTGGGGATTTTGGGGAATTTTTGGGGAATTTTTGGGGAATTTTTAGGGTTTTTGGGGGAGACTTTGGGGGCTTCAAAGGTCCCTGGGGTCTCTCAATGGCTCTGGGGTCCGTGGAGAAAATTTGGGGATTTTGGGGAATTTTTAGGGGTTTTGGGGGAGACTTTGGGGGGTTCAAAGCCCCCTGGGGTCTCTGAATGGCTCTGGGGTCCGTGGAGAAAATTTGGGGATTTTGGGGAATTTTTTTTGGGTTTTTTTCGAGGAATTTGGGAGATTTTCAGGCGATTTTCAGTGATATTATGGGAATTTTTAGGGTGTTTGGGGGGAGATTTTGGGGGGTTCAAAGGTCCCTGGGGTCTCTGAATGGCTCTGGGGTCCGTGGAGAAAATTTGGGGATTTTGGGGAATTTTTAGGGGTTTTGGGGGAGATTTTGGGGGGTTCAAAGGTCCCTGGGGTCTCTCAATGGTTCTGGGGTGCGTGGAGAAAATTTGGGGATTTTGGGGAATTTTTTGGGGAATTTTTAGTGGTTTTGTGGAGATTTTGGGGGGTTCAAAGGTCCCTGGGGTCTCTGAATGGTTCTGGGGTGCGTGGAGAAAATTTGGGGATTTTGGGGAATTTTTGGGGAATTTTTGGTTTTACAAAAAAACCCAACCAAAAAGGGATGGGGAATTTTAGGGTTATTTTGGGGGTCAAGTCCCTGGGGTCTCTAATGGTCTGGGGTGCGTGGAGAAAATTTGTTTGGGGGGGGATTTTTAGGGGTTTTGGGGGGTTCAAAGGTCCCTGGGGTCTCTCAATGGTTCTGGGGTGCGTGGAGAAAATTTGGGGATTTTGGGGAATTTTTGGGTGATTTTTTTGGGAATTTTTTGGGCGAACGCAGGGAAGTTTGGGGAATTTTTTTCCCGGGTTTTTCCGGGAACGTTTTCCCTGCGGAAGGGCGGCACCTGACGTTCTCGTGGCGGTACATGTACATGGTGTTGAACTGCTGCAGCTCCTTCTGGCTCGGGTCCTTCTTCATGTCCTTCAGCATCTCGTCGGCCACGTGCTTGGGCAGGATGGAGAGCATCAGGCGCTCCTGCGGGAATTCCGGGATCAGGGATGGAGCAGGGATGGATCTGCCCGGATCAGGGATGGAGCAGGGATGGAGCAGGGATGGAGCAGGGATGGAGAAGGGATGGATATTCCTGGAGCACGGATGGATCTGCCTGGAGCACGGATGGATCTGCCTGGAGCAGGGATGATCTCCTGGAGCAGGGATGGAGCAGGGATCGATATTCCTGGAACAGGGATGGATGTTCCAGGATCAGGGATGGAGCAGGGATCGATATTCCTGGAACAGGGATGGATGTTCCAGGATCAGGGATGGAGCAGGGATGGAGCAGGGATCGATACTCCTGGAGCAGGGATGGAGCAGGGATGGAGCAGGGATCAATATTCCTTGAGCAGGGATCGATACTCCTGGAGCAGGGATGGAGCAGGGATGGAGCAGGGATCAATATTCCTTGAGCAGGGATCGATACTCCTGGAGCAGGGATGGAGCAGGGATGGATCTGCCTGGATCAGGGATGGAGCAGGGATGGCTGTGCTGGGAGCAGGGATGGAGCAGGGATGGATCTGCCTGGATCAGGGATGGAGCAAGGATGGATGTGCCGGGAGCAGGGATGGAGCAGGGATGGATCAGGGATCGATATTCCTGGAACAGGGATGGATGTGGCGGGATCAAGAATGGAGCAGGGATGGAGCAGGGATGGATATCCCGGGAGCATGGATGGATATTCCTGGAGCAGGGATGGATCTGCCTGGAGCAGGGATGGATCTGCCAGGATCAGGGATGGAGCAGGGATGGAGCAGGGATGGAGCAGGGATCGATATTCCTGGAACAGGGATGGATGTTCCAGGATCAGGGATGGAGCAGGGATGGAGCAGGGATGGATATCCTGGGATCAGGGATGGAGCAGGGATGGAGCAGGGATCGATATTCCTGGAGCAGGGATCGATACTCCTGGAGCAGGGATGGAGCAGGGATGGATGTGCCCGGATCAGGGATGGATCTGCCTGGAGCAGGGATGGATGTAGCGGGAGCAGGGATGGAGCAGGGATGGAGCAGGGATGGATATCCCGGGAGCAGGGATCGATATTCCTGGAACAGGGATGGAGCAGGGATGGAGCAGGGATCGATATTCCTTGAGCAGGGATCGATACTCCTGGAGCAGGGATGGAGCAGGGATGGATCAGGGATCGATATTCCTGGAACAGGGATGGATGTTCCAGGATCAGGGATGGAGCAGGGATGGATGTGCTGGGAGCAGGGATGGAGCAGGGATGGAGCAGGGATGGATGTGCCAGGATCAGGGATCGATATTCCTTGAGCAGGGATCGATACCCCTGGAGCAGGGATGGAGCAGGGATGGCTGTGCTGGGATCAGGGTTGGAGCAGGGATGGATGTGCCAGGATCAGGGATGGAGCAGGGATGGATGTGCCGGGATCAGGGATGGATCTGCCTGGAGCAGGGATGGAGCGGGGAGGGATGGAGCAGGGATGGATATCCCGGGAGCATGGATGGATATTCCTGGAGCAGGGATCGATACCCCCAGAGCAGGGATGGAGCAGGGATGGAGCAGGGATCAGGGATGGAGCAGGGATGGATGTGCTGGGATCAGGGTTGGAGCAGGGATGGATGTGGCAGGATGGATGGAGCAGGGATGGAGCAGGGATGGATGTACCGGGATCAGGGATGGATCTGCCTGGAGCAGGGATGGATGTAGCGGGAGCAGGGATGGAGCAGGGATGGATATCCCGGGAGCATGGATGGATATTCCTGGAGCAGGGATGGAGCAGGGATGGATCTGCCCGGAGCAGGGATGGAGCAGGGATGGAGCAGGGATGGAGCAGGGATAGAGCAGGGATGGATGTGCCGGGAGCAGGGATGGAGCAGGGATGGATGTGCCGGGAGCAGGGATGGAGCAGGGATGGATGTGCCGGGAGCAGGGATGGATGTGCCGGGAGCAGGGATGGAGCAGGGATGGATGTGCCCGGAGCAGGGATGGATATCCTGGGACCAGGGATGGATGTGCCAGGATCACGGATGGAGCAGGGATGGATATCCCGGGAGCATGGATGGATATTCCTGGAGCAGGGATGGATCTGCCTGGAACAGGGATGGAGCAGGGATGGAGCAGGGATGGATATCCTGGGATCAGGGATGGAGCAGGGATGGAGCAGGGATCGATATTCCTTGAGCAGGGATCGATACTCCTGGATCAGGGATGGAGCAGGGATCGATATTCCTTGAGCAGGGATCGATACTCCTGGATCAGGGATGGAGCAGGGATGGATCTGCCCGGAGCAGGGATGGAGCAGGGATGGAGCAGGGATGGATCTGCCCGGAGCAGGGATGGATGTAGCGGGAGCAGGGATGGAGCAGGGATGGAGCAGGGATGGAGCAGGGATGGAGCAGGGATGGATCTGCCCGGAGCAGGGATGGAGCAGGGATGGCTGTGCCAGGAGCAGGGATGGATGTGGCAGGATCAGGGATGGATGTGCCGGGATCAGAGCTGGATCCGCCCAGCTCCGCGTGGGAATTTCCATTAGACACAAGGAACCCGGAGAAGGAGGTGGAATTTCCCCCAACCCCCGGGAATGCGGGATTTCCTCCCGGGAATGCGGGATTCCCCCCGGGAATGCGGGATTTCCCCCGGGAATGCGGGAGCGCGGCAGCGCAGTTGCCGGAGGAACGGCCCCGAGTTCCCCATTCCCCATTCCTGGAGGAGCTTCCCGGCGCTTCCCAGATCCCCGATCCCAGCTCCCCGATCCCAGCTCCCCGATCCCAGCTCCACGATCCCATCCCGGCGGGAAGCGGGATGGATCCCGCTCTGGAATCCGCCCATTCCCAGCCCCCCCGGCCGCTCCCGCAAATCCCCGGCCCCGTTCCCGAAGGAATCGCGATCCCAAAGCCCCTTCCCAAGGAGCCGGGGCCGCTCCCACCGGAGCTTCCCACGGGAATGGCCCCGGATCCCAACCCCGGGGGCAGGGATGGACACAGGGAGGGGCTGAGTGACCATGGATGGACACAGGGAGGGGCTGAGTGACCATGGATGGACACTGGGAGGGGCTGAGTGACCAGGGATGGACACAGGGAGGGGCTGAGTGACCACAGATGGACACAGGGAGGGGCTGAGTGACCAGGGATGGACACAGGGAGGGGCTGAGTGACCACGGATGGACACAGGGAGGGGCTGAGTGACCAGGGATGGACACAGGGAGGGGCTGAGTGACCACGGATGGACACAGGGAGCGGCTGAGTGACCATGGATGGACACAGGGAGCGGCTGAGTGACCATGGATGGACACAGGGAGTGGCTGAGTGACCAGGGATGGACACAGGGAGCGGCTGAGTGACCATGGATGGACACAGGGAGCGGCTGAGTGACCATGGATGGACACAGGGAGGGGCTGAGTGACCATGGATGGACACAGGGAGGGGCTGAGTGACCATGGATGGACACAGGGAGGGGCTGAGTGACCAGGGATGGACACAGGGAGGGGCTGAGTGACCAGGGATGGACACAGGGAGCGGCTCAGTGACCACAAATGGACAGAAGGAGAGGCTGAGTGACCATGGATGGACACAGGGAGGGGCTGAGTGACCATGGATGGACACAGGGAGGGGCTGAGTGACCATGGATGGACACAGGGAGCGGCTGAGTGACCAGGGATGGACACAGGGAGGGGCTGAGTGACCACGGATGGACACAGGGAGTGGCTGAGTGACCATGGATGGACACAGGGAGGGGCTGAGTGACCATGGATGGACACAGGGAGGGGCTGAGTGACCATGGATGGACACAGGGAGGGGCTGAGTGACCAGGGATGGACACAGGGAGGGGCTGAGTGACCAGGGATGGACACAGGAGGGTGAGCAGGATGGACACAGGGAGGGGCTGAGTGACCATGGATGGACACAGGGAGGGCTGAGGACCAGGATGGACACAGGGAGGGGCTAGTGACCAATGGACACAGGCGGCTGAGTGACATGATGGACACAGGGAGGGGCTGAGTGACCATGGATGGACACAAACAGGGAGGGCTGAGTGACCACGGATGGACACAGGGAGGGGCTGAGTGACCAGGGATGGACACAGGGAGGGGCTGAGTGACCAGGGATGGACACAGGGAGCGGCTGAGTGACCATGGATGGACACAGGGAGGGGCTGAGTGACCATGGATGGACACAGGGAGCGGCTGAGTGACCATGGATGGACACAGGGAGGGGCTGAGTGACCAGGGATGGACACAGGGAGTGGCTGAGTGACCACGGATGGACACAGGGAGGGGCTGAGTGACCATGGATGGACACAGGGAGCGGCTGAGTGACCACAGATGGACAATGGGAGGGGCTGAGTGACCAGGGATGGACACAGGGAGCAGCTGAGTGACCATGGATGGACACAAGGAAGGGCTGAGTGACCATAGATGGACACAGGGAGTGGCTGAGTGACCAGGGATGGACACAGGGAGGGGCTGAGTGACCAGGGATGGACACAGGGAGGGGCTGAGTGACCATGGATGGACACAAGGAGGGGCTGAGTGACCATAGATGGACACAGGGAGCGGCTGAGTGACCAGGGATGGACACAGGGAGGGGCTGAGTGACCATGGATGGACACAGGGAAGGGCTGAGTGACCATGGATGGACACAGGGAGGGGCTGAGTGACCATGGATGGACACAGGGAGCGGCTGAGTGACCACAGATGGACACAGGGAGTGGCTGAGTGACCATGGATGGACACAGGGAGCGGCTGAGTGACCACAGATGGACACAGGGAGTGGCTGAGTGACCATGGATGGACACAGGGAGGGGCTGAGTGACCAGGGATGGACACAGGGAGGGGCTGAGTGACCACGGATGGACACAGGGAGGGGCTGAGTGACCAGGGATGGACACAGGGAGGGGCTGAGTGACCAGGGATGGACACAGGAACCTGCTGAGTGACCATGGATGGACACAGGGAGGGGCTGAGTGACCAGGGATGGACACAGGGAGGGGCTGAGTGACCATGGATGGACACAGGGAGGGGCTGAGTGACCAGGGATGGACACAGGGAGGGGCTGAGTGACCAGGGATGGACACAGGGAGTGGCTGAGTGACCACGGATGGACACAGGGAGGGGCTGAGTGACCATGGATGGACACAGGGAGCGGCTGAACCACACAGGGAGGGGTGAGTGACCAGGGATGGACACAGGGAGCGCTGAGTGACCATGGATGGACACAGGGAGGGGCTGAGTGACCATGGATGGACACAGGGAGTGGCTGAGTGACCAGGATGGACACAGGGAGGGGCTGAGTGACCAGGGATGGACACAGGGAGGGGCTGAGTGACCATGGATGGACACAGGGAGGGGCTGAGTGACCAGGGATGGACACAGGGAGGGGCTGAGTGACCATGGATGGACACAGGGAGGGGCTGAGTGACCAGGGATGGACACAGGGAGCGGCTGAGTGACCATGGATGGACACTGGGAGGGGCTGAGTGACCATGGATGGACACAGGGAGGGGCTGAGTGACCAGGGATGGACACAGGGAGCGGCTCAGTGACCAGGGATGGACACAGGGAGGGGCTGAGTGACCACAGATGGACACAGGGAAGGGCTGAGTGACCACAGATGGACACAGGGAGCGGCTGAGTGACCAGGGATGGACACTGGGAGGGGCTGAGTGACCAGGGATGGACACAGGGAGCGGCTGAGTGACCATGGATGGACACAGGGAGCGGCTGAGTGACCATGGATGGACACAGGGCGGGGCTGAGTGACCAGGGATGGACACAGGGAGGGGCTGAGTGACCATGGATGGACACAGGGAGGGGCTGAGTGACCAGGGATGGACACAGGGAGGGGCTGAGTGACCAGGGATGGACACAGGGAGGGGCTGAGTGACCAGGGATGGACACTGGGAGGGGCTGAGTGACCACAAATGGACAGAAGGAGCGGCTGAGTGACCAGGGATGGACACAGGGAGTGGCTGAGTGACCATTCCCGGGGACTGGGATCCTTTGGGAATGCCCCCACCAGGACACACCAGGAATACCTGGACAACCCCAAACCTGGCCCAAGCAGAAACCCCATTCCCAGGGACTGGTACCCTGCCCCCACCTCCCACCGCGATCCCAAAATCCCGACGAGTATCCCGGTCCCATTCCCAGTCACATTCCCAGCCCCGTTCCCGATCCCATTCCCACTGATCCCATTCCCAGCCCCATTCCCGGCCCCGTTCCCATCCCCATCCCCATTCACATCCCCATTCCCGCTCCCATTCCAAGCCCCATTCCCAGCCCCACTCCCTGCCCCATTCCCAGCCACATTCCTACTCCCATTCCCATTCCCATTCCCATCCCCACTCCCATTCCCATCCCCACTCCCATCCCCAGTCCCCACTCCCATCCCCATTCCCATCCCTATTCCCACTCCCATCCCCATTCCCATCCCCATCCCCACTCCCATTCCCAGCCCCATTCCCATACCCCATTCCTATTCCCATTCCCAGCCCCTTTCCCATACCCATTCCCTGCTCCATTCCCAGCCCCTTTCCCAATCCCATTCCCAATCCCATTCCTGGCCCCATTCCTGCTCCCATTCCAAGCCCCATCCCCATCCCATCCCCATCCCCATCCCATCCCCATCCCATCCCCATCCCCATCCCCATCCCCATCCCCATCCCCATCCCCATCCCCATCCCCATCCCCATTCCCGCTCCCATTCCTTGCCCCATCCCCATACCCATCCCCATCCCCATTCCCGCTCCCAATCCCCATCCCCATCCCCAATTCCCATTCCCGATCCCATCCCCATCCCCAATTCCCATTCCCGATCCCGTTCCCGGCACCTGCTGCTGGCTCTGCTCCTCCAGGTTGAGTTTGACTTCCAGGGATTGCCGCGCCTCCAGGAACGCCCTGCGGTGCTTGCGGTCGGCCATGCAGTACGACATGGAGCCCACCGTGATGGCGCACGCGTAGATGGCCACGTTCGACACCAGCTTTTTGGGCAGAAAAAGCGCGGATTTGTGCTGGGAACCCAAGGCGCAGCCTCGGGCTGCCCTGGGAATTCAGGAGCCCCAGCAAGGGGGTCCCGGAGCCTGGCAAAAATCCCAAAATTACCCCGGCTTTGCCCTCAGCCCATGGGAAAAGTTACCGACGCTGCCAGAATCATTGCAAGCCACCGGAGAAGTTAAAAATGAGCAGTGGTTTGGTATTTTACAAGGTAAAAAAGGAGATTTTAGGGTTTTTAATATGAGGATGAAGGGTCTAAGATGGAGGATTTTGAGCTGTTCTTTATCTCCTTCTCCTCCATCTCCTCTGGTGGTGGTGGCACAAAATGATTGGTGGAATGAAAAAGAGGTGGAAATTCCGTGTCTAGAACAGGTGCAAATGAATTGGCATAGAACAGTAACTAATAAATGCATTGTGAAGAATGGTTGGATGATGGAAAGGGCACAGAAAGGCCGGGACAGCCCAGGGCTGGGCAGTGCCCGCTCGGACTCGGCTGCATCAGATGTGCGGCCGGAGCTGAGAGCTGGCAGAGATAAGGAGGAATAAACAACCTGAAACAACATCTGCAGCCGTTTCTCATCTGCTGGGGCTCGAGGTAAAGCTCCCCAGAGGTGAGGATAAAGAACCTGGATTTCTGTGGAGTTCCCAACTCCCACAGATTTGGGGTCGCCGGGCGCTCGGGAGCGAAGGGGAGGAATTCCGGGAGGAGCCGGGTTGGGAACGGCGCCGGCGCGACCCCGGATCGTTGTTTAAATCACGGGGAATGGCCCCAAATCCCGCTCCGGGGTAAATATTGGGAATTCAGGGTGGGGGGGGAAAATGGCGGCCGGGGCGTCCTGGGGGATTCCCGGGGGTTGGAAGCGGCGGGGGTGTTTTGGAAAAAGGCGGCAGCTGGGCAGGGAGCTGGGGGATCCCGGGAGGATCCCGGGGGGATCCCGGGGGAAGGGGAGCGGCTCGGAGCCGATCACGCGGCGCCGTTCCCTGGGAATTGCGGCCCCGCCGCGGGAATTGCGGCGCTCGGAAAAACAGGGCCGAGCTCGGAAGGAAGGAGGGGTCGGAGCTCCGGGAGTCACCCGGGGCCATCCCAGCGGGAATATCCGGATCCATGGGATGGATCCCGTCCCACAGGCTGGGTCCTGAACCCATGGATTGGATGCTGACCCCATGGATTGGATCCCGATCCCATGGATTGGATGCTGACCCCATGGATTGGATGCTGACCTCATGGATTGGATCCCGATCCCATGGATTGGATGCTGACCCCATGGATTGGATGCTGACCCCATGGATTGGATCCCGATCCCATGGATTGGATGCTGACCCCATGGATTGGACCCTGGCTGATCCCACAGGACAGACCCGGATCCACAGGATGGATCCCATACTCCATGTTGGATCCTGACCCCACAACCTGCATCCTGGCTGATCCCACATCCTGGATCCTGTCCCCATGTCCTGGATCCTGACCCCACAACCTGGATCCTCTCCCCATGAGCCGGATCCTGTTCCCATGGACTGAATCCCGTTCCCATTAGCTGGATCCTGGCTGATCCCATGGGACAGACCCAGATCCATGGGATGGATCCCGTCCCACAGGCTGGATCCTGACCCCATGGATTGGAACCTGACCCCATGGATTGGATCCTGACCCCATGGATCGGATCCCGACCCCATGGATTGGATCCTGACCCCATGGATTGGATCCTGACCCCATGGATTGGATCCCGATGCCATGGATTCTGTCTGATCCTACAGGAGAGACCCAGATCCATGGGATGGACCCCTCAACCTGGATCCTGATCCCATGGATTGGATCCTGACCCCATGCATTGGATCCTGACCCCATGGATCGGATCCCGACCCCATGGATTGGATCCTGACCCCATGGATTGGATCCCGATGCCATGGATTCTGTCTGATCCTGCAGGAGAGACCCAGATCCATGGGATGGATCCCGTCCCACAGGCTGGACCCTGACCCCTCAGCCTGGATCCTGATCCCATGGATTGGATCCTGACCCCATGCATTGGATCCTGGCTGATCCCACGGGATGGACCCAGATCCATGGGATGGATCCCATCCCACAGGCTGCATCCTGACCCCACAACCTGGATCCTGACCCCACGGATCCTGGCTGACCCCACAGGATGAACCCAGATCCATGGAATGGGTCCCATCCTCCGGGGATGGATCCTGACCCCACAGCCTGCATCCTGGCTGATCCCACATCCTGGATCCTGACCCCACGTCCTGGATCCTGACCCCATGGATTGGACCCTGGCTGACCCCACGGGATGGACCCAGATCCATGGGATGGATCCCGTCCCACAGGCTGGATCCTGACCCCATGGATTGGATCCTGATCCCATGGGCTGGATCCTGGCTGATCCCATGGGATGGACCCTGTTCCCATGGATTGGATCCCATTCCCATTAGCTGGATCCTCTCTGATTCTACAGGATAGACCCGGATCCATGGGATGGATCCCATCCTCCGGCCTGGACCCTCTCCCCATGGCCTGGATCCTGATCCCATGGACTGGATCCCGTTCCCATTAGCTGGATCCTGGCTGATCCCATGGGACGGACCCAGATCCATGGGATGGATCCCATGTTCCGGGCCAGATCCTGACCCCAAAACCTGGATCCTGATCCCACGGATTGGACCCTGGCTGATCCCAGGGGATGGGCCCAGATCCATGGGCTGGATCCCGACCCCACAGCCCGGATCCCGATCCCAAGGGCTGTGCCAGAGGGGTCACAGGGACATGGAAATGGAGACGTGGATTTGGGGCACGGAGGAAGGGATGGATCCCAAATCCCGGGGGTGTCCCGAGGCCGGATCCTGCCCCGGACCCCACCAAGGATTCCCGGGAATCGCCCGGATCCATCCGGAGCTGGGAACGGAGGAGAAACCCCCAACCCAAAGGGGCCCGGGCTGTTTTTATCCCGGCTCCGGGGTCGCCGTGGCAACGGGACATTCCTCCAGCCACGGGAAGCTCGGAACACCGGGAATGCCCAAAATCCCGGGAATCCGCTCGCCAAAAATCCCGGGAAACCGCCACATCCCATCCCAGCTGCCCTTCCATGAGCATCCTGCTGCCCTTCCGTGATTCTCATCCCGAAAAACTTCTCCCGCTGCGTCCCCAGCTCCCAACACTTCCCAGATCCCAAATTCTGCAGGAAAAGCTCCAATCCCAAATCCCAAATTCTGTGGGAAAAACTCCGATCCCAGATCCCAAATTCTGCGGGAAAAACTCCGATCCCAGATCCCAAATTCTGCAGGAAAAACTCCGATCCCAGATCCCAAATTCTGTGGGAAAAGCTCCAGCATGGAGGAGATTCCAAATCCCAAATTCTGTGGGAAAAGCTCCGATCCCAGATCCCAAATTCTGTGGGAAAAGCTCCAATCCCAGATCCCGAATTCTGTGGGAAAAGCTCCGATCCCAGATCCCAAATTCTGTGGGAAAAGCTCCGATCCCAGATCCCAAATTTGGTGGGAAAAGCTCCGATCCCAGATCCCAGATTCTGTGGGAAAGCTTCCGACACAGAGGAGATCCCAGATCCCAAACACTGCGGGAAAAGCTCCGATCCCAGATCCCAAATTCTGCGGGAAAGGCTCCGATCCCAAATCCCAGATTCTGAGGGAAAAGCTCCGATCCCAAATCCCAAATTCTGCGGGAAAAGCTCCGATCCCGGATCCCAAATCCTGCGGGAAAAGCTCCAGCATGGAGGAGATTCCAAATCCCAAATTCTGTGGGAAAAGTTCCGATCCCAGAGCCCAAACTCTGCAGGAAAATCTCCCACCCCGAATCCCGATCCTTTGGGATCCTCCTGAATTCCAGCACCTCTCCGTGGCCCCGCTCCAGCCTCCGGCTCATCCCAAAAATAGCCGTGCCCTCGGGATCGGCCGAGCCAGGGCTGATTATTCCCGGACACGCCGTTCCCGCTCTCCCGGCGGTTGCCAAGGTTTTCCCGGCTCCGGAGGCTCCGTTCCCGGCCAATGATTAACCCGGAGCGGCCTGGCCGGGTGTTCCCTCTCTTCCCAAATCCCAACGTTTTCCTCCTTGTATCCCCACAAATCCCAAAGCCCTCATCCCAAAAATAAGGAAAAAAATTGGGATTTTGGTGGTTTTTTTTTTTTGGGGGGGCCGAGTTTTCCGAATTGTCAGCGTGACCCCCCCCCCCGCCACGTTCCCAGACTATCCCAAAATTCCCACCTTTTCTCTCCTCTTTAGGCTGGGAGCAGCCGGAGCTTTCCCAGGAGCTGATCCAGGGAATCCCGAATTCCCACGGAGCCCTTACGGAGCAAACCGGACGCTTCCCGTGGGGTTTTCCCAGAAATTTCCCATCTCCAGCTTTTTTCTCCCTTATCCCGATCTTGGAAAAGCTCAGGGACATCGGGAAAGGGATTTGGCCAAGCCACGGAATTCCCAGATTTTGGGAATAAACCCGATCCCAGGGGGGCATTTCCTGGGAGTTATGAAGGATCTGGAATGCTGGGAATTGTCCCCGCTCCCGATCCCGGGGCTCATCCCGAAAGCCACGCCTGGGGCTGGGGACAAAATTCCATCCCAAAGCATCCCTGGAAAACGGGAATCACCCAGGAAATCTGGGAATAAACCCGGATTTTCCCTCCCGGGAAAGCTCCCAGGACGCCACATTCCGGCTATTTGGGGCCGTTTTTTGGGAATTTTGGCCATTCCAAGGGATATCGGCACAGGCGGGGCCGGATGGGCGGGAATGGGGAGAAATCCGGGAATTTTGCCTCGGTTTTCCCACATTCCAACCCCGTTCCAGGCTCTCCGAGCGGTTCCTCGGGATGGATCCTGGGGTGCTCTGGCATTCCCGGCATTCCCAGCCCGGGATATTGGGATGGGAATGGATCCTCAAGGTGCCCTTTCCAAGCCAGTCCGTGAATTTTGGGAATCAAGGTCCCCTTCCAAACGGTTCTGTGAATTTTGGGAATGTCCCTGCTCCCAGGAAAACACCGGGATCAACTCCCAGGATCGGGATCACGCCCGGCTGTGGGGTCAGAGTGCAGGGATGGGAACGGAACCCATGGATAACCCCTGGATAACCCATGGATAACTCCTGGATAATTAATGGATAACCCACGGATAAATCGATGGATAACCCATGGATAACTCCTGGATAATTAATGGATAACCCATGGATAATTAATGGATAACCCATGGATAAATAATGGATAACCCATGGATAAATGGATGGATAACCCATGGATAACTCCTGGATAATTAATGGATAACCCATGGATAAATGGATGGATAACCCATGGATAACTCCTGGATAATTAATGGATAACCCATGGATAACCCGTGGATAACTCCTGGATAATTAATGGATAACCCACAGATAACTCATGGATGATCCATGGGTAACTCATGGATCACTGCTGGATAATCAATGGATAATTCATGGATAACTCATGGATAACCCATGGACAACTCACAGATAACTCACAGACAGCTCATGGATAACCCACGGATCACCCATGGATCATTCACTGATAACCCATGGATAACCCATGGAAAACTCCTGGATAACCCATGGATAATTAATGGATAACCCATCATAACTCAAGGATCACTCCTGGATAATTAATGGATAACCCATGGAAAATCGATGGATAACCCATGGAAAATCGATGGATAACCCATGGATAGCCCATGGATAACTCATAGATCACTCCTGGATAATTAATGGATAACCCACAGATAACTCATGGATGATCCATGGGTAACTCATGGATCACTGCTGGATAATCAATGGATAATTCATGGATAACTCATGGATAACCCATGGACAACTCACAGATAACTCACAGACAGCTCATGGATAACCCACGGATCACCCATGGATCATTCACTGATAACCCATGGACAGCCCATGGACAACCCATGGATAACCCATGGATCACACACATGGATCATTCATTGATAACCCATGGACAACCAATGGACAACCTATGGATAACCCACAGATAACTCCTGGATAATTAATGGATAACCCCTGGATAACCCATGGATAGCCCATGGATAACCCATGGATAACCCATGGATCATTCATTGATAACCCATGGACAACCAATGGACAACCTATGGACAACCCATGCATAACCCATGGACAACCCATGGATAACCGATGGACAACCCATGGAAAAGTCATGGACAACCCATGGATAACCCATGGATCATTCATTGATAACCCATGGATAACCCATGGATCATTCATTGATAATCCATGGATCATTCATTGATAACCCATGGATAACCCATGGATCATTCATTGATAACCCATGGATCATTCATTGATAACCCATGGATAACCCATGGATCATTCATTGATAACCCATGGATAACCCATGGATCATTCATTGATAATCCATGGATCATTCATTGATAACCCATGGACAACCCATGGATCATTCATTGATAACCCATGGATCATTCATTGACAACCCATGGACAACTCATGGACAACCCACGGAAAATCCATGGAAAAGTCATGGACAACCCATGGACAACCCATGGAAAACTCCCAGAAACCCCAAACGCGGCCTCTCCCCGTCCCTTCCCACCACTCCCAGCCCACTCCCAGTCCCTTCCCAGTCCCTTCCCAGTCCCCTCCCAGTCCCCTCCCAGTCCCATTCCCAGCCCCATTCCCAGCCCCATTCCCAGTCCCACTCCCACTCCCAGCCCCATTCCCAGCCCCTTCCCAGCCCCTTCCCAGCCCATTCCCAGCCCCATTCCCAGCCCATTCCCAGCCCCATTCCCATCACTCCCAGTCCCATTCCCAGCCCCATTCCCAGCCCCATTCCCAGCCCCCCCCTCACTCCCAGCCCCATTCCCAGCCCATTCCCAGCCCCATTCCCAGCCCCATTCCCAGCCCATTCCCAGCCCCATTCCCAGCCCCTTCCCAGCCCATTCCCATCACTCCCAGCCCCATTCCCAGCCCCATTCCCAGTCCCATTCCCGTACCTGCCTGGCCAGCGCTCCCCTATCCAGGGCTCCCTGGCGCCCCTGGAGCGCGGCGATTCCCAGGACGAGCGCGTGGACGCCGCAGGACGCGGCCGTGAGCAGCAGGATCCGCGCCAGGCGCAGCGGCAGCGTCAGGAAGAAGGAGAAGGCGAAGAACGCCTGCCATCCCACCGTATCCACGGCCTCTGGAAAAGCCCGGAATTCCAGCCCCAGGTACGCCCAGACCTGCGCCAGCACCAGCACCCAGAGCGCGCAGGGCAGGAATCTCTGGGAGAGGCGCTCCGGGAGCAGCCGGGATTTCAGGAGCAGGAAGAGGGATCCGTGCGCCACCAGCCCGGCCAGCGCCGCCAGCGCCGGGAAAAGCTTTTCCATGCGGGAAAAGCCGGCGCACATCCCCAGGATGTAGCAGTCGAAGAGGGCGGCGAACACCACGAGCACCAGCAGCGTCTCGTGGCGCTGGCGGCGGAAATAGGTCTGGTAGAGCTTTTCCAAGGATTCCGGGGCGAAGGAGAAGCGCCGGGAATGCGGCAGGCACGGGCAGGGTCCCCAGCGCGGCGCCGGCGCTTCCTGGGAGCGGCGGATCCCGGCGCCTTCGGGATCCGAGGGGAAGCTCAGGGAATAATCGGCGGAATACTCGGCCGAGAATTCCGGCTCGGAGAAGGCGCGGTTCCGGGCCATCCCGCCGGGATTCCCCGGAGATTTCCCCGGGAATGGTTGGGAATGCTCAGAGCAGCGTCACCCCCGGCATCGCGGTCCCGCCGGGGCCTCGCCGCTCTGCCTCAGTCCCGGGAAAAACGGGAGGGAGGCTCGGGAATTGCAGATGGGAGGCCGGGATTCCCTCCCGGATCCTTTTCCCGGATCCTTCCCGGATCCTTTTCCCGGTTCCTTCCCGGCTCCTTTCCCCGGATCCTTCCCGGCGCTTTCCCGGCTCCTTCCCGATTCCTTCCCGGTTCCTTCCCGGCTCCTTTTCCCGGCGCTTTCCCGGCTCCTTTTCCCGGAGCTTTTCCCAGCTTTCCCAGCACCGCCACAGAGATGTCGCGATGCCTCCTCCCCGCTCCTCCTTCCCGAGCTTTTCCCGGCGCTCCTTCCCGAGATGCCCCGTTCCCGCCGGGGACGGACGCCGGGGGGATGGATGCGGGAATTCGGGGATGCGGGAATTCAGGGATGCGATCCCGGGGACCCGCCGTTATCCCGGCAGCGCTGCGGGCGCTTCCCGCTTCCCGCATCCTCTTCCCGCTGGAGCTTCCCGGCGCCTCGGCGGCAGCGGGGCCCTGGAAAAGCTCGGGATGGAGGCCGGGAAGCGGGAAGGGCTTTTCCCGGGATCCCCGCCCCCCGTAACCCTCTCGCTGCCGGCCGGGGTGGGGGGAAAAAAAAAAAAACTGGGAATCCCGAGGGAATTTGGCCGTGGATGCGCAGCCGCTGCTCCCGCTCCATCCTCACCCTCATCCTCATCCCTCGGGAATGCGGAGCAGAGGAATCCCGGAATTCCTGGAGCTCGTCCCGGTCCCATCCCGGCACTTCCCGCGGTCCCGGGGTGATCCAAACTTTCCCTGGATGCTCCCAGGGATTCTCTGGGAATTGCAGCCCGGCCGGGAATTCCTTCCCAAGATCCCAGCCCCAGCTCCCCTTTCCCACTGGGAAGCCATTCCCTGCCTCCTGCCCCTCCATCCCAAATCCCAAATTCCAGCTCTCCTGGAGCCCCTTTGGGCTCGGGAAGCGGCTCCGAGGATTCCCTGGATCCTTCCCAAGCTCCCAGCCCCAGCTCCCCTTTCCCAGGGAAATCCCTCCATTCCCAGCTCTCCCAGCCTGCCATTGGATCCAGCCCCATCCCGACTCCTCTCCGGGAAGGAATTTCCGCATCCAGGGGCTTCCCTGGGAATCTCGGCACTCCAGGAAGGGTCTCCCTTCCCTTTGCCATCCCCGACTCCCAGAAAAATCCCTCGGGATGGATCCTGAGCGGCCTCGATCCCAGAATCCCGGAATGCTTTGGGTGGGATCCATGGAGCTCCAATCCCATCCCATTCCAACCCCGACCCCTCCCACGGTGATCCCGGGCAGCTCCAGCCTTTCCTTGGACACTCCCGGGGATTCTCTGGGAATTCCTTTATCCCAAATCCCGCCCGAGCCGGCCCCGAGGAGCCCCCGAATCCCGGGATTTGCTGCACCGCATTCCCAGGAATCCTCACCCCAAAAGCTCCCGCTGCTTTTCCAGGGAATTCCCGGCTCCGGAGCGGGAACAAACCCAAATTCCTGATCCCAGGGAAGGATTTTTCCCTGGATTTTGCCTGGACACGTCCCAGGGATCCCGGAGCGGGAGCGGGGCCGGGAATTCTCCGGGAAAATCCCGGCAACTGCGGAATGTTGGGAAGCAGGAGAGCGCATCCCGAGGTTTTCCCATCCCGGATTCCTTGGGAAGCGCTGCCGGTGCCGATCCCCGGGTTTGGGATCCGGATCCCGGCGCGGGAAATTCGCTCTTCCCACAAAAAAAAAAAAAAAAGTGGGATTCAGGCCAGGGATGGAGCCGCGATCCCGAGGGATTCCCGGATTCCCGGCAGGCTCCAGCTCCGGCTGGAATTCCCGGTTTTCCAAGCGGGATTTAATGCAGAAAACCCACGGAATTCGGGAATTCCACCCGGGATCGCTGGAAAAGTGGGATCGGCTCCACGGAAAACCGGGAAAACCGTCCCGAGCTCTCCAGCGGAGCCAGCTGAGGGGAAAAATGCGGGAATTTTTGGGATTCAGGGATTCGGAGAGCAGCGGGAAGGGGCAAAAAAACCCCAAAAAAACCGGGATCCATTCCGGGTCTGGAATTCTGGGATTTGAAGTTCCGCAATGGGATCGTTCCCCTTCATCCGTGGGGGGAAAAAAAAAACCTGGAAAAAACGGGTTTGGAGGGGGAATTTAAGGGATTTGCTCCGCTGGGGAAGCGGGGAGGATTCCCGGGAATTCCGGGATGGGGAGAGGGGATCGGGAGCCGATTCCAAGGGGTTTTTCCCGAGGGGAAATGGGAAGGAATTGCAGCATCGGGAGCGTTTCCCTTGGAGGTTCCCGCACCAGAAAGGAGGGAAAAGCCATTCCCAGCTGGAATTTTATCCCAGTTTATCCCCGGGAAGAGCTGGAGGCTCCCGGATTTCCCGGGATTTCCCCGGATTTCCAATCCCTGAACGCTGCCGGGAAAAGGCAAAGTGGGAATTTGGGATTCGTTGCTGTTTCGAGGGGGGGAAAAAAATAAAATCCATGGAAAAACCACCCGGAAGTGGGAAAATCCCGGATATTGCACTGGCCACAGTTCCATAAATATCCATAAATATCCATAAATGTCCATAAATATCCATAAATGTCCATAAATATCCTCAGCACCGGAGCTTTTCCTGGGATTCTGGAACTTTTCCCGGGATTCTGGAGCTTTTTCTGGGATTCCAGAGCATCCAAGTCCATTCCAGCGGCTCCGGGAGACACTGCAATTCCAGAACCGCCAACAATCCCCGGAAAAGTGGGAACAACCCCCAGAAACCCGGGAATAACCCCTGGAAAACTGGGAATAACCCCTGGAAAACAGGAATATCCCACGGGAAAAGAGGAATAACCCCCGGAAAACAGGGAATAACCCCCACAAAACCAGGAATGACCCCTGGAAAAACTGGAATAAGCCCTGGAAAACTGGGAATAACCCCTGGAAATGTGGGAACGACCCCCAGGAAGGTGGGAACGCCGCCCCCCCCTCTCCCATCCCATCCCATCCCATCCCATCCCATCCCATCCCATCCCATCCCATCCCATCCCATCCCACCCACCCACCCACCCACCCACCCATCCCAATCCCAATCCTCCAATCCCAATCTTCCAATCCCATCCCAATCCCACCTCCACCATTCCAGTCACAATCTTCCATCCCAATCCCAATCCCAATCTTCTAACTGTAATCCCAATCCCAATCTTCCCACCCCAGTCCCACCTCCAAAATCCCACTCCCAATCCCAATATCCCAATCCCATCCCAGAGTTCCCACCCCGCCCCGAGGCGGCTCCGACCCCGCGGCACCGGGCGGGGGCGGGGCGGGGCGGTTTTTGGGTGAGAAAGCGGCTATTTGATGTTTTTGAGCAGCGCCGTGCGCGCCCCCACCAGCGCCTTGAAGGCGTCCTCGCTGCCGGGGGCCGGGCACTTGTCCGGGTGCAGCAGCACGGCCAGGCGCCGGTACGCCCGCGTCACCTCCTCCCTGCCGGGAAAAACACCGGGAATGGCACCGGGAATAACGGGATTGGCACTGGGAACAATGGGAAGGGCACTGGGAATGGCAATGGGAATAAAGGGAATGGAAAATGGGAAATGGGGCACTTGTCGGGGTGCAGGAGCACGGCCAGGCGCCGGTACGGCCGCGTCACCTCCTCCCTGCCGGGAAAAACACCGGGAATTGTGGCACTGGGAATGATGGGATTGGCACTGGGAACAATGGGAAGGGCACTGGGAATGGCACCAGGGAAATGGGGAATGGGGAAAGGGGAATGGGGCACTTGTCCGGGTGCAGGAGCACGGCCAGGCGCCGGTACGGCCGCGTCACCTCCTCCCTGAGGGACGGAAAAATAACGGGAATTGTGGGAATTACGGCACCGGGAATGGCAGCGGGAATGGTACTGGGAACAATGGGAATGGGAACAATGGGAAGGGCACTGGAAATGGCACCAGGGAAATGGGGAATGGGGAAAGGGGAATGGGGCACTTGTCCGGGTGCAGCAGCACGGCCAGGCGCCGGTATGGCCGCGTCACCTCCTCCCTGCCGGGAAAAATGGGAATTGTGGCACCGGGAATAACGGGAATGGCACCGGGAATGGCACTGGGAACAATGGGAACAATGGGAATGGGAACAATGGGAATGGCAATGGGAACAATGGGGAACGGCACTGGGGAAATGGGGCACTTGTCGGGGTGCAGCAGCACGGCCAGGCGCCGGTACGGCCGCGTCACCTCCTCCCTGACGGACGGAAAAATAACGGGAATTGTGGGAATTACGGCACCGGGAATGGCACCGGGAACAATGGGAATGGCACTGGGAATGGCAAGGGAAAAAGGGAACGGAAAAGGGGAAATGGGGCACTTGTCCGGGTGCAGCAGCACGGCCAGGCGCCGGTACGGCCGCGTCACCTCCTCCCTGCCGGGAAAAAATGGGAATTGTGGCACCGGGAATAACGGGAATGGCACCGGGAATGGCACCGGGAATAACGGGAATGGAAAAGGGGGAATGGGGCACTTGTCCGGGTGCAGGAGCACGGCCAGGCGCCGGTACGGCCGCGTCACCTCCTCCCTGCAGGGAAAAAATGGGAATTGTGGCACCGGGAATAACGGGAATGGCACCGGGAACAATGGGAATGGCACCGGGAACAATGGGAATGGGAACAATGGGAATGGGAAAGGGGAAATGGGGCACTTGTCCGGGTGCAGGAGCACGGCCAGGCGCCGGTACCTGGCCTCCTCCCTGAGTGATGGGAAAAAACACCAGGAAAAATGGGAAAAGCAATGGGAATGACAATGGAATGGCATTGGGAATGACGGGAATGGCACTGGGAATGGCACTGGGAATAACAGCAACAGGAATGGCACCAGGAATGGCACCGGGAGTAACAACGGGAATGGCACCGGGAATGGCACCGGGAGTAACAACGGGAATGGCACCGGGAATGGCGATGGGAATGGCACCAGGAATGATGGGAATGGCACCGGGAATGGCACTGGGAATGGCACTGGGAATGGCGATGGGAATGGCACCAGGGATGATGGGAATGGCACTGGGAATGGCACTGGGAATGGCACCAGGAACGACAACCCGAGGAGCAGGAAAGGAGTGGGGGGGGGGAATTGGGAATGTGGAAAGGGGAAATTGGGAATGGGGAAGGGAAAATTCTGGTAATTCCCAGCCCTGGAATTGTGGGAGAAATGGGAAACGACTGGTGGGAAAAGGAGAGGGGAATTTGGGAATGGGAAGAGGGAAAATTGGGAATGGGCAGGTCTGGGGTTGTGGGGGAAATGGGGAAAGATTGGTGGGAATGGGGAGCAGAATTTGGGAATGGGAAAGGGAAAACTGGGAATGGGAAAGGGAAAAATGGGAATGGGGAAATTGGGAATTCCCAGCCCTGGAATTGTCTGGGAACAGGGGAAGGTTTGGCGGGAACGGAGAGGGGGAATTTGGGAATGGGAAGGGGGGGAAAATGGGAATGGGGAAATTGGGAATGGGGAAAGGGGAAAACCGGGAATTCCCAGCCCAACCCACACCAATTCCGGGAACGTCGCCATTCCCCATCCTCTTCTCCCTTCCCGGCCCATTCCCACCCCATTCCCGGTGGAATTCCGTCCCTTCCCGCCCCATTCCCGCCGGAATTCCGTCCCTTCCCACCCCATTCCCGCCGGAATTCCGTCCCTTCCCGCCCCATTCCCATTGGAATTCCGTCCCTTCCCACCCCATTCCCGGTGGAATTCCGTCCCTTCCCGCCCCATTCCCATTGGAATTCCGTCCCTCCCCGCCCCATTCCCATCGGAATTCCGTCCCTTCCCACCCCATTCCCATTGGAATTCCGTCCCTTCCCGCCCCTTCCCCATCCCCTTCCCGCCCCATCGCTAGATTCCGTCCCTCCCCGCCCCATTCCCGTCATTCCGTCCCTCCCAGCCCCATTCCCGCCAATTCCGTCCCTCCGCCCCATTCCCCCGGAATTCCGTCCCTCCCCGCCCCATTCCCACGAATTCCGTCCCTTCCCGCCCCATTCCCATCGAATTCCGTCCCTTCCCGCCCCATTCCCGCCTGAATTCCGTCCCTCCCCGCCCCATTCCCATCGGAATTCCGTCCCTTCCTGCCCCATTCCCGCCAGAATTCCGTCCCTCCCCGCCCCATTCCCATCGGAATTCCGTCCCTCCCCGCCCCATTCCCATCGAATTCCGTCCCTTCCCGCCCCATTCCCATCGGAATTCCGTCCCTCCCCGCCCCATTCCCGCCCCATTCCCAGCAGAATTCTGGCTTTTCGCGCCCCATTCCTGCCAGAATTCCAGCTTTTCCCCTCCCCATCCCCGGGGCCGTTCCCGTGGGAATTCCAGCCCCATTCCTGCCCCATCCCCGGGGCCGTTCCCGTGGTAATTCCATCCCTTCCCGCCCACTCCCGTCGAATTCCGTCCTCCCCCGCCCCATTCCATCGAATCCGTCCTCCCCGCCCCACCGCCGGAATTCCGTCCCTTCCTGCCCCATTCCCATCAGAATTCCTATCCCCTCCCGCCCCATTCCCGGTGAATTCCGTCCCTTCCCGCCCCCCCACCCCCCCCCCCCCCCCCCCCCCCCCCCCGCCCCCCCCCCCCCCCCCCCCCCCCCACCCCCCCCCCCCCCCCCCCCCCCCCCCCCCCCCCCCCCCCCCCCACCCCCCCCCCCCCCCCCCCCCCCCCCCCCACCCCCCCCCCCACCCCCCCCCCCCCCCCCCCCCCCCCCCACCCCCCACCCCCCCCCACCCCCACCCCCCCCCCCACCCCCCTCCCCCCCCCACCCCACCCCCCCCCCCCCCCCCCCCCCCCCCCCACACCTCACACCCCCCCCCCCCCACCCCCCCCCCCTCCCCCCCACCCCCCCCCCCCCCCCCCCCCCCCCCCCCCCCCCCCGCCCATTCCGCCGAATTCCTCCTTCCCGCCCCATTCCCATCAGAAATCCGTCCCTTCCTGCCCCATTCCCGGTGGAATTCCGTCCTTCCTGCCCCATTCCCTCGAATTCGTCCTTCCCGCCCCATTCCCACCGGAATTCCGTCCCTCCCCGCCCCATTCCCGCCGGAATTCCGTCCTTCCCCCATTCCCCCGGAATTCCTCCTTCCCGCCCATTCCCATTGAATTCCGTCCTCCCGCCCATTCCCATTGGAATTCCTCCTTCCGCCCCATTCCCGGTGGAATTCCGTCCCTTCCCGCCCCATTCCAGGTGGATTCCGTCCCTTCCTGCCCCATTCCACAGAATTCCGTCCCTTCCTGCCCATTCCCATCGGAATCCGTCCCTTCCCGCCCCATTCCCGGTGGAATTCCGTCCCTTCCCGCCCCATTCCCATCGGAATTCCGTCCCTTCCCGGCCCATTCCCATCGGAATTCCATCCCTTCCCACCCCATTCCCGGTGGAATTCCGTCCCTCCCCGCCCCATTCCCGGTGGAATTCCGTCCCTTCCCACCCCATTCCCATCAGAATTCCGTCCCTTCCCGCCCCATTCCCGCTGGAATTCCGTCCCTTCCCGCCCCATTCCCGGTGGAATTCCGTCCCTTCCCGCCCCATTCCCATCAGAATTCCGTCCCTTCCTGCCCCATTCCCATCGGAATTCCGTCCCTTCCCGCCCCATTCCCGGTGGAATTCCGTCCCTTCCCGCCCCATTCCCATCGGAATTCCGTCCCTTCCCGCCCCATTCCCATCGGAATTCCGTCCCCTCCCCCATTCCCATCGATTCCGTCCTTCATCCCCATTCCGTCCCTTCCCGCCCCATTCCCGCGGAATTCCGTCCCTTCCCGCCCCATTCCCGCCGGATTCCGTCCCTTCCCGCCCCATTCCCGCCGAATTCCGTCCCTTCCCGCCCCATTCCCGTGGAATTCCGTCCCTTCCCACCCCATTCCCATCGGAATTCCGTCCCTTCCCGCCCCATTCCCATCGGAATTCCGTCCCTTCCCGCCCCATTCCCGCCGGAATTCCGCCCCTTCCCGCCCCATTCCCAGCAGAATTCTGGCTTTTCCCGCCCCATTCCTGCCAGAATTCCAGCTTTTCCCCTCCCCATCCCCGGGGCCGTTCCCGTGGGAATTCCAGCCCCATTCCTGCCCCATCCCCGGGGCCGTTCCCGTGGTAATTCCATCCCTTCCCGGCCCATTCCCGTCGGAATTCCGTCCGTCCCCGCACCGGCTGGCGCCGGGTTTGAGCCCCAGCGTGTCCCAGCTGTCCTTGCTGCTCCGGATCCTGCGGATGGCGTCCGCCTGCTCCCGCGTGAATCCCAGCCCGGAGCCGCCCGGAGGCCGCTTCCCGCCGTTCTCACACAGATCCACGATGGCCGAGTAGAAAGCCTGGGAATTCCCGCCGGGAATCAGCCCCCCCGGAGGCGGCGGGAGAGGCCTCGGGGCTTGGGGGGAATTGTGGGAATTGTGGGGATTGTGGGGTTTGTGGGGATTGGGAATGGATGGAGCGGGAGTTGGGAGGGAGCCGATGAGGATCCGGCTGCCGGCGCTTCCCAAAATAATCCCAGAGCCAATTCCCACTGGATAATCCCAGAGCCAATTCCCACTGGATAATCCCAGAGCCAATTCCCACTGGATAATCCCAGAGCCAATTCCCACTGGATGATCCCAGAGCCAATTCCCACTGGATAATCCCAGAGCCAATTCCCACTGGGTGATCCCGGAGCCAATTCCCACTGGGTGATCCCAACAATCCTGGAGCCAATTCCCATTGGATAATCCCGATGATCCCAGAACCAATTCCCACAGGGTGATCCTGGTGATCCCAACAATCCCAGAGCCAATTCCCACTGGATAATCCCGGAGCCAATTCTCACTGGGTGATCCCAGTGATCCCAACAATCCGGCTCCAATTCCCAGCCCTTTCCCAGGACAATCCCGGAGCCAATTCCCACTGGGATAATCCCAAAATCCGGACCAATTCCCAGCTCTTCCCAATAATCCAGGCTCCAATTCCCAGCCCTTTCCCAGGACAATCCCGGAGACAATTCCCACTGGATTATCCCAACAATCCTAGAGCCAATTCCCATTGGATAATCCTGGAGCCAACTCCCACTGGGTGATCCCGGAACCAATTCCCACTGAGTGATCCCAACAATCCTGGAACCAATTCCCACTGGGTGATCCCGATAATCCCGGAGCCAATTCCCACTGGGTGATCCCGGTGATCCCAATAATCCCGGCTCCAATTCCCAGCCCTTTCCCAGGACAATCCCGGAGCCAATTCCCACTGGATAATCCCGACAATCCCGGAGCCAATTCCCACTGGGTGATCCCGGTGATCCCAACAATCCCGGCTCCAACTCCCAGCTCTTTTCCAGGACGATCCCAACAACTCCGGATCCAATTCCCAGCCCTTTCCCGAAATACTCCTGGATCCAATTCCCAACTCTTTCCTTGGATAATCCCAACAATCCCGGCTCCAACTCCCAGGATGATCCCAGAGATCCCCAATCCAATTCCCACAGGACATTCCCAGCAACCCCAGATCCTTGCTCCCATCCGTGCCCCTATCCCACATTCCCACCCCATTCCCAAGGAATTCCTGCTGCTCCTGGCGCTCTCCGGGCTCCCAGAGTCCTGGAATCCTGGCATTCCCACCTGGAACATCTCCTGGATGCCCTCAATCCCAGCATTCCCACCTGGAACAGTTCTCGGATGCCCTCAATCCCAGATTCCCAGAATTCCCACCTGGAACATCTCCTGGCTGCCCAGCATTCCCAGATTCCCGGGATTCATTCCCAGAATTCCCACCTGGAACATCTCCTGGCTGCCCAGCATTCCCAGATTCCCGGGATTCATTCCCAGAATTCCCACCTGGAACATCTCCTGGATGCCCTCAATCCCAGCATTCATTCCCACCTCAAACATCTCCTGGATGCCCTCAATCCCAGAATCCCAGATTTCCAGCATTTATCCCCACCTGGAACATCTCCTGGATGCCCAGCATTCCCAGGATTCATTCCCAGAATCCCAGAATTCCCACCTGGAACATCTCCTGGATGCCCTCAATCCCAGAATTCCCACCTGGAACATCTCCTGGATGCCCTCAATCCCAGAATTCCCACCTGGAACATCTCCTGGATGCCCAGCATTCCCGGGATTCCCTCATTCCCACCTGGAACATCTCCTGGATGCCCTCAATCCCAGAATCCCGGGATTTATTCCCACCTGGAACATCCCCTGGAGGCCCCCAGTCCCAGCATTCCCACCTGGAACATCTCCTGGATGCCCAGGATTCATTCCCGGGGTTCATTCCCACCTGGAACATCTCCCGGATGCCCAGATTCATGCCCAGCACTGATTCCCACCTGGAACATCTCCTGGATGCCCAGCATTCCCAGCATTCCCGGGATTCCCAGCATTAATTCCCACCTGGAACATTTCCCGGATGCCCAGAATTCCAGCACTGATTCCCACCTGGAACATCTCCCAGATTCCCAGCACTGATTCCCACCTGGAACATCTCCCGGATGCCCAGCATTCCCGGGATTCATTCCCACCTGGAACATCTCCTGGATGCCCAGATTCATTCCCAGCATTCATTCTCAGAATTCCCGGAATTCCAGCACTGATTCCCACCTGGAACATCTCCCGGATACCCAGCATTCCCAGATTCATTCCCGGGGTTCATTCCCACCTGGAACATCTCCTGGATGCCCAGATTCATTCCCAGGATTCCAGAATTCCTTCCCACCTGGAACATCTCCTGGATGCCCAGAATTCCAGCATTCATTCCCACCTGGAACATCTCCTGGATGCCCAGGATTCATTCCCGGGGTTCATTCCCACCTGGAACATCTCCCGGATGCCCAGCATTCTAGCACTGATTCCCACCTGGAACATCTCCCGGATGCCCAGAATTCCCAGCATTCCCGGGATTCATTCCCACCTGGAACATCTCCTGGATGCCCAGATTCATTCCCAGCATTCATTCTCAGAATTCCCGGAATTCCAGCACTGATTCCCACCTGGAACATCTCCCGGATGCCCAGATTCATTCCCAGATTCATTTCCGGGGTTCATTCCCACCTGGAACATCTCCTGGATGCCCTCAAGCCCAGAATTCTCGCCTGGAACATCTCCTGGATGCCCAGGATTCATTCCCGGGATTCCCAGCACAGATTCCCACCTGGAACATCTCCCGGATGCCCAGGATTCCCAGCATTCCCACCTGGAACATCTCCCGGATGCCCAGCATTCCCGGGATTCCCAGCACAGATTCCCACCTGGAACATCTCCTGGATGCCCAGCATTCCCAGGATTCCAGCATTCATTCCCACCTGGAACATCTCCTGGATGCCCAGCATTCCCAGGATTCCAGCATTCATTCCCACCTGGAACATCTCCTGGATGCCCTCAATCCCAGAATTCCCACCTGGAACATCTCCCGGATGCCCAGCATTCCCAGAATTCCCACCTGGAACATCTCCTGGATGCCCTCAACCCCAGAATTCCCACCTGGAACATCTCCTGGATGCCCTCAATCCCAGAATTCCCACCTGGAACATCTCCTGGATGCCCTCAATCCCAGAATTCCCACCTGAAACATCTCCCGGATGCCCAGCATTCCCAGGATTCATTCCCAGGATTCATTCCCACCTAGAACATCTCCTGGATGCCCTCAATCCCAGAATTCCCACCTGGAACATCTCCTGGATGCCCTCAACCCCAGAATTCCCACCTGGAACATCTCCTGGATGCCCTCAATCCCAGAATTCCCACCTGGAACATCTCCTGGATGCCCTCAATCCCAGAATTCCCACCTGGAACATCTCCTGGATGCCCTCAATCCCAGAATTCCCACCTGGAACATCTCCTGGATGCCCAGCACAGATTCCCACCTGGAACATCTCCCGGATGCCCAGCATTCCCAGGATTCATTCCCAGGATTCATTCCCACCTAGAACATCTCCTGGATGCCCTCAATCCCAGAATTCCCACCTGGAACATCTCCTGGATGCCCTCAATCCCAGAATTCCCACCTGGAACATCTCCTGGATGCCCTCCCCGCTCTGTGCCGAGGTCTCGCAGTAGAGGAACCCGCGGCTCTCGGCCCAGAGCCGCCCCTCGCTCTCGTCCACCACCCGCAGCTTCCCGGCGTCGATCTGACACGGGAAAAACCCCCGGAATTCCCGGGAAGCGTTCCCGGACGCGGGGGCCGTCCCAGCACCCCCAGGATTCCCAGAGATCGTTCCCGGACACGGGATCATCCCAGCACCCCCAGAATTCCCAGAGACCATTCCCGGACATGGGGATCGTCCCAGCACCCCCAGAATTCCCAAGACCGTCCGGACACGGGGATCGTCCCAGCACCCCCGAATTCCCAGAGCCGTTCCGGACACGGATCGTCCCAGCCCCCCAGAATTCCCAGAGACCATTCCCGGACATGGGGATCGTCCCGCATCCCCAGAATTCCCAGAGACCGTTCCCGGACACGGGATCGTCCCAGCACCCCCGGATTCCCAGAGACCGTTCCCGACAGGGGATCGTCCCAGCACCCCCAGGATTCCAGAGACCTTTCCCGGACGGGGATCGTCCCAGCACCCCAGAATTCCCAGAGACCATTCCCGGACACGGGCCGTCCAGCACCCCCAGAATTCCCAGAGACCATTCCCGGACATGGGGATCGTCCCAGCACCCCCAGAATTCCCAGAGACCGTTCCCGGACATGGGGATCGTCCCAGCACCCCCGAAATTCCCAGAGACCGTTCCCGGACACGGGATCGTCCCAGCACCCCCAGAATTCCCAGAGACCATTCCCGGACATGGGGATCGTCCCAGCATCCCCAGAATTCCCAGAGACCGTTCCCGGACACGGGGATCGTCCCAGCACCCCCGAAATTCCCAGAGACCGTTCCCGGACACGGGATCGTCCCAGCACCCCCAGAATTCCCAGAGACCATTCCCGGACATGGGGATCGTCCCAGCATCCCCAGAATTCCCAGAGACCGTTCCCGGACACGGGGATCGTCCCAGCACCCCCGAAATTCCCAGAGACCGTTCCCGGACACGGGATCGTCCCAGCACCCCCAGAATTCCCAGAGACCATTCCCGGACATGGGGATCGTCCCAGCATCCCCAGAATTCCCAGAGACCGTTCCCGGACACGGGGATCGTCCCAGCACCCCCGAAATTCCCAGAGACCGTTCCCGGACACGGGATCGTCCCAGCACCCCCAGAATTCCCAGAGACCATTCCCGGACATGGGGATCGTCCCAGCACCCCCAGAATTCCCAGAGACCGTTCCCGGATGTGGGGATCGTCCCAGCACCCCCAGGATTCCCAGAGACCGTTCCCGGACACGGGACCGTCCCAGCACCCCCAGAATTCCCAGAGATCGTTCCCGGAAATGGGGATCGTCTCAGCACCCCCAGAATTCCCAGAGATCATTCCCGGACGCGGGGATCGTCCCAGCACCCCCAGAATTCCCAGAGACCGTTCCCGGACATGGGGATCGTCCCAGCACCCCCAGGATTCCCAGAGACCGTTCCCGGACACGGGGATCGTCCCAGCACCCCCAGAATTCCCAGAGATCGTTCCCGGAAATGGGGATCGTCCCAGCACCCCCGAAATTCCCAGAGATCGTTCCCGGACACGGGGATCGTCCCAGCACCCCCAGAATTCCCAGAGACCATTCCCGGACACGGGATCGTCCCAGCACCCCCTAAATTCCCAGAGATCGTTCCCGGACATGGGGATCGTCCCAGCACCCCCAGAATTCCCAGAGACCATTCCCGGACACGGGACCGTCCCAGCACCCCCGAAATTCCCAGAGACCATTCCCGGACACGGGACCGTCCCAGCACCCCCGAAATTCCCAGAGACCGTTCCCGGACACGGGACCGTCCCAGCACCCCCAGGATTCCCAGAGATCGTTCCCGGAAATGGGGATCGTCCCAGCACCCCCAGAATTCCCAGAGTCCGTTCCCGGACGTGGGGATCGTCCCAGCACCCCCAGAATTCCCAGAGATCGTTCCCGGACACGGGGATCGTCCCAGCACCCCCAGAATTCCCAGAGACCGTTCCCGGACACGGGGACCGTCCCAGCACCCCCGGAATTCCCAGAGATCGTTCCCGGACACGGGACCGTCCCAGCACCCCCAGGATTCCCAGAGATCGTTCCCGGAAATGGGGATCGTCCCAGCACCCCCAGGATTCCCAGAGATCGTTCCCGGATGTGGGGATCGTCCCAGCACCCCCAGGATTCCCAGAGATCGTTCCCGGATGTGGGGATCGTCCCAGCACCCCCAGGATTCCCAGAGATCGTTCCCGGACGTGGGGATCGTCCCAGCACCCCCGAAATTCCCAGAGATCATTCCCGGACACGGGGATCGTCCCAGCACCCCCAGGATTCCCAGAGACCGTTCCCGGACATGGGGATCGTCCCAGCACCCCCGAAATTCCCAGAGATCGTTCCCGGACACGGGGACCGTCCCAGCACCCCCAGAATTCCCAGAGATCGTTCCCGGACACGGGGACCGTCCCAGCACCCCCAGAATTCCCAGAGATCGTTCCCGGACACGGGACCGTCCCAGCACCCCCAGGATTCCCAGAGATCGTTCCCGGAAATGGGGATCGTCCCAGCACCCCCGAAATTCCCAGAGACCGTTCCCGGACATGGGGATCGTCCCAGCACCCCCAGGATTCCCAGAGATCGTTCCCGGAAATGGGGATTGTCCCAGCACCCCCAGAATTCCCAGAAATCATTCCTGGACATGGGGATCGTCCCAGCACCCCCGAAATTCCCAGAGACCGTTCCCGGACATGGGGATCATCCCAGCACCCCCAGAATTCCCAGAAATCATTCCTGGACATGGGGATCGTCCCAGCACCCCTGAAATTCCCAGAGACCGTTCCCGGATGTGGGGATCGTCCCAGCACCCCCAGAATTCCCAGAGACCGTTCCCGGACACGGGGATCGTCCCAGCACCCCCGAAATTCCCAGAGACCGTTCCCGGATGTGGGGATCGTCCCAGCACCCCCAGAATTCCCAGAGATCGTTCCCGGAAATGGGGATCGTCCCAGCACCCCCGAAATTCCCAGAGACCATTCCCGGACACGGGATCGTCCCAGCACCCCCAGGATTCCCAGAGATCGTTCCCGGACACGGGGATCGTCCCAGCACCCCCGAAATTCCCAGAGACCATTCCCGGACGTGGGGATCGTCCCAGCACCCCCGAAATTCCCAGAGACCGTTCCCGGACATGGGGATCGTCCCAGCACCCCCAGAATTCCCAGAAATCATTCCTGGACATGGGGATCGTCCCAGCACCCCTGAAATTCCCAGAGACCGTTCCCGGATGTGGGGATCGTCCCAGCACCCCCAGAATTCCCAGAGATCGTTCCCGGAAATGGGGATCGTCCCAGCACCCCCAGGATTCCCAGAGACCGTTCCCGGACACGGGGATCGTCCCAGCACCCCCAGATTTCCCAGAGACCGTTCCCACAGGGCCATCCCAGCGATCCCATCAATCCCAGATCCAGTTTCCCAGGACAATCCCACCAATCCTGGAGTCAATTCCCATGGGGACATCCCAACATGCCCAAAATTCCCAGAAACAGTTCCCACGGGGCGATCCCAGCGATCCTGATATCCTGGATCCAATTCCCAGGGCAATCCCACCAATCCCAGAGCCAATTCCCACAGGCTGAGCCCAGATACCCCAAAATTCCTGGAGACAATTCCCACAGGGTGATCCCAACATTCCCAAAATTCCCGGAGCCAATTCCCACAGGCTGAGCCCAGAGATCCCAAAATTCCTGGAGACAATTCCCACAGGTTGATCCCAACATTCCCAAAATTCCCGGAGCCAATTCCCACGGGGTCATCCCAACACGCCCAAAATTCCCAGATCCAATTCCCAGGACAACCCCAAAATTCGCTGAGCCAATTCCCACAGGGTGATCCCAGAGATCCCAACAATTCCGGAGACAATTCCCACAGGGCCATCCCAGTGATCCCAATAATCCCAGAGCCAATTCCCACAGGGTGATCCCAGAGATCCCAAAATTCCCGGATCCAGTTCCCAGGACAACCCACCAATCCCAGAGCCAATTCCCACGGGGTGATCCCAACATTCCCAAAATTCCCGGAGCCAATTCCCACGGGCTCATCCCAACACGCCCAAAATTCCTAGATCCAACTCCCAGGACAACCCCAAAATTCCCAGAGACAATTCCCACGGGGCCACCCCAGTGACCCCGACAATCCCGGAGCCAATTCCCAGGGCAATCCCACCAATCCCGGATCCAGCTCCCAGGACATTCCCAAAATTCCCGGAGACAATTCCCACAGGGTGAACCTGGCGATCCCAATAATCCCAGAGCCAATTCCCGCCCAGGCCAAAATTCCCAGATCCAACTCCCGGCCCCTTCAATCCCAAAATTCCCAGATCCAACTCCCGGCCCTTTCAATCCCAAAATTCCCAGAGACAATTCCCACAGGGTGAACCTGGCGATCCCAACAGTCCAAGATCCACATCCCGGCCCTCTCCCACTCCCACTGCCACTGCCATTCCCATTCCCACTCCCATCTTCATCCCATTCCCTTTTCTCTTCCCATTCTCATTCCCATTTTTTTTTCCTGTTCCAATTCCCACTCCCATCCTCCTCCACTCCCATCCCCATTCCCGACTCCTTCCCCATCCCAATTCCCACTCCCGTTCCCATCCTCATTCCCATCCCCATTCCCAAGCCCATTCCCATTCCTGCTGTTCCCGTTCCCATTCCCGTTCCCACTCCCACCCCCATTCCCTCTCCCGTTCCCATTCTGTTCCCACTCCCATTCCCAACCCGTTCCCAGCCCCATCCCCATCCCCATCCCCACTCCCATCCTCATTCCCATCCCCATTTCCATCCCCATTCCCAAGCCCATTCCCATTCCTACTCTCACATCCCCATTTCCATTCCCATTCCCATCCCCACTCCCTTTCCCAATCCCATTCCTGCTATTGTTCCCATTCCCACTCCCATCCCACCCCGTCCCATCCCCACTCCCATTCCATTCCCATCCTCATTCCCATCCCCTCCCATCTCATCCCGTCCCATCCCATTCCCATACCCATTATCCCATTGGATCCCATTGGATCCCATTGGATCCCATTCCCGTTCCCATATTCCCGGACCTCGTTGGCACACACGACGCACACCAGGCTCCCCACTCCCATCCCCCACTCCCACTCCCATTCCCAGTTCCCAAATTCCCATTCCCAGTTCCCATCCCACCCCATCCCCCTCCCATTATCCCACATTCCCATTATCCCATTATCCCATTGGATCCCATTGGATCCCATTCCCGATCCCGGACTTTGTCGGCGCACACGACGCACACCAGGCTCCCCATTCCCACATTCCCATTGGATCCCATTCCCGATCCCGGACCTTGTTGGCGCAGACGACGCACACCAGGCTCCCCATTCCCACATTCCCATTATCCCACTGGATCCCACATTCCCATTGGATCCCGGACCTTGTTGGCGCAGACGACGCACACCAGGCTCCCCACTCCCATTATCCCATTATCCCACATTCCCATTCCCGATCCTGGACTTTGTTGGCGCACACGACGCACACCAGGCTCCCCACTCCCATTCCCAGTTCCCAGATTCCCATTCCCAGTTCCCATCCCATCCCATTCCCATTCCCACATTCCCATTATCCCACTGGATCCCACATTCCCATTCCCGATCCCGGACCTTGTTGGCGCAGACGACGCACACCAGGCTCTCCAGGCTGCCCTGGGGCCCCAGCTCCTGCCTCATCTCGGCCAGCCAGGAATCCAGGGAATCGAAGGATTCCTTGGATCCCACGTCGTACACCAGCAGCACGCCCTGCGTGTCCTTGTAGAACTCGTTCCGCACCTGCCCCGGGGGAAAGGAAAAACAAACAACGGGATCGGGAAAAGTCTGGGAAGGATCGGGATTTGTGGGATGGCCTGGGAGGGGTGGGAGGAGAAGGGGAGGATTCCAGCCCCTTCCCACTCCTGAAAAAAATTCCCAGAAAACAGCCCCGAAAGGGATTTCTGGGCATTTCTGGGATTGGGGAAAATTTCTGGGATGGGGGAAATTTCTGGGAATTTCTGGGATGGGAGAATTTCTGGGAATTTCTGGGATGAGGGAAATTTCTTGGAATTTCTGGGATGGGGGAAATTCTGGGAATTTCTGGGATGGGAGAAATTTCTGGGAATTTCTGGGAATTTCCAGGATGGGGAAATTTCTGGGATTTCTGGGAATTTCTGGGATGGGGGAATTTGTGGGATGGGGAAATTTCGGGGAATTTCTGGGATGCGGGAAATTTCTGGGATGAGTGAAGTTCTGGGAATTTCTGGAAATTTCTGGGATTTCTGGGAATTTCTGAGATGGGGGAATTTCTGGGATGGGGGAAATTTCTGGGAATTTCTGGGATGAAATCTCTGGCCAGATTTTTTTGGGGGGAAATCTTCTGGATTTTTCGGAAATTCTGCTGGATTTTCGGGGAATTCTGCTGGATTTTTTTGGGAATTCCACCAGATTTTTGGGAATTCTGCCGGATTTTGGGGAAGTCCGCCGGATTGTTTGGGGAATTCTGCCGGATTTTTGGGGAATTCTGCCACATTTTGGGGAGTTCTGCCAGATTTTTTTTTTTGGGAATTCTGCTGAATATTTTTGGGAATTCTGCCGGATTTTTGGGGAATTCTGCTGTATTTTAGGGAATTCTGCCAGCTTCTTGGGAATTCAAATGGATTTTTGGGGAATTCTGCCCGATTTTTTTTGGGAACTCCGTCCAACTTTTTGGGAATTCTGCCAGATTTTTGGGATTTGTGTCTGATTTTTGGGGAATTCTGATGCATTTTTGGGAGCTCTGCCAGATTTCTTTCGGGAATTCTGCCGAATTTTTTTTGGGAACTCTGCCAGATTTGGGAAATTCTGCCGGATTTGGGGAATTCTGCCAAATTTTTGGGGAATTTCGCCGGATTTTCGGGAACTCTGCCAGATTTTCGGGAATTCGCTGGATTTTTTCGGGAATTCTCCCGGATTTCGGGGAATTCCGCCGGATCCCGCTGGGGCCGCACCTCGTAGAAGAAGGGGTGCCCGGCCATGTCGAAGATGTTCACCTTCATCTCCCGATCCCGGATCTGCACCCTGGGAAAACCCATGGAAAATTCGGGAATTCCGGCATCACCGAGCTCGGGAAAACCCTCGGGACACCGCGGGGCATTCCCAGCATTCCCGGGAGCCAAAATCCCCCAAATTAACCCCAAAACTCCGCTCCAGGACGCCAAACCCGGCCCAGCCCGGCGCTGATCCGAGTCCACGTGGATTTCACATCCCTGCCCGGGCGGGAATTATTCCCAAAATTCCAACCAGAGCTGCTCCGGGAAAGCTCCTCCTCTCATCCCCTCCCTCATTCCCTGGGAGAAATCCCGATCCCGGCCGGCTCCGACCTCCCAGGGGGCTCCAGGGGGCTCCAGGGGGCTGCTCCCACTCTCCCACCCCATTCCCATTCCTGTTCCCATTCCCATTCCTGTTCCAATCGCTGTTCCCATTCCCATCCCCATCCCGTCCCCATTCCCACTCCATTCCCATCCCATTCCCATCCCCAGCCCCATCCCCATTCATTTCCATTCCCATTACGATTCCCAGTTCTCATTCCTGTTCCCATTCCCATTCTTATTCCCATTCCAAATCATTCCCATTCCCACTCCTACTCCCATTTCCATTCTTGTTCCCCTCCTGATCCCATTCCCATCCTATCCCATCCCGATCCCCATTCCCATCCCCATCCCCATCCTTTTCCCACTCCCATCCCTGCTCTCATCTCCATTCCCATTCCCACTCCCTTTCCCAGTCCCATTCCTGCTCTTGTTCCCCTTCCCATCCCCATTCCCATTCCTATTCCTGCAATTCCCACTCCCATTCCCATCCTTTTCCCATCCCCACTCCCATTCCCATCCCCATCCCTGCTCCTCTTCCCACTCCCATGCCCATTCCTGCCATCCCCATTCCCTTTCCATCCCCATCCCCACTCCCATTCCCACTCCCATTCCCATTCCTACTCTTGTTCCCGTTCCTATTCCTGTTCCATTCCCATTCCCATCCCCATTCCCATTCCCATCCCCATTCCCATTCCTGTTCCTATTCCTGCTCCCATCCCCATCCCCATTCTCATTCCCATTTCCACTCCTGCCATTCCCATCCCATCCCATCCCCATTCCCCTCCTGTTCCCGTTCCCGTTCCCATTCCCTCACTTGGTGACTCCGTAGTCGATCCCGATGGTTGCCAGGTACTTGGGCACGAACCTCTTCTCGCAGTAGCGCTTGATGATGCAGCTCTGCCGGGGGCCGAGGCGGGAATTCCGCCGGGAATTCCTTCCATGGCCGCCAATTCCCAACAATTCCCGGAGCCGGGAGCAGCGGCGGCTCCGCCCACAGCAGCGCCGGGCCCCGCCCCCTCTCCCGCCGGCCAATCAGAACCGCGCGTTCGCTGATTACCACGCCCACGCAGATGTCAATCATGTCCATACCACGCCCACCCCAGAACAACAACAAGCTGCTGCCGGCCTCTGATTGGCTACCGCGCACCGCCAACGCGCCAATCGGCGCAAAGCGCCCGCCCTTCCGCGCGTCTGATTGGTCGGTTTACCTGCCCCTCACCCGCGCCAGCCAATGGCAGCGCCTCACCTTGCCCACCTCGGCGTCGCCCATGGAGATGACTTTAACCCGCAGCGCCTTGCGCGGCTCCTTTCGCTTGGCCGAGCTCGCCTCCATGGCGGGGCCGCGGCGCTGCGGGCCGGCCCCGCTCCCGGTGCCGCTCCCGGTGCCGGTGCCGCTGCCGCTGCCGGTGCCGGTTGGAGCGGCGGGAGGCCGAGCGGAGGCGGCAATGGCGGGAGAGCGCCGCTTCCGCCTCAGCCCGGGCCGGCCCCGCCGGAGCTCTCGCGAGATCGGCGGCGGCAGCAGCGGCTCCCCGCTTCCAGCGGGAGATCTCGCGAGATTTGGGCTGGAGGGGAAGGCCCCGCCAGGGGGCGCCAGAGAGGGGGGTGCGGGTCACGTGACCGCGGCCGCTGTCATGGCTGCCTTTTTTTGTTCCCTTTTTTTGGGTTCCTTTTTTCTTCTCCTTCCCTTTTCTCCTTCCCTCTCCTTGTTCCCTTTTCCCTGCCCCCCTTTTCCTGTCCCCTGTGCCCTGCTCCTCCTCCTCCTCCCCCCTCTCTCTGTGTGCCCTGCCCTTGTCTCTTTGTGCTTTGGTTTTGTCTCTTTTTATCCTTTATCCTTTATCCCCTGGGCCTAATCCTCATCCTCTGGCCCTTATCTCTTGTCTCCTGGCCCTTATCTCTTATCCTTTGTCCCTTATCTCTTATCCCTTATCTCTTCTCCCCCATCCCTTTTCCCCCTTTATCCCAAAATCCCAAAATCTCCCGCTCCAAGCCCCCAGAGCTCCCCGAGCTCCTCGTTCCAGCCCCGGGCAGCGATCCCGGCCCTTTCCCGGTGCTTTCCATGGAAAAATTCCACCCTCACGCTCATCCCGAGCTGACCCCACCCCTGTCCGGGGGGGTTTGGGAGTGACCAGGGCACCCCTGGGACCCTCAGAGGGGGTTGAGAGTGACCAGGTCACTCCTGAGCCCCCCTGGCCTCACTCCTGAGCCCCTCCGGCCCCTCAGGGGTGTGGGGAGTGACCAGGACATCCCTGAGACCTCCAGGGGATTTGGGAGTGACCGGAGCCCCCCTGGGACCCTCAGGGGGGTTTGGGAGTGACCAGGACATCCCTGAGCCCCTCCGGGGCTGTGGGAAGTGACCAGGGCACCCCTGAGCCCCCTGGCCCCTCAGGAGGGGTTTGGGAGTGACCAGGGCACCCCTGGGACCCTCCAGCCCCTCAGGGGAGGTTGGGAGTGACCAGGGCACCCCTGGGACCCTCAGGGAGTCTGAGAGAGTGACCAGGGCACCCCTGGGACCCTCAGAGGGGGTTGAGAGTGACCAGGTCACTCCTGAGCCCCTCTGGCCTCACTCCTGAGCCCCTCCGGCCCCTCCGGGGTGTGGGGAGTGACCAGGACATCCCTGGGACCCTCCGGCCCCTCAGGGGAGGTTGGGAGTGACCAGGGCACCCCTGGGACCCTCAGAGGGGGTTGAGAGTGACCAGGTCACTCCTGAGCCCCCCTGGCCTCACTCCTGAGCCCCTCCGGCCCCTCAGGGGTGTGGGGAGTGACCAGGGCATCCCTGAGCCCCTCAGAGGGTGTGAGAGAGTGACCAGGTCACCCCTGAGCCCCTCTGGCTTCACTTCTGAGCCCCTCCAGCCCCTCAGGGGGGTTGAGAGTGACCGGGTCACTCCTGAGCCCCCCTGACCCCTCGGGAGGTGTTTGGGAGTGACCGGGGCACCCCTGAGACCCCCCGAGCCCCTCATGGGGGGTTTGGGAGTGACCAGGTCACTCCTGAGCCCCCCTGGCTCCTCAGGGAGTCTGAGAGTGACCAGGGCACCCCTGAGACCCTCAGAGGGTGTGAGAGAGTGACCAGGACACCCCTGAGACCCTCAGAGGGGGTTGAGAGTGACCGGGGCACCCCTGGGACCCCCGAGCCCCTCAGGGGAGGTTGGGAGTGATCAGGGCACTTCTGAGCCCCCCTGACCCCTCCGGGGGTGTTTGGGAGTGACCAGGGCACCCCTGAGCCCTCCGAGGGTGTGGGGAGTGACCAGGGCACCCCTGGGACCCTCAGGGGGGTTTGGGAGTGACCAGGGCACCCCTGAGATCCCCTGACCCCTCAGGGGTGTGGGGAGTGACCAGGGCACCCCTGAGCCCCCCTGGCCTCACCCCTGAGCCCCTCCGGCCCCTCAGGGAGTCCGAGAGTGACCAGGTCACTCCTGAGCCCCTCAGAGGGGGTTGAAAGTGACCGGGGCACCCCTGGGACCCTCAGAAGGGGTTTGGGAGTGACCAGGGCACCCCTGAGCCCCTTGGCTTCACTCCTGAGTCCCTCCGGCCCCCTCAGGGAGGGTTGAGAGTGACCAGGTCACCCCTGAGATCCTCGGGGAGCTGTGGGGAGTGACCAGGGCACCCCTGGGACCCCTCGGGAGGTGTTTAGGAGTGACCAGGGCACCCCTGGGACCCCTCAGGAGGTGTTTAGGAGTGACCAGGACACCCCTGGGACCCCTCGGGAGGTGTTTGGGAGTGACCAGGGCACCCCTGAGATCCTCGGGGAGCTGTGGGGAGTGACCAGGGCACCCCTGGGACCCCTCAGGAGGTGTTTGGGAGTGACCAGGGCACCCCTGGGACCCCTCGGGAGGTGTTTGGGAGTGACCAGGGCACCCCTGGGACCCCTCAGGAGGTGTTTAGGAGTGACCAGGGCACCCCTGGGACCCCTCAGGAGGTGTTTGGGAGTGACCAGGGCACCCCTGGGACCCCTCAGGAGGTGTTTAGGAGTGACCAGGGCACCCCTGGGACCCCTCGGGAGGTGTTTGGGAGTGACCAGGGCACCCCTGGGACCCCTCGGGAGGTGTTTGGGAGTGACCAGGGCACCCCTGGGACCCCTCGGGAGGTGTTTGGGAGTGACCAGGTCCATTCCCGATCCAGGCCAGCCAGGACCACCCCTGCCCTTCTGGGCCTTGTCCCCCCCGGCCCTGTGCCCTGGCCCTTATCTCTTTTGCTGTCCTTATCTCTTCTCCCCGTCCCCTTATCTCTGATCCCCAACCCCCCCACCCCGTCCTGGTCACTGTCCCTTGTCCCTGTGCCCTGGACCCCATCCCTTCGTCCCCATTCCCGTTCCCTCTCCTCCATCCCTTGTCCCCCATCCCTTCTCCTCCTCCCCCATTTCCCCTGGCCCCATTCCCTGCCCCTTTTCCCATCCCTTTCTCTCTCCCCATTCCTGCCCCTTCTCCCTGTCCCTGTCCCCATTCCTGGTCCCTTCTCCTCCTCCTCCTCCTCCCCCATTCCCTGTCCCCATCCCTGTCCCTGTCCCTGTCCCCATCCCTGTCCCTTCTCCTCCTCCTCCTCCCCCATTCCCTGTCCCCATTCCCTGTCCCTGTTCCCATTCCCCGCCCCTTCTTCCCTGCCCCTCGTCCTCTCTCCCTCACCCTCCTGCCCCATTCCCATTCCCATTCCCTGTCCCCATTCCCTGTCCCTTTATCCCTGTCCCTTCTCCTCGTCCCCCTGCCCTTTGTCCCCTCTCCCATCCACCCCTTCCCTTCTCCCTGTCCCCATTCCCTGTCCCTTCTCCTCACCCCCCATTCCCTGTCCCTTTTTCCCTGTCCCCATCCCCATCCTTATCCCTTATCTCTTATCCCCGTTCCCTTATCCCCTTCTCCCTGTCCCTTTTCCTTATCCCCTGCCCCTCATCCCCATCCCCTGTTCCCTGTCCCCATTCCCTGTGCCTGTCCCCTTATCCTTTGTCTTGATCCCTGTCCCTTTATCTCTTATCCCTGTCCCCTGTCCCTTTATTCCATCTCTTGGCCCCATTCCCTGTCCCTTTGTCCCCCATCCCTTCTCCTCCTCCCCCATTCCCTGTTCCTTTTTTCCCTGTCCCCATCCCTGCCCCTTCCCCATTTCCCTGTTCCCTGTCCCCATTCCCTGACCCTTTATCCCTGTCCCTTCCCCTCGTCCCCCTGTCCCTTTGTCCCTTTTTCCATTCCCTGCCCCCATTCCCTGTCCCCATTCCCTGTCCCTTCTCCTCACCCCCCATTCCCTGTCCCCATTCCCTGTCCCTTTGTCCCTGTCCCTTCTCCTCGTCCCCCTGTCCCTTTGTCCCTTTTTCCATCCCTGTCCCCATTCCCTGTCCCTTTGTCCCTTTTTCCATCCCTGTCCCCATTCCCTGTCCCCATTCCCTGTCCCTTTATCCCTGTCCCTTTATCCCTGCCCCTTCTCCTCTTCCCCCTGCCCTTTGTCCCCTCTCCCGTCCACCCCTTCCCTTCTCCCTGTCCCCATTCCCTGTCCCTTCTCCTCACCCCCCATTCCCTTGTCCCCATTCCCTGTCCCTTTTTCCCTGTCCCCATCCCCTGCCCCTTATCCCTTATCTCTTATCCCTTATCTCTTATCCCCATTCCCTTATCCCCTTGTCCCTGTCCCTTTTCCTTATCCCCTGTCCCTCATCCCCATTCCTTGTGCCTCTCCCCTTATCCTTTGTCTTTATCCCTGTCCCCTTATCTCTTATCCCGTCCCCATTCCCTGTCCCTTCTCCCGTGTCCCTTTATTCCATCCCTTGGCCCCATTCCCTGTCCCCCATTCCCTTTGTCCCCCATCCCTTTCCCTCCTCCTGCCTGTCCCTGTCCCCATCCCTGCCCCTTCTCCATGTCCCCATTCCCTGTCCCCATTCCCTGACCCTTTATCCCTGTCCCCATTCCCTGACCCTTTATCCCTGTCCCTTCCCCTCGTCCCCCTGTCCCCTGTCCCTTTTTCCATCCCCTGACCCCTGTCCCCATTCCCTGTCCCTTGTCCCCCCCATCCCTTTCCCTCCTCCCCCATTCCCTGTCCCTTTTTCCATCCCTGACCCCTCTCTCATGTCCCCATTCCCTGTCCCCATTCCCTGTCCCCATTCCTTGTCCCTTTTTCCCTGTCCCTATCCCTTATCTCCATCCCCCATTCCCCATTCCCTGTCCCTTATCTCTTATCTCCTGTCCCCGATCCCGGGGCTGGGGGCAGATCCCGGGAATCCCCCTGGGACCTTCCCTGTCCCGGAGCGTCCTCAGCGCTCCCCGGATCCCAGAAAAACCCCGCCCCAAGTCATGGAATCCCGGAATCCTGGAATCCCGGAATCCCGGAGTCCTGGAATCCCGGAATCCCGGAATGCTTTGGGTGGGATCCATGGAGCTCCAATCCCATCCCATTCCAGCCCCGACCCCTCCCACGATGATCCCAGGCTGCTCCAGCCTTTCCTTGGACACTGCCAGGGATCCGGGGATTCTCTGGGAATTGCAGCCCAGCCGGGAATTCCTTCCCAAGATCCCAGCCCCAGCTCCCCTTTCCCAGGGAAATCCCTCCATTCCCAGCTCTCCCAGCCTGCCATTGGATCCAGCCCCATCCCGACTCCTCTCCGGGAAGGAATTTCCGCATCCAGGGCCTTCCCTGGGAATCTCGGCACTCCAGGAAGGGTCTCCCTTCCCTTTGCCATCCCCGACTCCCAGAAAAATCCCTCGGGATGGATCCTGAGCGGCCTCGATCCCAGAATCCCGGAATGCTTTGGGTGGGATCCATGGAGCTCCAATCCCATCCCATTCCAGCCCTGACACCTCCCACGATGATCCCAGGCTGCTCCAGCCTTTCCTTGGACACTCCCAGGGATCCGGGGATTCTCTGGGAATTGCAGCCCAGCCGGGAATTCCTTCCCAAGATCCCATTTTTCCCTCTTTCAGTCCCGCCATTCCCTGGATCCCTTGGGATTCCCTGGCTCCTTTCCCTCCCTGCCGGCTCCGGCCCGGGATTGAAGCTCCCACATGGAGCCGATCCCTGCTGGAGCCTTTTCCCGGGAAAACCGGGCTTGGAAAAATCTGGGATCCTCTGGATCTGACCCATCCTGCGGGAAAAGCTCCGGGAATGCCGGAGCAGCTGGGATTGCGCCGGGATTTTTGGTAAGGAATTCCCGGCTGGGCTGCAATTCCCAGGAAAGGCTGGAGCATCCCGGGATCCTGGAATGTGCCGGGATGGGATCGGGATGGGATCGAGGGTCCTTTCCCACCCCCAAATCCCAGGATTCCAGCGCCATTCCCGATCCTGATCCCGGGGGAGGAAAACCGGGATCCGGAATGAGAGGAATCCGTGGAATCCATGGAATCTATGGAATCCAGGGAATCCAGGGAATGCGGGGCCGCTGCCGGCGCCGATCCCTCGGGAATTCCCCGCTGGATGCGGCTCCGTCTCCATGGAAACGGCCGCGGGAAGAGCCGGAGCCGCCGAATTCCCGGGATTCGGAGCTTTCCCGCCTTTCCCAAAGGAATTCTTCCCTCCGGAAGGATTTCGGGATCAACCCAAGCCTCGGGCTGTTCCCGGAATCCCAAAATATTCGGGATTCGGGATCCTCCTCCGCATTCCCGAGGCTGGGAATTCCCAGGGAATTTCCTTCGGGATCGGGGCCCTTCCCGCGGTGGCTGCTCCTGGGAATCCCCTGGCGCCGAGGAATTCCTGGAATATTTTAATTAAGGCCCCGATTTCCCGCCGGGAGCATCCTAATTAATTTAATTCCCTAATTAATTCCCTAATTAACGAGCCAGGCCGGCGGCTCTTCCGGGCGGGAAGGGAGGCAGGAAAAAATCCGGGAATGGGGGGAGGATTTCCTGGAATTCGGGGCCGATTCCAGCCTTGTCCTGGCCCCCAGGGAGGCGTCCGGGATTCGGGGAATTCTGGGAATTCTGGGATCAGCTCCGGGCTCCTCATTCCATGGATTTGGAGGGGCTGGAGCGGGCCCGGGGAAGGGACGGGAAGCTGGGAATGGCTGAGGGAAAAACCGGGAATAACGGAGGATCCAAGGGGAGCTGCTCCCGCTCTGGAATTCCCGGGAATTTCGGAGCCAGGTGGGATCAGGATTTATTCCCGGGAATGAGGGAACGGCCTCCAGCTGTGCCAGGGGAGGAATTCCTGAAAATTTGGGAATGATTCCCACCTGGAAAAGCTTTTCCAGCCCCGGGGGGGAGCGGCCATTCCCGGAGGGATTTGAATCCCTATGGATCTGGGGAGGGGTTGGATCAGGGATGGGATTGGGAATTCTGGGAATGTTGGGAATGTTGGGATCCCGGGGTTTTTCCAGCTGGAACAATCCTGGGATTTGCCATTCCCGAGGTTTGGGGATCCCGGCCTCAGCTTCCCTTTGGAATTCCGGTGCTGCTGCTCCTCCTCATCCAGAGGGGAGCGCGGAGCTGGGAGAGCTGGGAATTCCCGGCTGGAGCAGGGAAAAATCCAGGGAATCCTCGGAGCCGCTTCCCGAGCCCAAAGGGGCTCCAGGAGAGCTGGAATTTGGGATTTGGGATGGAGGGGCAGGAGGCAGGGAATGGCTTCCCATGGGAAAAGGGAGATTTCTTGGGATCTTGGGAAGGAATTCCCGGCTGGGCTGCAATTCCCAGAGAATCCCCGGATCCCTGGCAGTGTCCCAGGAAAGGCTGGAGCAGCCTGGGATCATCGTGGGAGGTGTCGGGGCTGGAATGGGATGGGATTGGAGCTCCATGGATCCCACCCAAAGCATTCTGGAATTCCATGAATCCCAGGGGGCCCTGCCCTGGGCCGGAGCCATTCCCGGTGCCCCCGGAGACATTCCCTATATCCCGGTTCCCATTCCCCATTCCCAATCCCATTCCCGGTGTTCCCGGGCCAGGAGGAGCCTCGGGCGGAGCCGCTCCCGGAGTCGCCCCCGGGGCCATTCCTGGGTCCCATTCCCAATCCCATTCCTGGTTCTTCAGGCACCATTCCCTATATCCCAGTTCCCCATTCCCAATCCCATTCCCGGTTTCCCAATCCCATTCCCTATATCCCCCATTCCTCATTCCCTATATCCCGGCCCCATTCCCAGTTTCCCATTCCCAATCCCATTCCCAGTTCCCATTCCCGGTGTTCCCGGGGCGGGCAGAGCCTCCCCTGGGGCCATTCCCGGTTCCCATTCCCAATCCCATATCCCAGTTCCCCATTCCCGGTTCCCATTCCTGGTTCCCATTCCCCATTCCCAGTTCCCATATCCCTATATTTCCATATCCCGGTTCCCAATCCCCGTTCCCATTCCCCATTCCCAGTTCCCATATCCCATATCCCTATATTTCCATATCCCGGTCCCCATTCCCGGTGTTCCCGGGGTGGGAGAAGCCTCGGGCCATTCCCGGTTTCCCATTCCCTATATCCCTATATCCCGGTCTCCCATATCCCGGTTTCCCCAATCCCATCCCCCATATCCCGGTTCCCATTCCCGGTTTCCCATCCCCATTCCCTATATTCCCGGCTCCCAATCCCATTACCAATCCCGATTCCCGTTCCCGGTGTTCCTGGGGCGGGAGGAGCCTCGGGCCATTCCCGGCCCCATTCCCATTCCCATATCCCCATATCCCGGTTTCCCATATCCCAGTTCCCAATCCCATTTCCCATATCCCCGTTCCCCATATCCTGGTTCCTCAATCCCATCCCCATATCCCAGTTTCCCATTCTCATATTCCTATATCCCTATGTCCCCATATCCCTGTTTCCCATTCCCGGTTCCCATATCCCAGTTCCCATTCCCCATATCCCAATCCCATATCCCGGTTTCCCATTCCCTATCCCTATATCCCCATATCCCTATATTCCCATTCCCAGTGTTCCTGGTGCGGGTGGGGCTCTGGGGCCATTCCCTGTTCCCAATCCCATATCCCGATTCCCATATCCTGGTTTCCCATATCCCGGCCCCATATCCCGGTTTCCCATTCCCGGTGTTCCCGGCCCCATTCCCTATATCCCATTCCCGGTTTCCCATTCCCTATATTCCTATTCCCGGTGTTCCTGGGGCGGGAGGAGCCTCGGGCCATTCCCGGCCCCATTCCCATTCCCGGTTTCCCTACATTCCCGATATTCCCGGTGTTCCCGGTGCGGGCGGGAGGAGCCTCGGGCGGAGCCTCCCCCGGCCCCATTCCCGGTTTCCCATTCCCTACATTCCCGATATTCCCGGTGCTCCCGGTGCGGGCGGGAGGAGCCTCGGGCGGAGCCTCCCCTCGGGCCGGGGCCGGGGCTCGGCGGAGCCGCAGCGGCGGCGGCGGCAGCGGCCATGTACGGTCAGTGCGGGAACGCCGGGAATTCCGGGAATTCAGGGAACACCGGGAATGTCGGGAGTGTCGGGAATGTCGGGATAACAGGGAGCGGGATAGCGGGGATCGGGACCGGGACCGGGATCGGGATCGGGAACGCGGCCCCGGCCCCTCCTCCGCTGCTCCGCTGGCCCCGCCCCGGGACGGGCTGAGCATCCCAAATCTGTGGGGCCGGGGCGCTTTGGGGTCTGAGAGGGTCCCTAAATCCCAAATCTGTGGGGCCGGGGCGGTTCGGGGTCTGAGAGGGTCCATAAATCCCAAATCTGTGGGGCCGGGGCGCTTTGGGGTCTGAGAGGGTCCCTAAATCCCAAATCTGTGGGGCCGGAGCGGTTCGGGGTCTGGGAGGGTCCCTAAATCCCAAATCTGTGGGGCCGGAGCGGTTTGGGGTCTGAGAGGGTCCCTAAATCCCAAATCTGTGGGGCCGGAGCGGTTCGGGGTCTGAGAGGGTCCCTAAATCCCAAATCTGTGGGGCCGGAGCGCTTTGGGGTCTGAGAGGGTCCATAAATCCCAAATCTGTGGGGCCGGGGCGCTTTGGGGTCTGAGAGGGTCCCTAAATCCCAAATCTGTGGGGCCGGAGCGGTTCGGGGTCTGGGAGGGTCCCTAAATCCCAAATCTGTGGGGCCGGAGCGGTTTGGGGTCTGAGAGGGTCCCTAAATCCCAAATCTGTGGGGCCGGAGCGGTTTGGGGTCTGAGAGGGTCCCTAAATCCCAAATCTGTGGGGCCGGAGCGGTTTGGGGTCCATAAATCCCAAATCTGTGGGGCCGGAGCGCTTTGGGGTCCATAAATCCCAAATCTGTGGGGCCGGAGCGCTTTGGGTCTGAGAGGGTCCATAAATCCCAAATCTGTGGGGCCACTGGGGTCCATAAATCCCAAATCTGTGGGCCGGAGCGCTTTGGGGTCTAAATCCCAAACTGGGGCCAGCGCTGGGTCTGAGGCCAAAACCAAACGTGGCCGGGGCGCTTGGGGTCGAGGGTCCCTAAATCCCAACTGTGGGCGAGCGTTCGGGCTGAGAGGCCTAATCCAAATTTGGGCCGGCGTTCGGGCTGAGAGGTCCCTAATCCAAATCGTGGGCAGCGCTTGCGGAGTCCTAAATCCAAATCTGTGGGCCGCGCTTTGGGGTCTGAGAGGGTCCCTAAATCCCAAATCTGTGGGGCCGGAGCGCTTTGGGGTCTGAGAGGGTCCCTAAATCCCAAATGTGTGGGGCCGGAGCGCTTTGGGGTCTGAGAGGGTCCCTAAATCCCAAATCTGTGGGGCCGGAGCGGTTCGGGGTCCGGGAGGGTCCATAAATCCCAAATCTGTGGGGCCCGAGCGCTTTGGGGTCTGAGAGGGTCCCTAAATCCCAAATCTGTGGGGCCGGAGCGCTTTGGGGTCTGTGAGGGTCCCTAAATCCCAAATCTGTGGGGCCGGAGCGGTTTGGGGTCTGAGAGGGTCCCTAAATCCCAAATCTGTGGGGCCGGAGCGGTTTGGGGTCTGAAAGGGTCCCTAAATCCCAAATCTGTGGGGCCGGAGCGCTTTGGGGTCAAATCCAAATCTGTGGGGCCGGAGCGCTTTGGGTCTGAGAGGGTCCATAAATCCCAAATCTGTGGGGCCGGAGCGGTTTGGGGTCCATAATCCCAAATCTGTGGGGCGGAGCGGTTTGGGGTCTGAGAGGGTCCCTAAACCAAATCTGGGGCCGGAGCGGTGGGCAAAACCCAAATCGTGGGCCGGACGGTCTGGGGTCCCTAATCCCAAATCTGTGGGGCCGGAGCGCTTGGGGTCAAATCCCAATCGGGGGCCGAGCTTGGGGTCCATAAATCCCAAATCTGTGGGGCCGGAGCGCTTTGGGGTCTGAGAGGGTCCCTAAATCCCAAATCTGTGGGGCCGGAGCGGTTTGGGGTCCATAAATCCCAAATCTGTGGGGCCGGAGCGGTTTGGGGTCTGAGAGGGTCCCTAAATCCCAAATCTGTGGGGCCGGAGCGCTTTGGGGTCCCTAAATCCCAAATCTGTGGGGCCGGAGCGGTTCGGGGTCCATAAATCCCAAATCTGTGGGGCCGGAGCGGTTTGGGGTCCCTAAATCCCAAATCTGTGGGGCCGGAGCGGTTCGGGGTCCATAAATCCCAAATGTGTGGGGCCGGAGCGGTTCGGGGTCCGGGAACCCCAAATTTTTTGGGTTTTCCCCCAAATCTTTGGGGTCGTTTCCTGTGGGGTTCCCCCAAATCTGTGGGGCTGGGGCCGCTCCGATCCCATAAAATTCCCCCCATCCCTTCTTTATTCCCGGTTTTTGGGTTTTTATGGGATTTTTTGGGGATCGGCAGGGAGCTGGGTGCTCCCCCCCCCCCCCCATTCCCGGAATTCCCTGATCCCGGATTTTTTGGGGTCGGGAAGAGCCTCGTTTTATGGGGTCGGGAAGCGGGGAAAATCCGCAGGGATTTGGGGTTGGGTTTCTGTGGGATTTGGGGTTTTTTTAAGATGGGATTTTGGGGTTTCTGTGGCATTTTGGGGTTTCTTTAAATGGGATTTCGGGGTTTCTGTGGCATTTGGGGTTTTCTAAAATCGGATTTTGTGGTTTTTGTGGGATTTTGTGATTTTTTAAATAGGATCTTGGGGTTTTTGTGGGATTTTAGAGGAGTTTTTGTGGGATTTGGGGTTTTTTTTTAATGGGATTTTGGGGTTTTTGTGGGATTTGTTTTTTTTTTTTTAAATGGGATTTTGGGGTTTTTGTGGGATTTTTGAGGAGTTTTTGTGGGATTTGGGGTTTTTTAAAATCGGATTTTGTGGGTTTTGGGGGACTCGGGGTTTTTTGTGGGATTTTGGAGGTTTTGGGGGCTATTTGTGGGATTTTGGGGGTGGCTTCTGGGTTCATTTGTGGGACTTCGGGGTTTTTGGGAGTTTTCTGTGAGATTTGGGAGTTTTTTGGGTTTTTTTGTGGGATTTGGTTTTTCTTTTAAATGGGATTTAAGGGTTTTTTGGGGATTTTGGGGGTTTTTTTGGGGGATTTTGGGGTTTTTTGGTGGGGTTTGGAGGTTTTTTTAATGGGATTTTAGGGTTTTGGGGGATTTTGGGGGTTTTTTTGGGCGGGATTTGGGGTGACTGGGGGAGCAGGAACGTCCCCAGGGAAAACCCGCAGGGATTTTGGGGTTGTTTGTGGGATTTTGGGGGGATTTGGGAAGCGGGAATGGCCCCAGGGAAAATCCTGGGATTTGGGCCCTGTAGGGTGCTGGAGGAATCCTGGGATGGGAATAGGGATAAATCCCAAAATGAGGATGGGAATAAATCCTGGGATGGGGACGGGAATAAATCCCGGGATAGGGATGGAGGAATCCTGGGATGGGAATAAATCCTGGGAAGGGGATGAAGGAATCCCGGGATAGGAATGGGAATAAATCCTGGGATGGGGACAAAGAAATCCCGGGAAATCCCGGGATGAGGATGAATTTTGGGATGGGAATGGGGAAATCCCGGGATGAGGAGAAATCCTGAAATGGGGATTGAGAAATCCCAGGATGAGGCTGGAGGAATCTCGGGATGGGGATGAATCCTGGGAAGGGGAAATCCTGGGATGGGGATGGGGATTGGGATAGGGAAATTCTAAGATGGGGCTGGGAATAAATCCCGGGAAGGGGCTGGAGAAATCCCGGGATGGGAATGGGGGGAAATCTCGGGATGAGGATGAATCCCGGGATGGGGCTGGAGAAATCCTGGGATGAGGATGGAGAGAAATCCCAAAATGGGGATGGAGAAATCCCAGGATGGGGATGGGAATAAATCCCGGGATGGGGATGGAGGAATTCTGGGAATAAATCCCGGGATAGGGATGGAGGAATTCTGGGATGGAGATGGGAATAAATCCCGGGATGGGGATGGAGATTGGGAATGGGGAAATCCCAGGATGGGGCTGGGAAGGAATCCTGGGATGAGGACGGAGAAATCCCAGGATGGGGAAGGGAATAAATCCTGGGATGAGGACGGAGAAATCCCAGGAAGGGGATGAATTTCGGGATGGGAATGGAGAAATTCTGGGATGGGAAAGAGAAATCCCGAAATGGGGATGGGGAAATCCCAGGATGGGGCTGGAGGAATTCCGGGATGAGGATGAAGAAATCCCGGGATGGGGAAGGGGAGAAATCCCGGGATAGGGGAGAAATCCCAGGACAGGAATGGGGAAATCCCGGGATGAGGAGAAATCCGGGGATGGAGAAATCCCAGGATGAGGCTGGAGGAATCCTGGGATGGGGAATGGGATAAATCCCAGGATGAGGATGGAGATTGGGATTGGGAAATCCCAGGATGGGGCTGGGGAAGAATCCCGGGATGAGGACGGAGAAATCCCGGGATGGGAATGGGAATAAATCCCGGGACAGGGACGAGGATAAATCCCGGGATAGGAATGAGGATAAATCCCAGGAAAGGGAGAAATCCCAGGAGAGAAATGGGGAGAAATCCCGGGATGAGGGGAAATCCTGGGACAGGAATGGAGAGAAATCCCGAAATGGGAATGGAGAAATCCCGGGATGGGGAATGGGAAGAAATCCCGGGATAAGGATGAGGAGAAATCCCGGGATAGGGGAGAAATCCCAGGATGGGGAATGGGAATAAATCCCGGGATGGAGGAGAAATCCTGGGATAGGGGAGAAATCCCAGGATAAAAATGGAGAGAAACCCCGGGATGGGAATGGAGAAATTCTGGGATGGGGACAGAAAAATTCCGGGATGGGGAAGGGAATAAATCCCGGGATAAGGATGAGGAGAAATCCCGGGATAGGGGAGAAATCCCAGGAGATAAATGGGGAGAAATCCCGGGATGAGGGTGGGAATAAATCCTGGGATAGGGGAGAAATCCCAGGATGGGAATGGAGGAATTCTGGGATAGGGACAGAAAAATTCCGGGATGGGGAAGGGAATAAATCCTGGGACAGGGATGAGAATAAATCCCGGGATCGGGGAGAAATCCCAGGATGAGGATGGAGAGAAATCCCAAAATGGGGATGGAGAAATCCCGGGATGAGGGTGGGGATAAATCCCGGCATGGGGAGAAATCTCAGGATAGGGAGAAATCCCAGGATCAGAATGGGGAAATCCCGGGATGGGGATGGGGAGAAATCCCGGGATAGGGGAGAAATCCCGGGATGGGGATGGGAATAAATCCTGGGATGAGGATGGAGAGAAATCCCGAAATGGGGATGGAGAAATCCCAGGATGGGACTGGGAATAAATCCCGGGACAGGGACGAGGATAAATCCCGGGATAGGAATGAGGAGAAATCCCAGGAAAGGGAGAAATCCCAGGAGAGAAATGGGGAGAAATCCCGGGATGGGGCTGGGAATAAATCCCGGGATGAGGGGAAATCCTGGGATGAGGATGGAGAGAAATCCCGAAATGGGAATGGAGAAATCCCGGGATGGGGAATGGGAATAAATCCCGGGATAAGGATGAGGAGAAATCCCGGGATAGGGGAGAAATCCCATGATAGAAATGGGGAGAAATCCCGGGATGGGGAATGGGAATAAATCCCGGGATCGGGGAGAAATCCCAGGATAGAAATGGGGAAAAATCCCGGGATGAGAGTGGGAATAAATCCTGGGATAGGGGAGAAATCCCAGGATGGGAATGGAGGAATTCTGGGATAGGGATGGAAAAATTCCGGGATGGGGAAGGGAATAAATCCTGGGACAGGGATGAGAATAAATCCCGGGATCGGGGAGAAATCCCAGGGTAGAAATGGGGAGAAATCCCGGGATGGGGAAGGGAAAAATTCCAGGATGGGGCTGAGGACAAATCCCGGGACAGGGACAGGAATAAATCCCGGGACAAGGATAAATAAATCCCGGGATTTGCAGCATCTGCAGCAGCAGCTGCCGCCCCTCCCCCACCCCCCCCCCCGCCCCCCTTTTCCCGGGATTAAGGAGATTTTGGGAATCCCCGGGCGGCCTCAAATCCCTCCCTGACCCCCCCCCTCCAAGGCCTCGGGCACCGCGGGAGAGTCGACCCCGAATTCCCAAAAATTCCCAAAAATTCCCAAAAAAATTCCCTCCCGGCCGGGGAGCGCCGGGAATTTTCCAGCCGGGATTCCAGGTGGGGAAAAATTCCGGGATTTTTTTTAGGGGTTTTTAGGGGATTTTTAGGGGATTTTGGGGGATTTGGGGAACAGGAGCGGAGCCGGGGGGGAGAAAGGGATTTTCCATGGGTTTTCCATGGGGTTTTCCAGGGGTTTTCCAGGGGTTTTCCAGGGGTTTTCCATGGATTTGAAATGCTCTCATCCCGATTTTCCCCTTTCCCTGCCTCCTCTCATCCCGGTTTTCCCGCGGGAAGCACCGCAGGGGGTGGGGGGAGGGGATTTTTCCCGCTTTTCCCGGGATTTGGGAATTCCTGAAGGCCCGGGAATGGCGCGGCCCCATCCCAGAATTATCCCCTGAAAAATTCCCGATTTTTCCCACCTCAATTCCCAACTTTTCCCACCCCAATTCCCAACTTTTCCCACCCCAATTCCCAATTTTTCTCTCCCCAATTCCCAATTTTTCCCTCCCAAATTCCCAAATTTCCGCCCCAATTCCCAAATTTCCCATAAAAATTCCATTTTTTCCCACCCCAATTCCCAATTTTTATTCCCAATTTTTCCCCTAAAAATTCCGATTTTTCCCATAAAAATTCCAAATTTTTCCCACCCCAATTCCCAAATTTTTCCCACCCCAATTCCCAAATTTTTCCCGGCTTTATTCCTGGTTTTATTCCCGGAATTCCCGGCTTTATTCCTGGCTTTATTCCCAGCTCTATTCCTGGCTTTATTCCTGGAATTCCCGGCTTTGTTTCGGGATGTTTTCCGGGGATCTGGGAATGTTTTCCTGAGGTTCCCGATCCCGTTTTCCCGGAATCCTGATGCTCCCGATCCCGGTTTTCCAGGGGTGTGCGGCTGCTGCGGAGCGCTGAGGCCCCGCTACAAGCGGCTGGTGGACAACATCTTCCCCGAGGATCCCGAGGTAATCCCAAATCCCAAATCCCCAAATCCCAAATCCCAAACTCCAGACCCCAAATCCCAGACCCCAAATCCCAAACTCCAGACCCCAAATCCCAGACTCTAGACCCCAAATCCCAGACTCTAGACCCCAAATCCCAGACTCTAGACCCCAAATCCCAAACTCCAGACCCCAAATCCCAGACTCTAGACCCCAAATCCCAAACTCCAGACCCCAAATCCCAGACTCTAGACCCCAAATCCCAGAACCCAAACCCCAAACCCCCAAATCCCAAATTCCAGACCCCAGTTCCCCGAATCCCAAACTCCAGACCCCAAATCCCAAATCCCATATACTAAATCCCCAAAGTCCAGACCCAAAATTCCCAAATCCCAGACCCCAAATCCCCGAATCCCAAATTCCACACCCCAAATCCCAAGTTCCAGACCCCAAACTCAGACCCCAAATCCCAAACTCCAGACCCCAGATCCCAAACTCCAGACCCCAAACTCAGACCCCAAATCCCAAACTCCAGACCCCAGATCCCAAACTCCAGACCCCAAATCCTGAAATCCCAAATTCCAGACGCCAAATCCCAAATTCCGGACCCCAAATCCCGAAATCCCAAACCTCAAACTTCAGACCCCAAATCCCGAAATCCCAAATCCCAAATTCCAGACCCCAAACCCCAAACTCCAGACCCCAAATCCCAGACCTTAAATCCCTGAATCCCAAACTCCAGACCCCAAATCCCAAATCCCACACCCCAAATCTCAAATCCCAAAATCCAGACCCCAAATCCCCACATCCCAAATCCCAAACCCCAAACTCCAGACCCCAAATCCCAAACTCCAGACCCCAAATCCCAAAATCCCAAATTCCAGACCCCAAATCCCAAGTTCCAGACCCCAAACTCAGACCCCAAATCCCAAACTCCAGACCCCAAATCCTGAAATCCCAAATTCCGGACGCCAAATCCCAAATTCCGGACCCCAAATCCCGAAATCCCAAATCCCAAACTCCAGACCCCAAATCCCGAAATCCCAAATCCCAAATTCCAGACCCCAAACCCCAAACTCCAGACCCCAAATCCCAGACCTTAAATCCCACATCCCAAACTCAGACCCCAAATCCCCAAATCCCACACCCCAAATCTCAAATCCCAGATCCCAAACTCCAGACCCCAAATCCCAAACTCCAGATCCCAAATCCCCGGATCCCAGATCCCAAATCCCAAATTCCAGACCCCAACTCCCAAATCCCCAAACTCCAGGCCCCAAATCCCAAATCCCAGACCCCAAATCCCCAAATCCCCAAATCTCAAAATCCAGACCCCAAACTCAGACCCCAAATCCCCAAATCCCAGACCCCAAATCCCCACATCCCAAATCCCAAACCCCAAACTCCAGACCCCAAATCCCAAACTCCAGACCCCAAATCCCAAACTCCCAAATCCCAAATTCCAGACCCCAAATCCCAAACTCCAGACCCCAAATCCTGAAATCCCAAATTCCGGACGCCAAATCCCAAATCCCAGACCCCAAATCCCCAAATCTCCGAATCCCAAATCCCCAAACCCCAAATCCCCAAACCCCAAATTGCAAACCCCAAATCCCCAAATCCCAGATCCCAAACTCAGACCCCAAATCCCCAGACCCCAAATCCCAAATCCCTGAATCCCAAATTCCAGACCCCAAATCCCAAACTCAGACCCCAAATCCCAAATCCCCATATCCCAAAATCCCAGACCCCAAATCCCCAAATCCCCAAACTCCAGACCCCAAATCCCAAATCCCCAAATCCCAAATCCTAAATCCCTGAATCCCAAACTCCAGACCCCAAATCCCAAATCCCAGACCCCAGATCCCAAATCCCCAAATCCCAAATCTCAAAATCCAGACCCCAAACTCAGACCCCAAATCCCCAAATCCCAAACCCCAAACCCCAAATCCCCGATTCCCAAATCCCAAATCCCAAATTCCAAATCCCCAAATCCCAAACTCCAGACCCCAAATCCCGAAATCCCAAATCCCAAATTCCAAACCCCAAACTCCAGACCCCAAATCCCAGACCTTAAATCCCACATCCCAAACTCAGACCCCAAATCCCCAAATCCCACACCCCAAATCCCAAATCCCCAAATCCCAGATCCCAAACTCCAGACCCCAAACCCCAAACTCCAGACCCCAAATCCCAAACTCCAGATCCCAAATCCCCGGATCCCAGATCCCAAATCCCAAACTCCAGACCCCAAATCCCAAACTCCAGACCCCAAATCCCAAAATCCCAAATCCCAAATTCCAGACCCCAAATCCCAAGTTCCAGACCCCAAACTCAGACCCCAAATCCCAGACCCCAAATCCCCAAATCTCCGAATCCCAAATCCCCAAACCCCAAATCCCCAAACCCCAAATTCCAAACCCCAAATCCCCAAATCCCAGATCCCAAACTCAGACCCCAAATCCCAAATCCCTGAATCCCAAATTTCGACCCCAAATCCCCAAATCCCAAAATCCCTGACCCCAAATCCCCAAATCCCCAAACTCCAGACCCCAAATCCCAAATCCCCAAATCCTAAATCCCTGAATCCCAAACTCCAGACCCCAAATCCCAAATCCCAGACCCCAAATCCCCAGACCCCAAATCCCAAATCCCAAAATCCAGACCCCAAACTCAACCCCAAATCCCAAAATCCCAGACCCCAAATCCCCACATCCCAAATCCCAAACCCCAAACTCCAGACCCCAAATCCCAAACTCCAGACCCCAAATCCCAAAATCCCAAATCCCAAATTCCAGACCCCAAATCCCAAGTTCCTGACCCCAAATCCCAAACTCCAGACCCCAAATCCTCAAATCCCAAATTCCGGACGCCAAATCCCAAATTCCAGACTCCAAACTCAGACCCCAAATCCCAGACCCCAAATCCCCAAATCTCCGAATCCCAAATCCCCAAACCCCGAATTCCAAACCCCAAATCCCCAAATCCCAGATCCCAAACTGCCCAAATCCCCAGACCCCAAATCCCAAATCCCTGAATCCCAAATCCGACCCCAAATCCCAAACTCAGACCCCAAATCCCAAATCCCCATATCCCAGGATCCCAGACCCCAAATCCCCAAATCCCCAAATTCCCGACCCCAAACCAAATCCCCAAATCCCAAATCCAACATCCCTGAATCCCAAACTCCAGACCCCAAATCCCAAATCCCCAAATCTCAAAATCCAGACCCCAAACTCAGACCCCAAATCCCCAAATCCCAAACCCCAAACCCCAAATCCCCAAATCCCAAATCCCAAATCCCAAATCCAAATCCCCAAATCCCAAAATCCAGACCCCAAATCCCGAAATCCCAAATCCCAAATTCCAAACCCCAAACTCCAGCCCCAAATCCCAGACCTGAAATCCCCGATCCCAAACTCAGACCCCAAATCCCCAAATCCCAACCCCAAATCCCAAATCCCCAAATCCCAAATCCCAAACTCCAGACCCCAAACCCCAAACTCCAGACCCCAAATCCCAAACTCCAGATCCCAAATCCCCGGATCCCAAATCCCAAATCCCAAACTCCAGACCCCAAATCCCAAAATCCAGACCCCAAATCCCAAAATCCCAAATCCCAAATTCCAGACCCCAAATCCCAAGTTCCAGACCCCAAACTCAGACCCCAAATCCCAACCCCAAATCCCCAAATCTCAGAATCCCAAATCCCCAAACCCCAAATCCCCAAACCCCAAATTCCAAACCCCAAATCCCCAAATCCCAGATCCCAAACTCAGACCCCAAATCCCAAATCCCTGAATCCCAAATTCCAGACCCCAAATCCCCAAATCCCAAAATCCCAGACCCCAAATCCCCAAATCCCCAAACTCCAGACCCCAAATCCCCAAATCCTAAATCCCTGAATCCCAAACTCCAGACCCCAAATCCCAAATCCCAGACCCCAGATCCCAAATCCCCAGACCCCAAATCCCCAAATCCCAAATCTCAAAATCCAGACCCCAAACTCAGACCCCAAATCCCCAAATCCCAAACCCCAAACCCCAAATCCCCGAATCCCAAATTCCAGATCCCAAATCCCGAAATCCCAAACTCCAGACCCCAAACTCCAGACCCCAAATCCCAAATTCCAGACCCCAAATCCCAAACCCCGTATCCCAAATCCCCAAATCCCAGACCCCAAATCCCAAATTCCAGACCCCAAATCCCACACCCCAAATCCAAAATCCCTGAATCCCAAACTCCAGATCCCAAATCCCAAAATCGAGACCCCAAATCCCAAAATCCAGACCCCAAATCCCTGAATCCCAAACTCCAGACCCCAAATCCCAGACCCCAAATCCCCAAATCCCCAGTCCCATACTCAGATCCCAAATCCCCAAATCCCAAATCCCCAAATCCCAAATCCCAAACTCAGATCCCAAACCCCAAACCCCAAATCCCAAATCCCCAAATCCCAAATCCCAAACTCAGATCCCAAACCCCAAATCCCAAATCCCCAAATCCCAGACCCCCAAACTCCAGACCCCAAATCCCAAACCCAACCTTTTCCCGGCGGGAACGGGAAACCAGCGGGGGAGGGAGCCGGGCTTGGAGATTCCACCAGGATCATTCCTGGTCGGGATTCCATGGGAATAACCGGGATCATCCCATGGGAATAACCAGGATCATCCCATGGGAATAACCGGGATCATTCCCAGCTGGAATTCCATGGGCGGGGAATAACTGGGATCATTCCATGGGAATAACTGGGATCATTTCTGGGTGGGATTCCATTGGAATAACCGGGATCATTCCATGGGCTGGGAATGACCGGGATCATTCCTGGCTGGGATTCCATGGGAATAAATGGGGTCATTCCATGGGAATAACTGGGATCGTTCCATGGGCAGGATTCCATGGGAGTAATCAGGATCATTCCCGGATGGGAATAATCAGGATCATTCCATGGGAATAGCTGGGATCATTCCATGGGAATAGCTGGGATCATTCCATCGGAATAGCTGGGATCATTCCATGGGAATAACTGTGATCATTCCATGGGAATAACCGGGATCATTCCATGGGCTGGGAATGACCGGGATCATTCCTGGTTGCGATTCCATGGAAATAACTGGGATCGTTCCCGGCTGGGAATAATCAGGATCATTCCATGGGCTGGGAATGACCGGGATCATTCCTGGCTGGGATTCCATGGGAATAAATGGGGCCATTCCATGGGAATAGCTGAGATCATTCCTGGGCGGGAATAACCGGGATCTTTACATGGGATGGGAACGACCTGGATAATTCCTGGCTGGGATTCCATGGGAGTAACTGGGATCGTTCCCGGCTGGGAATAACCGGGATCATTCCGTGGGCTGGGAATAACTGTGATCATTCCATGGGAATAATCGGGATCATTCCATGGGCTGGGAATGACCGGGATCATTCCTGGCTGGGATTCCATGGGAATAATCGGGATCATTCCATGGGCCAAGAATAACTGGGATCATTCCTGGGCGGGAATAATCAGGATCATTCCATGGCCCAGGAATAATCGGGATCATTCCATGGGAATAACCAGGATCTTTTCCGGCTGGGATTCCATGGGAATAACCGTGATCATTCCATGGGAATAACTGGGATCATTCCCGGCTGGGATTCCATGGGCGGGGAATAACTGGGATCATTCCATGGACTGGGAATAATTGGGATCATTCCATGGGAATAACCGGGATCATTCCTGGCTGGGAATAACTGGGATCATTCCATGGGAATAACTGGGATTGTTCCATGGGCTGGGAATAATTGGGATCATTCCTGGTTGCGATTCCATGGGAATAACTGGGATCGTTCCCGGCTGGGAATAATCAGGATCATTCCATGGGCTGGGAAAAACTGGGATCATTCCATGGGAATAACTGGGATCATTTCTGGGTGGGATTCCATTGGAATAACCGGGATCATTCCATGGGCTGGGAATGACCGGGATCATTCCTGGCTGGGATTCCATGGGAATAAATGGGGCCATTCCATGGGAATAACTGGGATCGTTCCATGGGCAGGATTCCATGGGAGTAATCAGGATCATTCCCGGATGGGAATAATCAGGATCATTCCATGGGAATAACCGGGATCATTCCGTGGGAATAACCGGGATCATTCCATGGGAATAACCGGGATCATTCCGTGGGAATAACCGGGATCATTCCTGGCTGGGAATAACTGGGATCATTCCATGGGAATAACTGGGATCATTCCGTGGCCCAAGAATAATTGGGATCATTCCGTGGGAATTCCGTGGGAATATCTGCAAATAACTGGGATCATTCCATGGGAATAACTGGGATCATTTCTGGGTGGGATTCCATTGGAATAACCGGGATCATTCCATGGGCTGGGAATGACCGGGATCATTCCTGGCTGGGATTCCATGGGAATAAATGGGGTCATTCCATGGGAATAACTGGGATCGTTCCATGGGCAGGATTCCATGGGAGTAATCAGGATCATTCCCGGATGGGAATAATCAGGATCATTCCATGGGAATAGCTGGGATCATTCCATGGGAATAGCTGGGATCATTCCATCGGAATAGCTGGGATCATTCCATGGGAATAACCGGGATCGTTCCATGGGAATAACTGTGATCATTCCATGGGAATAACCGGGATCATTCCATGGGCTGGGAATGACCGGGATCATTCCTGGTTGCGATTCCATGGAAATAACTGGGATCGTTCCCGGCTGGGAATAATCAGGATCATTCCATGGGCTGGGAATGACCGGGATCATTCCTGGCTGGGATTCCATGGGAATAAATGGGGCCATTCCATGGGAATAGCTGAGATCATTCCTGGGCGGGAATAACCGGGATCTTTACATGGGATGGGAACGACCTGGATAATTCCTGGCTGGGATTCCATGGGAGTAACTGGGATCGTTCCCGGCTGGGAATAACCGGGATCATTCCGTGGGCTGGGAATAACTGTGATCATTCCATGGGAATAATCGGGATCATTCCATGGGCTGGGAATGACCGGGATCATTCCTGGCTGGGATTCCATGGGAATAATCGGGATCATTCCATGGGCCAAGAATAACTGGGATCATTCCTGGGCGGGAATAATCAGGATCATTCCATGGCCCAGGAATAATCGGGATCATTCCATGGGAATAACCAGGATCTTTTCCGGCTGGGATTCCATGGGAATAACCGTGATCATTCCATGGGAATAACTGGGATCATTCCCGGCTGGGATTCCATGGGCGGGGAATAACTGGGATCATTCCATGGACTGGGAATAATTGGGATCATTCCATGGGAATAACCGGGATCATTCCTGGCTGGGAATAACCGGGATCATTCCATGGGAATAACTGGGATCGTTCCATGGGCTGGGAATAATTGGGATCATTCCTGGTTGCGATTCCATGGGAATAACTGGGATCGTTCCCGGCTGGGAATAATCAGGATCATTCCATGGGCTGGGAAAAACTGGGATCATTCCATGGGAATAACTGGGATCATTTCTGGGTGGGATTCCATTGGAATAACCGGGATCATTCCATGGGCTGGGAATGACCGGGATCATTCCTGGCTGGGATTCCATGGGAATAAATGGGGCCATTCCATGGGAATAACTGGGATCGTTCCATGGGCAGGATTCCATGGGAGTAATCAGGATCATTCCCGGATGGGAATAATCAGGATCATTCCATGGGAATAACCGGGATCATTCCGTGGGAATAACCGGGATCATTCCATGGGAATAACCGGGATCATTCCGTGGGAATAACCGGGATCATTCCTGGCTGGGAATAACTGGGATCATTCCATGGGAATAACTGGGATCATTCCGTGGCCCAAGAATAATTGGGATCATTCCGTGGGAATTCCGTGGGAATATCTGCAAATAACTGGGATCATTCCATGGGAATAACTGGGATCATTTCTGGGTGGGATTCCATTGGAATAACCGGGATCATTCCATGGGCTGGGAATAACTGGGATCATTCCTGGCTGGGATTCCATGGGAATAAATGGGGCCATTCCATGGGAATAGCTGAGATCATTCCTGGGCGGGAATAACCGGGATCTTTACATGGGATGGGAACGACCTGGATAATTCCTGGCTGGGATTCCATGGGAGTAACTGGGATCGTTCCCGGCTGGGAATAACCGGGATCATTCCGTGGGCTGGGAATAACTGTGATCATTCCATGGGAATAATCGGGATCATTCCATGGGCTGGGAATGACCGGGATCATTCCTGGCTGGGATTCCATGGGAATAATCGGGATCATTCCATGGGCCAAGAATAACTGGGATCATTCCTGGGCGGGAATAATCAGGATCATTCCATGGCCCAGGAATAATCGGGATCATTCCATGGGAATAACCAGGATCTTTTCCGGCTGGGATTCCATGGGAATAACCGTGATCATTCCATGGGAATAACTGGGATCATTCCCGGCTGGGATTCCATGGGCGGGGAATAACTGGGATCATTCCATGGACTGGGAATAATTGGGATCATTCCATGGGAATAACCGGGATCATTCCTGGCTGGGAATAACTGGGATCATTCCTGGCTGGGAATAACTGGGATCATTCCATGGGCCAAGAATAACTGGGATCATTCCATGGGAATAACCGGGATCATTCCCGTCTGGGAACAACCGGGATCATTCCTGGGTGGGAATAACCAGGATCATTTCTGGGTGGGATTCCATGGGAATAATTGGGATCGTTCCATGGGCCAAGAATAACTGGGATCGTTCCCAGCTGGGATTCCATGGGAATAACCAGGATTATTCCATGGGCTGGGAATAACCGGGATCATTCCATGGGCTGGGAATAACCGGGATCATTCCACGGGCTGGGCACAGACCCAATCCCGGAGCTGTCGGGAATCCCCGGGCTGCTCCCGGCCCGGCTCCGAGCTTTTCCCGGGAATCCTTTCCAGGATGGGCTGGTGAAGACCAACATGGAGAAGCTGACGTTCTACGCGCTCTCGGCTCCGGAAAAGCTGGATCGGATCGGAGCCTACCTGTCCGAGAGGCTGATCCGGGACGTCAGCCGGCACCGCTACGGGTCAGAATCCCGGCAATCCCGGCAATTCTGGGAATTCTGGGAGTTCCGGGATGGGCTGGGTGGGGAAACGGCTCCAATCCCATCCCAATGCCAGCCCGGTCCAATCCCGCAATCCCAGGGAGCTCCAGGCTTTCCATGGATGCTCCCAGGGGTTCTCTGGGAATTGCAGCCCGGCCGGGAATTCCTTCCCAAGATCCCAGCCCAAGCTCCCCTTTCCCAGTGGGAAGCCATTCCCTGCCTCCTGCCCCTCCATCCCAAATCCCAAATTCCAGCTCTCCTGGAGCCCCTTTAGGCTCGGGAAGCGGCTCCGAGGATTCCCTGGATCCTTCCCAAGATCCCAGCCCCAGCTCCCCTTTCCCAGGGAAATCCCTCCATTCCCAGCTCTCCCAGCCTGCCATTGGATCCAGCCCCATCCCGACTCCTCTCCGGGAAGGAATTTCCGCATCCAGGGCCTTCCCTGGGAATCTCGGCACTCCAGGAAGGGTCTCCCTTCCCTTTTCCATCCCCGACTCCCAGAAAAATCCCTCGGGATGGATCCTGAGCGGCCTCGATCCCAGAATCCCGGAATGCTTTGGGTGGGATCCATGGAGCTCCAATCCCATCCCATTCCAGCCCCGACCCCTCCCACGATGATCCCAGGCTGCTCCAGCCTTTCCTTGGACACTGCCAGGGATCCGGGGATTCTCTGGGAATTCCAGCCCCTTTTCCCATCCCCCCCTCCCAGGGTATCCATAGGAATGGATTTGTTCCCTCTGGAGCAGCATCCGGAGCTTTCAGCTCCTTCCCGACCTTTCAGTGCCCTCAGTGGCTCTTCCCGGGATTTCCTTGGATCCCCGGCAGCTCCCGAGGTTCTCCGGAATTCCCTGAGCGGCCACGGAGGCGCCGCTTCCGCCCTTGGAATGGCTGAACCCGGAAAAACCCTCGGAGATCCTCAATCCCAAACTTTATCCCAAAGCCCCCCCGGATCCATTCCCGAGCTTTTGGGAACAATTCCAGGGATGGGAAATCCCAGGATCCCTGGGATCTCCAGCACTTCCCAGCTTTCCTGGGGCCGGATGAAGGCCGGGAATGTTTGGGAAGCAGCTTTTTTGGGAATCGCCGTTCCCATGGGATCACAGGAGCGGGGATGAGGAATTCCCTGGGGTTGGGATTCCCTGGGATTCTCTGGGACTCCCTGGGATTCCCTGGGATTGGGATTGGAGCCCATTCCCTTGGTTTTCCATCCCAGGAAATCCCTTCCCGCCCTCCCTCAAATCTCCGGGAGAGCTCCCGAGGCTCCATCCCTTTGGAGCAGCCTCCGGATCCATCCCGGCTCGGGAACGAAGGAAAATCCCGCTGGAAACTGCCCCAAAAAAAAGCTGGAAAAGCTTCAAAGGCTCATCCCGGTCCCTGGGAATGCCGGGAATGATGGGAAGATCCAAGCCCTGCCTGACATTCCTTGGATCACAGGGGGAAAAAAAGAAGGCTTCCGGAGGTTTCCTGCCGAGCCCCAGATCCGGGAATCGATTCCCGACGGAATCGGGTCGGGGACGGGGCCGATTTTCCAAGTTTAGCTCCCAAAATGAGGCCGGAGACGTTTTGGGAATAAGCGGGAGCAGCATCCCGGAGTCGGGAACGCCGCAGGATGGGGCTGACCTGGATTTTGGGAATGCTGGGAGTTGTCTCTCCTTCCCTTTTCCATCCCGAAATCCCGGATAATCCGATTGTCCCCAGTAATTTGGGAATCCAGGAATGTCGGGCTCGGAATGTTGTTCCCAGCTTTTTTCCAGGAGCTTTTTTTCCCGCTCTTATCCCAGTTGGAGCCTCCGGATCCAGGAATATCCGGGAGTTTTGTGTTCCCAGCCTCTGGAATTTGCTGGGGCTGCAATCCCAGAGAAATTCCTCCATTCCCCGAGCCGGAATTCCCAAGTTTCGGGGCCTCTGGAGAAGGGATCGATCTTCCCGTGTTTCATCCACCAGAACCCGGAATTCCAGGGAATTTTCCCTGGGAAAGGCCGGCCCAGGGAGATTCCAGCCGTGGAAAACGGGGCTGGAAAAGGAGGAATTGGGCCAGAGAGCCCAAAATTTGGGATTGGCCACACCAGCTTCGGGAATCTGGGAGCTGCTGTGGGATTGAGATTCCAGAGGGAGGGAGGGAGGGAGGAGCTGTTTTATTCCCCCATTCCCGGATCCCATTCCCGGATCCCATTCCCGGATCCCATTCCCGGATCCCCCATTCCCCCATTCCCTGACTCCATTCCCCCATTGCCTTCATCCCCCGTTCCCGGATCCTCCATTCCCCCATTCCCGGATCCCACATTCCTGGATCACATTCCCGGATCCCATTCCCCCATTCCCACATTCCCCCATTCTCGGATCCCCCATTCCCGGATCCCATGTTCCCAGATCCCACATTCCCGTATCCCATATTCCCAAATCCCATTCTCCCATTACCCCATTACCCCATTCCCCCTTTTCTGGATCCCATTCCCCCATTCCCGGATCCCCTTCCCCCATTCCCCCATTCCCTGACTCCATTCCCCCATTCCCCCATTGCCTTCATCCCCCATTCCCGGATCCCCCATTCCCTGATCCCATTCCCTGATCCCATTCCCGGATCCCATTCCCCCATTCCCGGATCCCATTCCCCCATTCCCCCATTCCCCCATTCCCCCATTCCTCGATCCCCCATTCCCCCACTCCCACATTCCCAAATCCCCCATTCCCAAATCCCATAATCCCAAATCCCACATTCCCAAATCCCAAATCCCGATATTCCCGTTATTCCCGTTAATCCCGCAGGTCGGTGTGCGTGGCCATGGAGGCTCTGGACCAGCTGCTGCTGGCCTGCCACTGCCAGAGCATCAACCTCTCCCAGCCGTTCCCACATTCCCGGATCCCCCATTCCTGGATCCCATTCCCAGATCCCATTCCCACATTCCCCCATTCCTGAAACCCATTCCCCCATTCCCAGATCCCATTCCCCCTTTTCTGGATCCCATTCCCCCATTCCCCCATTCCCGCATTCCTCCATTCCTGGATCCCCCATTCCCGCATTCCTCCACTCCTGGCTCCCCCATTCCCAGATCCCATTCCCCCTTTTCTGGATCCCGTTCCCCCATTCCCAGATTCTTCCACTCCCGGCTCCCCCATTCCTGGATCCCCCATTCCCAGATCCCATTCCCCCATTCCCACATCCCATTCCCCCATTCCCCCATTCCCCCATTCCCTTCATCCCCCATTCCTGGATCCCCCATTCCCCCATTCCCAAATCCCATAATCCCAAATCCCATAATCCCAAATCCCGTTATTCCCGTTATTCCCGGCTCCCAGGTCGGTGTGCGTGGCCATGGAGGCTCTGGACCAGCTGCTGCTGGCCTGCCACTGCCAGAGCATCAACCTCTCCCAGCCGTTCCCACATTCCCGGATCCCCCATTCCCAAATCCCATTCCCAGATCCCATTCCCACATTCCCCCATTCCTGAAACCCATTCCCCCATTCCCAGATCCCATTCCCCCTTTTCTGGATCCCATTCCCCCATTCCCAGATTCTTCCACTCCCGGCTCCCCCATTCCTGGATCCCCCATTCCCAGATCCCATTCCCCCATTCCCCCATTCCCCCATTCCCCCATTCCCCCATTCCCCCATTCCCTTCATCCCCCATTCCTGGATCTCCCATTCCCCCATTCCCAAATCCCATATTCCCAAATCCCACATTCCCAAATCCCGTTATTCCCGATATTCCCGTTATTCCCGGCTCCCAGGTCGGTGTGCGTGGCCATGGAGGCTCTGGACCAGCTGCTGCTGGCCTGCCACTGCCAGAGCATCAACCTCTCCCAGCCGTTCCCACATTCCCGGATCCCCCATTCCCAAATCCCATTCCCAGATCCCATTCCCACATTCCCCCATTCCTGAAACCCATTCCCCCATTCACAGATCCCATTCCCCCTTTTCTGGATCCCATTCCCCCATTCCACCATTCCCGCATTCCTCCATTCCTGGATCCCCCATTCCCGCATTCCTCCACTCCTGGCTCCCCCATTCCCAGATCCCGTTCCCCCTTTTCTGGATCCCATTCCCCCATTCCCAGATTCTTCCACTCCCGGCTCCCCCATTCCTGGATCCCCCATTCCCAGATCCCATTCCCCCATTCCCAGATCCCATTCCCCGTCCCCCATTCCCCCATTCCCCCATTCCCCCATTCCCCCATTCCCTTCATCCCCCATTCCTGGATCTCCCATTCCCACATTCCCGAATCCCACATTCCCAGATCCCATATTCCCATAATCCCAAATCCCGTTATTCCCGTTATTCCCGGCTCCCAGGTCGGTGTGCGTGGCCATGGAGGCGCTGGACCAGCTGCTGCTGGCCTGCCACTGCCAGAGCATCAACCTCTCCCAGCCATTCCCACATTCCCAAATCCCCCATTCCCAAATCCCACATTCCCAAATCCCAAATCCCGATATTCCCGTTATTCCCGTTAATCCCGCAGGTCGGTGTGCGTGGCCATGGAGGCTCTGGACCAGCTGCTGCTGGCCTGCCACTGCCAGAGCATCAACCTCTCCCAGCCGTTCCCACATTCCCGGATCCCCCATTCCTGGATCCCATTCCCAGATCCCATTCCCACATTCCCCCATTCCTGAAACCCATTCCCCCATTCCCAGATCCCATTCCCCCTTTTCTGGATCCCATTCCCCCATTCCCCCATTCCCGCATTCCTCCACTCCTGGCTCCCCCATTCCCGCATTCCTCCACTCCTGGCTCCCCCATTCCCAGATCCCATTCCCCCTTTTCTGGATCCCGTTCCCCCATTCCCAGATTCTTCCACTCCCGGCTCCCCCATTCCTGGATCCCCCATTCCCAGATCCCATTCCCCCATTCCCAGATCCCATTCCCCCATTCCCCCATTCCCCCATTCCCCCATTCCCTTCATCCCCCATTCCTGGATCCCCCATTCCCCCATTCCACCATTCCCGCATTCCCCCATTCCCGGATCCCATTCCCCCTTTTCTGGATCCCATTCCCCCATTCCCAGATTCTTCCACTCCTGGCTCCCCCATTCCTGGATCCCCCATTCCCAGATCCCATTCCCCCATTCCCCCATTCCCCCATTCCCCCATTCCCCCATTCCCTTCATCCCCCATTCCTGGATCCCCCATTCCCCCATTCCCAAATCCCATATTCCCAAATCCCATAATCCCAAATCCCGTTATTCCTGTTATTCCCGGCTCCCAGGTCGGTGTGCGTGGCCATGGAGGCTCTGGACCAGCTGCTGCTGGCCTGCCGCTGCCAGAGCATCAACCTCTCCCAGCCGTTCCCACATTCCCGGATCCCCCATTCCCAAATCCCATAATCCCATAATCCCATAATCCCAAATCCCGTTATTCCCGTTATTCCCGGCTCCCAGGTCGGTGTGCGTGGCCATGGAGGCGCTGGACCAGCTGCTGCTGGCCTGCCACTGCCAGAGCATCAACCTCTCCCAGCCGTTCCCACATTCCCGGATCCCCCATTCCTGGATCCCATTCCCAGATCCCATTCCCACATTCCCCCATTCCTGAAACCCATTCCCCCATTCCCAGATCCCATTCCCCCTTTTCTGGATCCCATTCCCCCATTCCCCCATTCCCGCATTCCTCCACTCCTGGCTCCCCCATTCCCGCATTCCTCCACTCCTGGCTCCCCCATTCCCAGATCCCATTCCCCCTTTTCTGGATCCCGTTCCCCCATTCCCAGATTCTTCCACTCCCGGCTCCCCCATTCCTGGATCCCCCATTCCCAGATCCCATTCCCCCATTCCCAGATCCCATTCCCCCATTCCCCCATTCCCCCATTCCCCCATTCCCTTCATCCCCCATTCCTGGATCCCCCATTCCCCCATTCCCAAATCCCATATTCCCAAATCCCATAATTCCAAATCCCAAATCCCGATATTCCCGTTCAGGTCGGTGTGCGTGGCCATGGAGGCGCTGGACCAGCTGCTGCTGGCCTGCCACTGCCAGAGCATCAACCTCTTCGTGCAGAGCTTCCTCAAGATGGTGGCCAAGCTGCTCGAGTCCGACAAACCCGACCTGCAGATCCTCGGCACCAACTCCGTGAGACGCAATTCCCACACCATTCCCAGACAATTCCCCAGCCGATCCCGGATAAAGGGGAGGGCAGTCCCGGAAAGGGAGGGGTGGGGGGGGGGGGTCCCAAAAAGGGAGGAGGTTCCCTGAAAAAGGAGGGACCGAAAAGGGAGGGGATTCCCAAAAAGGGACTTCCCAGAAAGGGAGGGGAATTCCCAAGGATCCCCTAAAAGGGAGGGGATTCCCAGAAAGGGAGGGGATTCCCAAAAAGGAGGGGATTCCCAGAAAGGGAGGGGATTCCCAGAAAGGGAGGGGAATTCCCAAGGATCCCCTAAAAGGGAGGGGATTCCCAGAAAGGGAGGGGATTCCCAAAAAGGAGGGGATTCCTGAAAAGGGGGGGATTCCCAGAAAGAGAATTCCTGAAAAGGGAGGGAATTCCCAAGGATTCTCAGAAAGGGAGGGGATTCCCAAAAATGGAAGGGATTCCCAAAAAGGAGGGGATTCCCAGAAAGGGAAGGGATTCCCAAGGATTCCCAAAAAAGGGAGGGGATTCCCAGAAAGGGAGTTCTCAAAAAGGGAGGGGATTCCCAAATTCCTAAATTCCCAGAAAGGGAAGGGATTCCCAGAAAGGGAGGGACCAAAAAAGGAGGGGATTCCCAAAAGGGAGGGGATTCCCCAAAAGGGAGGAAATTCCCATGGATTCCCAGAAAGGGAGTGGATTCCCAGAAAGGGAGGGGATTCCTAAAAAGGGAAGGGATTCCCAAAAAGTGAGGGGATTCCTGAAAAGGGGGGGATTCCCAGAAAGAGAATTCCTGAAAAGGGAGGGAATTCCCAAGGATTCCCAGAAAGGGAGGGGATTCCCAGAAAGGGAGGGGATTCCCAAAAAGGAGGGAATTCCCAGAAAGGGAAGGGATTCCCAGGGATTCCCAAAAAGGAGGGGATTCCCAGAAAGGGAAGGGATTCCCAAGGATTCCCAAAAAAGGGAAGGGATTCCCAAAAAAGGGAGGGGATTCCCAGAAAGGGAGGGAAGTCCCACGGATTCCCGAAAAGGGAGGGGATTCCCAAGGATTCCCAAAAGGGAGGGGATTCCCAAAAAAGGAGGGGATTCCCAAAAGGGAGGGGATTCCCAAAAAGGGAAGGGATTCCGAAAAAGGAGGGGATTCCCAGAAAGGGAGGGGATTCCCAAAAATGGAAGGGATTCCCAAAAAGGAGGGGATTCCCAGAAAGGGAAGGGATTCCCAAGGATTCCCAAAAAAGGGAAGGGATTCCCAAAAAAGGGAGGGAATTCCCAGAAAGGGAGTTCTCAAAAAGGGAGGGGATTCCCAAATTCCTAAATTCCCAGAAAGGGTAGGGATTCCCAGAAAGGGAGGGACCAAAAAAGGAGGGGATTCCCAAAAAGGAGGGGATTCCCCAAAAGGGAGGAAATTCCCATGGATTCCCAGAAAGGGAGGGGATTCCTAAAAAGGGAAGGGATTCCCAAAAAGAGAGGGGATTCCTGAAAAGGGGGGGATTCCCAGAAAGAGAATTCCTGAAAAGGGAGGGAATTCCCAAGGATTCTCAGAAAGGGAGGGGATTCCCAAAAATGGAAGGGATTCCCAAAAATGGAAGGGATTCCCAAAAAGGAGGGGATTCCCAGAAAGGGAAGGGATTCCCAAGGATTCCCAAAAAAGGGAAGGGATTCCCAAAAAAGGGAGGGAATTCCCAGAAAGGGAATTCTCAAAAAGGGAGGGGATTCCCAAATTCCTAAATTCCCAGAAAGGGTAGGGATTCCCAGAAAGGGAGGGACCAAAAAAGGAGGGGATTCCCAAAAAAACCCCAAAAGGGAGGAAATTCCCATGGATTCCCAGAAAGGGAGGGGATTCCTAAAAAGGGAAGGGATTCCCAAAAAGAGAGGGGATTCCTGAAAAGGGGGGGATTCCCAGAAAGAGAATTCCTGAAAAGGGAGGGAATTCCCAAGGATTCCCAGAAAGGGAGGGGATTCCCAAAAATGGAAGGGATTCCCAAAAATGGAAGGGATTCCCAAAAAGGAGGGGATTCCCAGAAAGGGAAGGGATTCCCAAGGATTCCCAAAAAAGGGAAGGGATTCCCAAAAAAGGGAGGGAATTCCCAGAAAGGGAATTCTCAAAAAGGGAGGGGATTCCCAAATTCCTAAATTCCCAGAAAGGGTAGGGATTCCCAGAAAGGGAGGGACCAAAAAAGGAGGGGATTCCCAAAAGGGAGGAAATTCCTGTGGATTCCCAGAAAGGGAGGGGATTCCTAAAAAGGGAAGGGATTCCCAAAAAGAGAGGGGATTCCTGAAAAGGGGGGGATTCCCAGAAAGAGAATTCCTGAAAAGGGAGGGAATTCCCAAGGATTCCCAGAAAGGGAGGGGATTCCCAAAAATGGAAGGGATTCCCAAAAGGGAGGGAATTCCCAGAAAGGGAGGGGATTCCCAAGGATTCCCAAAAAAGGGAAGGGATTCCCAAGGATTCCCAAAAAAGGGAAGGGATTCCCAAAAAAGGGAAGGGATTCCCAGAAAGGGAGGGAAGTCCCACAGATTCCCGAAAAGGGAGGGGATTCCCAAGGATTCCCAAAAGGGAGGGGATTCCTAAAAAAGGAAGGGATTCCCAAAAACAGAGGGGATTCCCAGAAGAGGAGGGGATTCCCAAATTCCTAAATTCCCAAAAAGGGAGGAGATTCCCAAAAAAAGGAGGGGATTCCCGGAATGGGGAGGGGATTCCTGAAAAGGGGATTCCCAAAAATTGAAGGGATTCCCAAAAAGGAGGGAATTCCCAAAAAGGAGGGAATTCCCAAAAAGGAGGGAATTCCCAAAAAGGGAGGGGTTTTGAGGCAATTTTTGGGGTGATTTTAGGGCAATTTTAGGGCGATTTTTGGGGTGATTTTAGGGCGATTTTGGGGCAATTTCAGGGCAATTTTTGGGTCAATTTCGGGGCGATTTTAGGGCGATTTTGGGGCAATTTTTGGGGCAATTTTAGGGTGATTTGGGGGTGATTTTCAGGGCAATTTTGGGGCGATTTCTGGGCGATTTTTGGGGCAATTTCGGGCCGATTTGGGGGCGATTTCTGGGCGATTTTGGGGTGATTTCCAGGGCGATTTTTAGGGTGATTTTGGGGTGATTTCTGGGCGATTTTTAGGGTGATTTTGGGGTGATTTCTGGGCGATTTTGGGGTGATTTCCAGGGCGATTTTTAGGGTGATTTTGGGGGGATTTCCAGGGCGATTTTTAGGGTGATTTTGGGGTGATTTCTGGGCGATTTTGGGGTGATTTCCGGGGCAATTTTCGGGGTGATTTTTGGGCGATT